>JAVYIG010003550.1:0-192041 GCA_035222895.1 Strongylocentrotus droebachiensis | reverse complement strand
GGCTGGCTGAGTCGTTGCGAATTTTTTTTGGGACCAAACAAAATATATATATATATGTCCTCTTACTACCCCCCCCCCCCCCCCCCGCTTATTTAGCGGTCAGCTGAGTTGTTGCGAAATTTTCGGCCCGATTTAAAAATGTTAAACTGATTTCACCCCAAGCCATTTTGTGCCCACCCCCCCCCCCCCCGGTAAGAATTCCTGGATCCGCCACTGGCATGAAGACCCTTTGGACTACAAGGGCTTGTGCCTGCGAACTACAAAAAAACTAGATGGAACTTCGACTGCGCGCAGTCGAAAATGATGCCTCCGTTATAGAGCATGTTTACAAACCAAAACAGAAGAAATTTTTCAAATTCAAGTTTCATTGTAATCCATTGACAGGTTTTCAGAATATCGCGATTACAAGCAATTTCTCATATACATATATGACCCTTTGATCTTTGACCTCATGACCCTAAAATCTACTCAGTTCATTGGCTCTGCAAGATGTCCTGAGTTAAATAGTAATCCATGATATCCATCTGTCAGTTCTAATGAGAATGCGTTCACAAGCTATTTTTGCATACATAATGAGCCCATGACATTTGACCTTTGACCTCATGACCCAAGAATCTACTCAGTTCATTGGCTCTGCAAGATACATACATAATCTAAGTATGGCAGGAATCCATCAATCTGTTCTAATGATAATGCGATAACAAGCTATTTTTGCATACATAATGAGCCGCATGACCTTTGACCTTGACCTCATGACACAAAAATCTAATCAGTTCATTGGCTCTGCAAGTAACATACATGACCTAAGTTTGGCAGGAATCCATCACTCGGTTCTTGAGATAACGCGATCACAAGCTGTTTTTGCATACATAATGAGCCCTGTGACCTTTGACCTTTGACCTTGTGACCCCAAAATCTAATCAGTTCATCGGCTCTGCAAGATACATACATGACCAAGGTTTGGCAGGAAACCATCAATCGGTTCTTGAGATAATGCGATCACGAGCTGTTTTTGCATACATAATGAGCCCTGTGACCTTTGACCTTTGACCTTGTGATCCCAACATTTAATCAGTTCATCGGCTCTGCAAGATACATACATGACCAAAGTTTGGCAGGAATCCATCAATCGGTTCTTCAGATAACGTGATCACGAGAACGGGACGTACGGACGGACGGACAACCAGAAAACATAATGCCTCCGGCTACTTCGTAACGGAGGCATAAAAACACACTACTACACATACTCAGCGACGATAGAACGTTAGTTGTAGGGATAACAAGAATGGCAGCACCAGAATGATTTGTAAAATAACATTTAATGAAGCGCTCTATGACTCACTTATGTTTTATATCCTAAAACAACAGGGCAAATGGTGATGTCAATTTATTATGTAAGAAATGGAGAAATTAGATAAACAACATTTATCGGCATTCCATTAGCAAACTAAGATGGGGGTATAGTTTGCAGGCACAAGCCAGTGTCAATCGTTGTGTGTAACTGTGTTTGGTAGATAAGACTACAATGTGCTCTGTATTAAGCTGCTCCGTCAAGACACCGTCAAGACACAACCGGATCCGGACAGGGTTCTAGGACACCTACCCCCTGGACAACCCCTGGATAACCACCCCTAGGATAACCACCCTCTAGGACAATTTTCCCCCTATGACAACTACCCCTAGGACTATACCCCCTAGGGCAATCATCTCAATTCAATTCAATTCAATTATTTTTCCTGCAGCACCCCCAGCACCCCGCTTCCCAGGTCCATGCTATCTGACATCGACAGACCACCTATTGATTTCGTCAGAATTTTCTTTCTTTCTTTATTCTTTATATTTATCCGCACTTTTTTGTGCCGGTCATAACTCAAGATCGGTACAGTCAATTTCTTTCCAATGTTGGCACAGTCATTCATAGGTCATTGTCACAAGACGAGTCAGCAACATTTTCAAGGTCATCAAGTTATCTTGACGTCATCCAGGCGCCATTTTTTTTTAAACATTAAAGTTATTGTCATATCTTCATAACGGAAAGTCATTTAGGAGTCATAAAGGAGGCGCGATAACTCAGTTGGTAGAGAAGTGGTCTCGTAATCCGGCGACCAGAGTTCGAAACCAAGTCGATGCGCTATTTGTCAGGCATTAATCCTCGTTACAATGTCCTTCGGAGAGGACCTAAAGCTGTCGATCCCCTGGTTGCTATACTAACAAGCATTTAAGTTTGCTTAGCAGTCAGATAAAATAACTGCCAACCAACCAACATACCCCGAAGTGATGGAATAAATCAAGATACTTCTTTTGGGAGGTAAAAAACCTAAAATATAACGAAAACGAAATTGATATAGATTTTTTAAATTTAATTTTAGATTAGTCACCAGGGCCCCGATGCATAAAATTTACCATTGATGGTAACTTCCATGGAAACCTTGATTTAGTTGGATGTCAAGTCATGTTTTTACGGTAGTTAATATTGACGGCATAGTTACCATGAATGGTAAGTATATGCATCGGGGCCTTATCTATTAACCATTCCATAAAAGACAGGCAAAAACAAACAAAAGGGCGAAGAGAGGACTGTAATCATCCTTTTTTGTTTTAACCACTGTCTTTAATAACCAATAATTATTAATAATAAAAATACCGATGATAGTTTCTTTTCTGTAGAAAATTGAAACATAAATGTCAGTTACAAAATAATTTTTTTTATTTTTATAAATAGCACCCCCAAAACATTTTAAATTTCTAATCAAACGTACTATGTCCCATTTGCAGGCCAAAAAAAATGAAAAAGTTAAATTCCAACTGCATTTGAAAGATAATACTAATTTAGAACTTCCCTAAAAAAAGTGGGGCTTGAAAATGTCTTCAAGTGGGAAAATAACGACTATTAGTTGTAAAATCGACTTTAGGGCTATAGAGCCCAAAAGTAATAGTCTTGATTTTCAGACAATTGTACCGAATGGTCATACGTTTTTATGCTCCGCAAAGATTCAATCAGTTTAATCTTGGCCATCACAAGAAGTGGGTTATTGATGTAGACAAATGTTCATGTACCCTTTACAACTCTTTTCATGTATGTTATTACCAAAGAAAAAAAAAGCCAGTCAGTCACTCAATAGTGTCTGACAGTGAAGGCTAGCAAGTAAACGGGTTTCCTTGCATAATTTGAATATGAGGACACTGCTAACGTTTAAATTTCACAGATAGGACATACATGACATATTCATAATTCCTGCAAAGTTCTACAGCATTTGAGGTTGGCTGCAAAAGGGACATAGTACCTTTAAGGGGTTATACAAATTATTGTGAGATTTCATTCTTTCGAGCTCAACAGAAGATGGCGCTAGAGCACAATCGTAATTTTTGAAAAGCTAGGGGCGCTTTTTTGTGCCTTCGAAAAGATGTCTGATAATGAGTTGAGGGCTACCCGTCTAGTGCGCATCAGGACGAAACAATCGTGAAAATTTGGCATCGAATATCTCTTAAACCGCATGACATTTTACATCATCGTCTTCTGGAATATATCAAGCAGAGTTTGGACTATTATACTGCGGATTTTTACCTCGCGCTTTGGCCGTATAGATGGTTTAAATCAAGCAAGCCATTGTTCGTGCGTCTTTGTTCGGACAGATATTCTCGAAAAGCCTTGGCTCTGTGATGTATGCGCACTCTAGCTAGGCTGTGTGTTCAACGGGACATCATCATAACCGTGTCTTCTGCGCACCCCGCCTACAACACTGTGTAGAATGGAGCGTGCGTATAACCGGCTAGGCGAATGCAGCTAGGACAGGTCAGTCAGTAACGTGATTAATTAGCTATCGATTTGTACCTTATTTAGTCTGGATGGAGTTTATTTTCCTACCAAGTAAATGTCTAAACCAAACCTCTCGGGAAAATGTTATTGTTTGAACGGATGGAAATTGCTATTTTAAGAAATGTACATTTTTACGGGGCGTGCACGAGTTTTCACACTGCGTTCGTCATGTTGGGCCTATTAAGGACATGAATATTCATGAGTCACCGAACGATTTGAACTAGCGCGGCTAGCTTGCTGGGGAAAAGATCATGAGAAGCCGGATGTCGCCTTTGTCGTGGTTGTGGTTCTGTATATTATGCTAATTCTGTGTTTGAAAGTCCAATGAAGCATTTTCTCCCATTTTAAATTGTAACTAGCAAAGCCATAATGTACATGATGTAACCATAGGCAATGGCTATGTACAGTGTACACAATATAGCATAACCATTGATTGAATATGAGTTTGCTCTAGATTTAGTCTGTTCTAGACTCTATTCTATGTTTATAAAATGCACTTATCGCGATCGACTGCCATTGCCTTGATGTTACTCTTTAGCTTCACTCTTGTGCTCCTGTGACCAGTTTAATTATGTCTTTGCGGCCAATGGGATCGCTGATCTCTGAAATAGCGGAGGGAGAATAAGATGTGATGATGGTGATAGAAATAATCTACATCATGTCTGTGACTCTCTGTGTATAGTACAAAGTTTTGGTATGGGGTCACGAATTTGGTTCAAGAAGCATATAGCGATAAATATTCAATAATCGTTGTCGCGATTGAAATTGAGTCTAAAGTAAAGACAAGTGATGACATTGTGAATAATAAACTCTTTATGTTGACTAGCTCCATCTCAAGTTTGGTATTACTATAGCTTCAAAACAATGCTTCTTGACTAAAATCTACCTATTTTCTATTCCTGTTTGGAAATTGTACATGCATATCAGAACTGCATATTTCGAGATTTTCATGGTCGCATCTCCCATTGTACTGTATGGCCGTAGGTGCTATTTGAAATTATCGGGAGCACCAATAAATTACATTAATTTCTCGAAATCCTTAGCGTTGCTTATTCTAACACTAGGATCCACAATGGTAATTCAAATGTTAAATTTCATAATCCAATCCTGTTGAAAATATTACCAAAACTTTGTATTACCTGTTACTTGGTAAGACTACTAGTAGTACTAGTACTTGTAATTGCAATAATAATGATGAAGATACAGACCAAAACAAAAAACAAACAAAAACACCAACCAAAATATTGAGGAATATTATTAGCAACATATTGTGGAAAAATTTGAGGTGGTATTAATTTAATTTTTTTGTCAATTTTCATTTTTTTCCATCTTATCCTTATCCTACTTTTCTTTCTTATAATTTCTCTTTCGTGTCTTTCTCAATCTGTCTTCCAAACACTGCAGGTCTAGTGAAAGGCAATAAAGCATGACCTACTTGTGATCCAAGTGTGTCTACTGTGCAATAGCTTCAACTCACTCAAATTTACCTTAAGCTAATATGCCAAAGTGAGCTTTCATGAGACCATTGCTGCTAAAGCCCAGGACAATGCCAGCCCTAAATTTTGATGTAAAGACGTTCTGTCACAATCTTCGGGCAACCAAGCCTCCGTATGAATGCCCAGTGAATGATTGTGGCAAAGTCTACAAGTCCCTGAATGGAATAGAGTTTCACCTATTTCACTATGACCATGATAATCCAAATGGTAATGGCTATGCAACACCTGTCAAGAAAGGTGGATGGAGGAAGTCGCGAGTGAATAACAGGCCAAACCAGCGTGCTTCTTCACCCCAGTTAATTCGTTCCCCAGCTAGAGAGGGCCTCACCTATGCCCAGGCTCAGCGACTTGTAGAGGTAGACCTGGATGGACAGACAATGAGGCTTGATATTTATGAAAACATTGATGTGATGACGGAGGATGAGTTTGAGAGTGAGACGAGTGAGGAGGAGAAGAATGAGAAGCCACCAGCGAGTAAAGGAAACAAAACTGTGGACCAGGCACAAAAGCCTCAAAAAGAGAAGCCAGTTGGTGGTGCTTCTCTTAAATTACCAGAGGCTTCTTTTACAGTATTGACTGATTATGAAGAGCCCCCAGATATCCCAAACAGACCAAATTCTTACTTCAGGTACATTGAAAAGACGGTGGAGGAGCTGGATGACGATGTCGAATATGACATGGATGAAGAGGACTATGTATGGCTGGACGTGATCAATAAAAAGCGACAGACTACAAACATGAACCCAGTAGGGCAAGAGATCTTTGAGTTGTTGATGGACAGACTGGAGAAAGAGTCTCATTTTCAGAGTCAATCTTCTGGGAAACCAGACAATCAGCAGTTCATCGATGAAGATGCAGTTTGCTGCATATGCAACGATGGGGAGTGCCAGAACAGTAATGTTATATTATTCTGTGACATGTGTAATCTTGCTGTGCATCAAGAATGCTATGGGGTGCCCTACATTCCAGAGGGACAGTGGTTGTGCCGTCGCTGTCTCCAGTCGCCCTCCAGAGCAGTTGACTGTGCCCTTTGTCCAAACAAGGGTGGGGCCTTCAAACAGACTGATGATGGGAGGTGGGCCCATGTCATGTGCGCACTGTGGATCCCAGAAGTAGGTTTCGCCAACACAGTATTCCTTGAGCCGATAGACAGTATAGCTCACATTCCTCCGGCTAGATGGAAACTGACGTGCTACATCTGCAAGCAGCGAGGTGTTGGGGCTTGCATTCAGTGTCACAAAACAAACTGCTACACAGCTTTCCATGTCACCTGTGCCCAACAGGCTACTCTGTTCATGAAAATGGAACCCATTCGAGAAACGGGTATCAATGGTACATCCATTAGCATCCGAAAGACTGCATTCTGTGACATTCACACTCCGGCTGAAGCGGAGAAGAAACCCATTATGAAGAACGACAAGGTGATTGAGATGGATGCTGCTGAGAAAGGCTGGTCAGCCAAGAAGGCTAAGGCAATATCCAGGAAAAACATGAGAAAGGCACGTAAGATTTTGGCAGAGAAGAGAGCGGCCATGCCAGTGGTCTCCATTCCATGCATTCCACAACAAAGGTAAGTGCAAGCTAGTAAATTATGGTTTATGGAGAATCTTTATTTGTATTTTTCAAACATTAAACAAAGTTTTCCAGCATAATACAGTTTCACTATCTGGACCTACATTTTGTGGTGCAAATCTGTCCCAGGCACCTGTTAGTTTCAAGCCCTGCATCAAGAAAAACAATTATGACTAAAGAAATTTTAAGTGTTGCTGCTTGGATCTTTATCAAAGTCCAATGGTAGTGTACATGTACATGTAGCTTAAAATGAACTGGGGTACATATTATTTTGATATTTTTGTGTGATCTTAGATGGACTGAATTTTATGCCTTTTCAAGTTTTCATTATGTGTATTAATCAATCTATTTGTATATATTCATTAAAAACATGTAACCTATCAGGATATCCAAGATACTGAAAAAGGTAACTCTGCAGAAGAAACAGCACTTCATGCAAAGACTTGTCAGCTATTGGACACTCAAACGACAGTCTCGGCATGGGGTGCCTCTACTGAGGCGGTTGCAAGCACACCACCAATCGCAGCGCAACAAGGATTCGGTTAGTGTAAGCATTGTCACTCGTTCCACGTATAGTATTGCACTTTCCTTTTCCTTCATTTGTAGTTTATTTAGTAGAGAAGTAGAATTCCTTTTCTGTGGTATACATGTAAATGTGTAATGGTTGCATGGTTACATATTTTTCCCACCTTTTATTTTGTGGTAGACAACTAGACATGGTTATTACATAATGTTTTGTATAGGCGGCACCTACTGCACATGTTTCCGCATAGACATTATTATCTTAGCAATACAGGTAGTTCTTCTTGTCCTTTGTACTCTATAGTCCTCTTTGTTTGTACATTACATTTTGCAAAATTTAAATGTAGTATCTTTGCTCTTTTTTGCATGCTAATGATACATTACACATGTTTATTCTATGCATGAAGACTGAACAGAATTAGAGCTTTGCATGAGTGCATATTAAAACAAAAATGTTTTAAGTACAAGTACATTTTCATGATGGAAACAGAATAGATTTATAGTAAAATTAAGATTATCTTCACTTGCAACTAATTTCAGATTTGGTAATATAAGAGAAAAATTGCTTTGGCTAATTTAGAAAATCATTAAATCACATTCCTTGTATATTTTCTTGCCTTTTTGTTCCTGCCAAGAAAATTCTTTGTGTAATATTTTTTGACACTCCGCCATATCTTATCAATGAAGATATAAAATTAGATTTGAATAATCTAGACCTACTATAATGATTAGGATTAATACATGTGAGCACAAATGTACATTTAGTTCAAGTTAGAGAATACCGGTAGAATGTGGTCTGTAAACGTTAGGAATTGTTATGGCCCGGTCAACCGTCGCAAAAAAAAAAAAAGCAGCATTTTTTTCAACGTGTAAATGAATGGCAACTGCTAGCAACAAAGGACTTGCATGTATTCACTGAGCTCTGTGTTATAAGATACAGAAATGTGAAGCGATTTTGCCGTGTCATATCTGAATGAGCCTGTAGGAACCTTATCACTGCTCTGTTTTTTTTATTCATGTAAATTTATTCATTCAAATATATTTTTGCAGCGTGAGAGCCAGAAGGCAAACAGACTGAAAGAGCAGCTCAAGTACTGGCAGAGGTTACGACATGACTTGGAACGAGCAAGGCTGCTGGTAGAACTCATTCGCAAGAGAGAAAAGTTGAAGCGAGAACAGGTAAGTAAGGAGGTTATCCTCTCTCGTTTTTAGTAAAATTGTTGAATCATGATGGGATTTAAAAAAAATCATGAAGTGTAAAGAGCTGATGTTCGATGAATTGTATTACTAGTTGAAACAAGACCTGTTTGTGTAAGGCATAACACAATAATTTGTTGCCTTTCTTTAAACTTTGACCCTAGCTAGAACCCCTGCTTTTAAGAGCTCTTTACAATGATGCATTCATATGGTTTCTATTTGTAATATTTGAGGAATTCCTTCTTGATTGTCAAAGATGGGATATAATTTTTATTCTGTAATTTTGTTATTTGATACAAAATATTTCCTGAATGAGAAGATAGAGCTAGGGTTATTGTTCTGTTTCTATTTTTTTTAAATTAGATCAAAGAAGGCTATAATCCAATTTTATTTTCATTTTCACAGTGATAAAACTATTCATTTTGTAGTACTGTACATATTTGTTAATGTAATGATGATTATTTTTCTCCCCCCCCCTACTCTTCAGATGAAATTAAGCCAGAAGGCAACTGACATGCAGCTGCAGCCATTCAATATCTTGCTCCAGAGAACGCTAGCCAAACTAGAGGAGATGGATCCTTTGAACATCTTCTCTGAACCTGTGGCTGTTGACGAGGTAAAAATAATTGTACATAACAGGGCACTGTCCTATTAAAAGTTGCGATTGATCCATATCGACTCCAAGCCTTTAAATGAATCCTTAAGTTACAATCTCTTACAGATACAAATGTATGTACGCAGTGGTATTTCATATCAATCTCAAGGCAAGCTGTGATCAATTTGAATCAACTCTTTATAAGACAGGGCCCAGGAATCTTAGTTGTCGGTCTTTTGCCTAGTTTTCGGCCCTGCCATCTCCCTGTTGCAGACTTAGGAGACTTTACATTGTACAGAAGATATGGAACAAAAATTTGTCTGGGTTGCTTTTAATGCTATCTTAGTAAAACCAAATGGTATTCCTAAGTTAAATAGTGGTACACTTTTGTCTTTCCTTTGTCTCGTTAGTCAGTCTGGGAACCTATCAGTGAAAGGAACAAGTTTTATTGTTAGTAGGAACTTAATGACAGTTATTGTTTAAAAGAGACTCTTAAATGACATAATGTCATCGACTAACCAAAGAAGCAGCCCCCTGATTTGCAGACGTGCTACAGCAGATATGTACATGTATAAGAGGAGCATGGTGCCTTTGAATGTTATTCATGAACATCAGATCTTAGATAATTTTTACTCCTTTTGGAAATATTGTGGAGAAGGTAGACAGCTACACTTTTACTGTATTACCCATAAAAGAAGAAAGTGATACAGTTAGTTCTGGTTCCTACTCAAATATGGCTTGTCCCTTAGACAACAACATTTCTTTGTTTGTTTCTACAGGCTCCTGACTACTACGATGTCATCACAAAACCTATGGACTTCTCCACAATGAGCGACAAAGTGGAGGGCCACAAGTACCAGGGGCTGGACGAGATGGAAGAAGACTTCAACCAGATGATAGAGAACTGTATGAGCTACAACAGTAAGGAAACCAAGTACTACAGGGCAGCGGTCAAGATCAGAGATCAGGTAAGACTCATCTCAATTCTTGCAACGTGATCATGGGCATATGAGAGAGATGCATGTCCTCTAAAGTTTTTTTTAAATTTCCAGTATTCGGGCACTCATTAACCCATTTTCAGGCAGCTTAGATTTTTAATAATTTTCCACATCTTTTCATGATTTGACGCTATTACTTTTCTATATGATAAGGTGTCAAAGTTTTGCTCGCTTAACCCCTCGACATTTTCGGAGATTGCGCCGCAACTACTTGGAATTTGGAATTGTCGTTTCAGGACTTTTTTCCCTCAAGTCTTACGCACATTTTGCTACAATTTTCGTCGAAATTGGATATACCTGTAAGGTGTTACATAACAATTAGTATGCGCATGTCATCAAAAATATGCTATAATTTTATGCAAATTTATGCAAATTAACTTATGCATTTTCAAATATCATAAAAATAATGTAACCTCATGAATTTGAGATGAAGGAAACATTTATTCAATACATTTTCAACATTCTTCACGATATGTAGAGTTTTCTGTAAAATGCATTAAATTAGCATTTTGCATAATTAATTAGGCTTTAAAGGTAAAGACCAGTAATGGTCATGCGATTGCATTGTGAAAGAAACGTTGTGGAATCGATCAGAAAAGGTCGATCATCTAGCATCTAGCATCTGCAAGGTTCTGGAATCATCAAAATGATAAGAAATTTGGCTCATTCTTCGTAAAGTTACAAGCACTATACACAGAAAGATGTATATGGGACTACCCTATCTCTCTCACCAGACCATGAGAGAAATAAATTTACCAAATATATGAATTAGTAGGTGGTTTCCCGGCAAATTTTTTATCATCATGTATTAGTCAAAACATATTCTTTCACATGATTGGTAATGAGAGCTTCCATTTCATTTTTTGAAATTGGGGCGTTGCCAATACTGGTCTTTACCTTTAACGACAAAAATTTGCATATTAGGGAAAAACTAATTATACTATCTTGTCCCTTACATAAATATCTACAAACATGCAAATTTTCGCGTTTATTGGACTTTCGACGGCCGAGATCATAGGGAGGTGCTAAAAATAGCCCAGTACAGTAAGGGTTAATGTAGAAGCTGGAAAATTAGTGTGCTGGCAAGTTGTGTCTGTATCCTGGCAAAATTGTTTGTTTGACAATGCCTATGAACATCATGTACCAGGCACAGCTATGTTTTCAGACTTTTAAATTTTAATTTGGGCATTCAAATTATCTTGCAGTAACATATATTTGATTTTTATTGCAATGATTGTCTGTACATCATTATTATAGGAACAACATATACATTTGAGATGTAGAGTTCAAACCTGATATCGGTATACTGTGCATTTTCTAAGATGTGTTAATGTCAAAGGCATTGTTAGCCAATTTTCATTAATTGCAGGTGTTCCACAAACAACCATTTGTTGCAATGTATTTTCTGCTGTAAACGGTATTCCTAAAAATCCAAAAATAAACCAAAAAATAAATATCCTCATCAATCCTTAAAATATCTACACTATACTATAACATTTCAATTTCAGTTTTGACAAAGACCATATTACTACTTTTGCATGATTCTTCATATCTTATGTTTCAGGGAGGTGCTGTACTTCGACATGCTAAGAGGCAATCAGAGAAAGCTGGCTATGACCCTGACACAGGACTCCATCTAGAGAAGGCCCCCAAATATGAAGAAACACAAATTAAACTCGGAGACAGTAAGTCCTCAATAGATACTGTAGATTGATATTGAAATGGTCGTCTTTCAAGCTTCCATCGCCCGTGTCATTCTTTGGGTCTGCCGAATCACATTTTCCCACTATTTTATTGATGGGTCGAGATTGCGATTAGCCATTATCATGATTTGTTTTATTTTGATCTATTTTCAGAAGCATGTAATGATTATAATTGCTGTCAATACTGAGATGATTATCAGTCATTTGGGAGCAAACCAAATAGATTGATGTATGGGTTAACCTAACATGTCTTTTTATTGGGGTTATGCTTTGTAGAAACTTAATGTCTTCCCATACAAGCAAATCCTTATTAGTATCATGGTCTTTTGGATATTCCAATAAGGTTAAAATTACAAATCATTCTATGTCTTTCGAAGTGTGTCTAGTAAGTGGTCAGTTAGTATAGTCATAAACAACTACAGCAACCACTTCTCATTGCATCTTATTTGGTAATGTTTCATTTGGTGCTTCTTTATGTTGTGCATGCTAGGATATGACAAAAGTCCATTCTTATTCATGTAGAAAGTAATTAATTTTGTGTTACACATTAGAACAATGTGAGAAATCTGGAAAAGGGCAAACTAAAAGAACGGAGGTAGTGGTGAAAACAATGAAAAACCATGGAATGTCATCTCCTTACAAAGCATATAGTCTGCATAATGGCTTTCATGATATTGTACTAACGACTAATTGTCATGTATGATAATGATCAATGATAATGATTATTCTATGCCATCCTTTTCCAGTTGACTCAGTACTTCAAGCAGAGAACAGAGTAGACATGACGTTGGAGGACCAACTTCACGAACTCCTGGAGAAGCTGGATGCAACCTGCGGCATCAAGCACAGTGCTGCACGCTCCAAACGCTCTAAGCAGCTTAAGCGAGAGATCAACATCATCAGACGGCGGCTGGCAATCCAAAAGGGCAAGGACAAACCCCATAATGGTGGAGATGCAAGTTCCCGGAACATTGAGTTGACCACTGAGGAGTCGTCATCAAGTATGTACCCATTTTCCTCTTTCTATCCTATCTCCTCCAGCTATCTAATATTCACTGAGCTGTCAAGACTATTAGCAAATGACTAAATGAGTTCATGATTGGATGTTGTTCATGATCACAGGTTGCTGTCACAGTGAGCATACATGAATGCATCTGTTTTAATGAATGAGCTACATATCCATCAGCTAAAATTAAATAAGGGCATGCACAGTGTGACAGAACTACCACTTGCCATGCACTTGGTATGAAAAACTTTTATTAACACATGCACAAATTGTAATAGGGGAATGGCTCAGTGGTCTATTCTGAAGAATCTACCAGGGTTACATTTCCATTTTGTAATATACTTACTGTATGGGTTAATTGTCAGTGCGGTTGAATAAATGGCTTTCTATGGCCTATGCAATGTGTCCAATTGTGATATGTTTTTTCTCCATTTTTTTCTTCTTCGTATTTTCCTCTTGTGTCATCTATAGAGTGAATGTTTAAAATAATGAAAGCAGTTAAAAAACACATGCTAGGTCATAAGCCTTATGTTATACTCTGAAATGTATTGCTCTTAAGCCTTACCTGCCATTTGTATTCCAGGTGAATCAAGTGAAGTCACATCCCAGAGTGACTCTGTCCCACCAAAGCTTTCACCAGCCAGACCTCTACCTATAACCAGTCGAAGCAGGTCATCTCCCTCCAGACCCTCCCCAGGAAAAGCCATGGGCTCGCCAGGTAGAGGGCGTGGAAGGGGGAGGGGCCGTGGCCGATCTGTCCGAACTATGTCCGATCCTCAGCCTGGTGCTTCTGGGGATTCCATTCCCACCCTTTCAGCGAATGATACCGCAGAAACCCCAAAGACCAAGAGTCCAACACCGGCAGACAAGACTGCGTCACCTTCTGGTGTTGGTAGGAGAACATCAGTACTGTTCAGTAGTAAGGGAGGGAAGCAGGGCAGTCCTAGTCCAAGGAAGCCTGGTAGACCGCCAAAGCGATCACTGTCTGTGGATCAAGGGGGTTCACCCAATAAACCTGCACATCGGGTCAGCCAGAGCAGTAGCCTCCATGTAGAGACTGAATATGAGGGTAACTTACCAGCTCCCAATAATGACTCCGGTGCTAGCCCTCCCGCCAAGCGAGCCCGCAGTGTAAGCATGAGTACGATCGGACAGCGTAGCCCAAGCAGGAGGATGACTTCTCCATCAAAGGATCTTCCGAATGGTTTTGAGAGTGGTACCCAGAACAGTGGAACCCAAAACAGTGGAACCCAGAACAATGAAAGCTTTTCTAAGTACCGTTCAGGCCATGTGCGACCCAGAACCAGCTCAGAATCGGACAGCAGCAGTTCATCGACGAGCACTTCAAATGAATCGGTGTCTGAGATGAGCTCTTCAATGGAGAACGGAGGACCGGGTGGGCGTAGCCTGCTCCAGGCTAACAGGAACCCATTCACAGATGACAGCAGTGGAGATACATCCTGTGGAGAGAGCACCAGTACTACCAGCAGACCCATCCCTACAGGTGCGGCTGGGCCTGTGCTCAGGGACAGGAGAGGTAGGGTGACTGTGCACACAACACTTTTATTCTATACAGAATCCAAAAAGAAGAAAATAAAACAAAAAAACATGTCAACAAAGTTATGGGCTTATCAGCAGGGTTGCATTTTTTTTCAAACTTTATTTTGTTTTGTTTGTTTCTGTTAACCTTATCTAAGGAAATCTTGTTCTCTTCCTTCCTTTTTATGGAATTTCCTTCTTTAAAAAAAATAGTTCTTGCTTTCTTTCTGATTAGTTTGCTTTCTTATCTGTTCTTATTTCTTAAAAATCAAAAAAATCTTTCACCTGTTCGTTCAAGCTTGACTTGTTTTGTCCTTTCTTCTAACTAGTATACATTCTTGTTCACATTTGTGATTCTTGCTTTTCATTTTGATTGGGCTTAAACAAAAATCTTGCAACCTGACAGCCATTTCTGTTTCACATGCAAAATTATCATAAAATTGATTTCATCATGGACATTTTTTTTAATGAAACTGTTTAGGAACTTGGAAAAAAAAAGAGTGGCACTGTCTCCCTACCTCTTTGATGTTCACATTGAGACCAGGTGTATGTTATAATATGATGTTGATTGTTTTTTCTGTGTGTGTGAATTCATCATCCATCTGCATGTCTCTCTGTTGCATGATTATTAACACATCTGTTGTGCATGTCTAATTCTCATTTCTCATGGAAGGATCTATTCTATTTTCAATTCACCAACATTGGACAAACTAATGCTGTAACTTGTTTCAACATTCAATTTAAACATTTCAGAAAACAAGTCTCCTTTTAGCTGCGATTGTAATATTTCTTAAAGTACATGTAGGACAATATCCTTTATACATTATTATGAAGAAAAAAAGGGGAGAAAAAAAATCACTACCAAACAAAGATAATAACAATACTTCTAAAAATGATATTATATGTGCCAATATATATTTAATGTAATTAGATGATTATATTGATATATTTTGTAACACTTGTAATCAGTTTGTGGTTTTCTAAAGAAGAAGAGGGGGGGGGGGGGGGGAAGAAGTAAGTAATAGGTAAATTAATACACATCACCTGACATCTGCCCAAACTGAATAAACACGTATCTACCTTAGACCGTGACAAAATCATATTACCAAATCAAAGCACTGCTTTGTACACTTCAATGTACTTTCATACTGTATATATGTGTGTTAACTGTTGATCACTCAAAAACCATCTGGCGTGATAGACATACATTTGTATGACTAGTATGTAGTTGTAGAATCGTGCACATATTATCACCCATTCTAATGGACAAACGTTCCAATTTCATGCATGAGAATTGTGGCTTGCAAACAAAAATACAATCATTTTTTTGTGCATTGTTGATGATATCTTGATAGTTGTACATGTACATGTATGTAGTCAGTAGCTGTTTGTTTATGTTTACTCTGTGGGTAAACAGTTTTTTGGGTTACCTTGTAGCCTAATCTTTTAAAGGTAATTTGTGTGATTATCTGTGAAAAATTCACAACGTACTAATTTCTTAATGTGTGTCCATGTGTTGTAAAATATTAATTTCTATGTTGATATTGAGGCAACAGACTTAATGAACCACTGATCTTAGATAAGTATACTCTATTTTAGTTTTACTTAAATAATGATTAACAGTTTTTTAACATAAAGTTGTTTGGCATCAGTCAAATAAAGGAACCGTTCATTTTATTTTTCATACCACACACTTATACTAACCCTGTTTACAAGCCATCCCTTTCAATTGCAATTTATAAGCTTTCACTGCATAACAATCTTTGTTTTTATCCTATCCCATTCTCATGCTAACCATTTAACCCACTAACGCATTCCCCTTTTTGCAAATAAAACAACATCAAAGTTACAATGCTATGCACAAATTAGATATAAGAGAATGAAAATACTCCCCACCGCAAAATGATGATAGTAACAAGGGAAAGAAATAGGAGATGATATCTCTGAAGCTAGATAAAAATTCACATATCGTTCCCCACGTTGTGTGATACTTATGACCCCAGGCTGTCATTATGAACTCTTGTTACTTTGATTATTCAGAATGTAATTAGAACTGGTTGTCCAGAAATGAGAGATTTTATTCCTTTTGGGGGTGCAAAATATTCATTTTTGCTGATACAGTATACACCTTACATTGTTTGTGATATCTATTAAAAATGTAAGCATCAGAATGTTTATGTCAACTAAACAAATTTGTTTGAATTTAGGAATACCATTTTGAACAGCATTTTGCTATAAAAGGATTTGTGTTTGATACAACACTTCAAAAGTTGTAGGTTAGTTCAAATGTATCATTTGAGCTTGATGATGAGTCTAAAGACTAGCCCAATGGCTAGCCCAATGGCTAGCCCAATGGCCAGCCTGATAGATGAATGGAGTGATGTAAAACCATTCAAAAAAACAAAATATGACTTGGCACATACACATATATTCGGAAAGTTCATAAACAGGTACAAATGTTTAAAAAATAAACACATAATTGGGAAGTAAATATTAAAAATGAAAACAAAAATGCTGTATTCAGCAGTATTTTTATTGAAAGATGATTTCAACTAATTTGCTTAGATGAAAATCTTGCTCAATAGTCAATACCTTATGAAAGTACAATGATAACAGGTGCCGGACATAACTTTCAACAGGTTTTCTCACATGCAGAGCATCAACAAAATTGGCAGTATTATGAAAGGCTTGTTACTGAAGTTTAGATGAAGATTTATATTTGCAAATGTATAATATCAACTAGAAAATGGGCAGAATTTTCAGAATACAGGTACTGCCAGTGATGTACTATAAAAATAATCTCAACTAGCAACGGCCCATTACCAAATATGTACATGTACAAAACAGTTTAATGAAAAAAATGTATACAAAAATAATGAAATGAATGAATCAAACAAAATTTAAGAAGATTTTGGATTCAACGTGATCAGAAAGCATAAGTCATTTTTTCATGAAGGGGTACTTGATTTCTTTGTAAAATAATGAAATTTGAGAGTCCATTAGTCTAATGACTATTCCAATTGCTGTTATACTTTATTGCAAATCCCACAAGTTGACCTTAATTTCATGCACACGAAATCTGATTTCAACAACCGTATATAGTCCCATTGTAAGATTTTGATGTTAGCTACAATGTATGCCTTTTCATGTGTCGTGCGTTCTTCTAACAGTGTGTTTGAGAGCACTTTCATCCCATCACTTTAGATTTTAAACTAACAAGTTACACCTAAGTAAGTATGGGACTGGTTCATAGTTTATATCTAAAATAAAGCTGTCCTACATGTATGATCTGATTGATTGTTTTTGATATAGATGGAAAACAAAAATAGATTGAAGATTTTCAATCTCTACTTCTCTTGCGTAGATGTTGCAAATTTTCAAAATCAGCTACTGTTGAAGACTTGTACTTGTACGATAATAACATATTATACTGGATACACATTGATTGTGCTATGAGTATACCTTTTCTGTAATGGGATATCTTTATATTTTTCATGATCCAGGCCTATTTCGTATTGCCAAATGTTACTGTGTTATGTACAGTAATTCATTTTGTCCAGTTTTGTAGTTTAAATGTTTTTCTAAATTGCCTACACTGTAAGTGATTTAAAAAGAAAACCTTACTTGAATGTACTTTTGATATACCGATATCAGTCACAAAACACCCCTTGTCCCAAAGAAAAAGAAGGAAAGACAGAGGAATAAAAACATTGGAAATGATGTTGATCACTGGCATACTTATAGAATTCACATTTGCAAAAATATGACTAAGGTCTGCAACTGGATATACAGAATTCAATTGAGCCCTCTTTTCTTTTTTAAAATATTGGTTTATGGAATGTAAACAATTTTCATTCAGTTGAAAGAGTAAATCTTAACTGGACCAAACAATGCTTTAAGGACCAAATACCAATTTAAAAAATAAAATAAAAAATAGGACACTTAAGGGACCACCATCATAATCGACATAACTAATGTCTTGTTTGGCTTGACCACTTAAAAAAAAAAAAAAAAAATAGAAATTTGTCTGAAATTGACATTTTATATCCTAATACAAACTTGTATTCATTGTGCCTCATATTATGAAAATATTATCCTGCCGCAATGATTTGATCTGGCAAGTTTTCGCAATAGGATTTGTTTCAAGGCAATGCCTGTAGTTTGCTTATTACTCTTCAAACCAACTTGACTTGTGTAGTAATTCATTGCATTCCTATTTTATTTACAAGCATTTATTAGCTTATCTAATATTGGGGAAGAGGGGCTTCTACTTACCAGTATGCACAGAGTATGCAAGTATTCAAGTATAGTTTACATGCAGGATATATTGAACATGATTTTGAAAATCTGCAGTGTTTGTGCTGCTAGTGGTTAGGGCACCTTTACGAGCATTTCAAGAGAGTAAAACAAATCTTTAGAGTACACACCTTTGTGGAGAATTGTAAAGCAGTAGAAGAACTCCCATAATGGAGTGAGTGATTACTTGGGGCACCCCTAACGTACCCACCCCCTGTGTGTCGTGCAGGCAAGCTGAGGAGCCACCTCTGGGGTTCGGACGAAGAGGAGATCCCACTCAATCCGTTGGACATGGTCTGGGCCAAGTGCAGAGGCTACCCATCCTATCCCGCTCTGGTACGTACTCCACCTGTCATCATCACATTCCAAGATCTTCAACCGGGGGTGTCCAACCTATTGCCTTAACCACCCATAAGCTAGAAGAAATCTCAAGAATAGCAGCAGCTCCTCTCTCTATCTACCATATATCTCTATCTGTGCCAGGCTGGCTTGCCTGGACCATATCTGAGGCTGCAGCACAGTTTAGCTGTGGAGTAGAATTAGTGCTAACTAGCTGGCAGAACGTGGAGCTGGTGTAGTTCTCTCTCGAGCTGTGTTGTAGTGTGCATCTTCGGTTATTGCCATGTGCACCATTATTTGCTTTTGAGATGAGAGGATCGTGCTGCAACCGTGCACTCTCCAAGTCTGTGGCAAGTTGGGTGATAGGTTGGACACCCCCGATTCAAACACACAAGTCAGGGCAACTCTCAGTAAGATTCATGTAGATTTATAGCCGTATCAAGTTCCGAATTCAACATGTCACATCACAATCTACAGTAGACACCCAAAGATAGCACATGCAATCATCGTCATCATTCAATATGTACACGTAGGTAGGAGTAGCGAAATCATGTAGTGCATCCATCTCAGCTCACTGTAGAAGTGTAGAAGATTAGTGGTAGCTTGATTTGATGATTTCATTCCTATACCATTGCTTTCATGCTTCACTGACCCTTACCTTACCTCTCACGCTTCTTCCTTAACAAGTATTAGCCAGAACAGAATCATCCCCTTCCATTCTTTTATTTATTTATTTATTATTTATTTATTTATTAAAAAAGAAAAATTTAATACAAGATACTTGTATGACACTTATATATTGTGTAATGGGTAAACTGCTACATGTACATGTATTCAGGGCATCATTTTTTTGTTACAAATTTTGCAGCTTTCGTTCTGTGTGCCGCTTTATAAAAGCTTTTCATCTACAATGGTTTATCAAAGGAGAGAAAGGAATACTAAACAAATTATCATATAAATAAAAAAAGTTAAATGTTCTTATTTTATTCTCATGAAATGTTTTGATTTTCTTATTATTACTTTTTGATGATTTTATTGATATGATTGTATTTTTTAAATGAGAGTTATTATGAGTATTATTATTGATCAATGATTTGGCGCAAGTTGATATGTTTGTATGTGATATATTGGCATGTTTTCTTAACCCATCTGTAGTTGCATCGTAATGCTCTTACCCGCTTACGACCAGGTTTTTTTTCCCCACATACAAGTAAGGACATCAAGAAATGTCAAGGAAAGATCACTTTCTAAATACCATAGATAAGCTGATATTTGTTTGCTGTTTTATCAAGGCTACAAACAGTAAAATCTAGGGATTAATCCTGGTGGCTGGACATTATGAGACCTATTCATACTTCAATTTGGTATGGTTGGATGGAAAATATAAAGTAGGGTCTGTATTCTAGATAACATGCAGTGTTTTCAAATTAATAAATTCAAGATGAAAATTATGGAAACACAACCAATATAATCTGAATATTCTGCTATACAATGGTTACTATTGTGTGTTGGTACAATCACTACCTTAAATTCAGTTACCATATCAGTTAGAGGAAAGAATACAAAAAACAAAAAATTACTGATATGGGAGCGAAGCCACATTTGGCAAAACATTATGCGTATTCAAGGGTGCGATTATCTCTAGATAATCAAGGCTATGCTTCATGGCTAATAACAGCTCTCCATATCCTATTTGCTTTTCATGTGATAACATATTCTCAGCAGTTCTAGTTCCGTTTAGGAGAAAGAGAGTATACTTGATATTATATGGTCACTTTTTGAACAAAGTTACCTGAGTATTAAAGAGTCCTGTGTTTCACATACGGTAGATGTTACATTTCTGTTGCACACAGTGAAATATGTTATAGTGTTGTAGCACATCTTGAGACCCTCACTCCATCACTGTTCCAATTGTGGCATGATATTTTAGATATTAGGTATTCAGTTAATCCTTCAATGTTACCCACTTAGAAACGGTATATTTCATAGGATAAATACTTAAATCAAGAGTATAGAGAAATAGTTCCGAGGATGACATTATTGTGTTATTTTGAGAGTATAGTCAGCATGTCCCATATTCCACAAACACAGCTGGTTTCTCAAGGAAAGCAGTTTCAGGATGTTTAGCAAATGCTTTAAATGACATACCCGCCCTTTCAGTGGGTAGAAATAACTGTTGGGTAAAATACTGAAGTGACTGTTGTCAAGTGCTGGGTTTTCTGACAAACATAACCTTTTGTAATCATCAGATGTGTTTGAAGACTATGCTCACACAAGTTAACCACTGATATGGAGTGGACTGTTCATTTGGGCATCATGCATCATGTAACAATCATGTACTCTCCATCCACCTGTGTCTAACTCTTGGTTTACCCATTTGTTTACTTTGACTGTGCGTAGATTATCGACCCCAAGATGCCACGGTCTGGAACGTTCCACAACGGCGTGCCCATCCCAGTGCCCACCACGGAGGTGCTCAACCAACGTCTCAACTTGGATGACCAGCTCTATCTCGTTCTCTTCTTTGACAACAAACGCACATGGTGAGTTGGTTGGAGAGGCCTCTTCTCTTTGCTTCTCGCTTCTTTGTCAGATCAGAGTTGCCGGAAAATTGTATTAAATTTTGTTCAAGTAGTGCAAATTTGATTACTGTGCCAGTTTATTTTGATAATTTCACGTCAGGGTTTGTGGGAGGGGGATGAGGAAGGTACATGTAGGAGAAAGATAGGACAGAGGGTAGGGAAGGATGTGGGGGTTTGAGCCAACCAAGTTTTCTTAGCTGTATGCTAAGAATCATCTCATAGTTCAATTTTGGATGTGTATCTAAACAGGTTAGAATTATTTCTAATAAGTTATTCATGTTTTCATGGGGTACAGGTCTGGAAATATATAGTAACAAAATTTATGTTTTTGTCGACCGTACAACTTTAATAATGTTCTATGGTGACCATGCAACTTCCAAACTATTCACAAGTTTTGAAGTATGCCATTAGCCCATCAAAGTTTCTAAATATCTGGGGTGATATTCAAGTTCAAGTTCGTTTATTTACACTCATCATTAAAAATACAAGAACATATACAATTAAATACGGAATAATCACACATAAAATATCATACATTCAACAACAACAAAATAACATAACATAATGGGAGTGAAGGGATGAGCTAAAAAGGAGTATGGTCCTTATGCTAGAGCCCATCCCTCAGTATAATATAAATAAAAGGTAAATTATTCTGAAGACTATGTTAACATTTGTGTAAGTGGGTGGTGCACAAATCTATTTCATTATGATGTGGTAGACTCCATGACTCCTATACAATGTCTAAATCCTTGTCATCTTTTGATTTTTTTCTTCATATAGGCAATGGCTTCCCAGAACCAAATTGGAACCACTTGGTGTCGACTCTGGCTTGGACAACGTGAAGCTTATGGAGGGACGTAAGTCAACTGTGCGCAAGAACGTGCAGATTGCATACGATCGTGCCGTCCACCACCGACGTAGGGTGACAGGAGAGGGCACTGAACCATTTACGAGCGATACAAGCGAGGCCCATGATACAGCATAGCACTTGCTCATAGGATGGTTCTTTCTTGTTCTCTTTCTGTTCCTTGCACTTTTAGAATATTTTCTCTCTTTCTCTGTTCGTCTCCCTTTTTCTCTTTTTCTCACTCCCATTTCCTTGTTTCAGTATCTCACCTTTTTGTTCACACCATTGTCAATGTCTCTACATGTTTCTCATGTTCTTTTCTACTCTCTGTCTGTCTCTTTCTCTCTAATATGCTATTTTCGTTATGTAACCAAATTTAATGCATACGTCTTTGTGAAGTGCCGCAATACAAATTATTTCATTCACCTGAATAGAATATAAGAATTTCAATAGACAGAATCCAAACTGTATACATAAGTTGTTGCCAGGGAGGACAAACACTATGGCTTGACCTACCTAGCAACACTTGATATATGCAGTTTGCATTCTGACTATTGAAATTCTATTATTCTTATCAGGTGAATGAAATAAATTGTATCGAGGCATTTCACAAAGACTTATGTATTATTTTTGGTTACATTACGAAAATGGCCTTTTGTATTTCTAATTTATGAACTCTCTGTACATCATTCGTTTTTCTTTCTTTCTTTTCTCCCTCTCTCTCGTTCTCATTCAATATCTATCTTGCACTTGTGTTCTATTTCTTTTTTGGAAAAAAATATTATTGTCATCAGATGTTGAAATATGAGTGGAATAACTTTATTGGTATATCATACAGAGACTAATAGGAAGACATGGTATTGTGTTTTTCAACACACAGCACTTCTTCAACATGTTTCTGATTCATTATTTCCTTTACTATGAATGTTATGTAAACCAAACATTTCTTTTTTTTAAGTGCAGGAATTTCATTAGTAAGCACTTGAAGTTTGAAAGACAGCATACATGGCGATCTGCATAGTTGCACTTCATGATATTTCTTATTGAAGTTGCAGATTTTCTTTCTGCTACTTATACTTGCGTGGTCTATTCCTGAAACAATATTTCAAACAGAACTTTACTAAAATTATAATATATGCAAGGCAGCTCCTTCATTTGTCAGTTGATTGTTCAATATAATTTAAAAGAGTTATATTAAGTCTGCTTTGTCATAGGGTATGTATATGTTAAGCAAAAGAATTCCATTCTATTGTAAAAGTGGTATGACAATAATTAGAAAAAATGTCTGTGTAATTCTTTAGGATCACATGCAGTGTACCGTTTCATTATTTTCAACTTCGACACATTTCTGAAGAATATATGAAATACGAGGAGCCTCCTCGTTATATGTGCAGCAGTTTCTCAATTACTAATAATGTTTTCTTCAAAATACCCTTGATATTTATACTTACTTTCTTATTCTCTTATTTCTATCTCATCTCCTACTTTCCCTGTTTCTCAACTTGCAAAAGGTACTTCTGTGTTTTGTTATTGTTGATATATGTGTTTTCTAATTTTGTTATGTTGTGCAGAAAATGAGATGCTATATAATCATATAGACCTTGGTAGTCTGTAAATGTTGGCCCAAATAATAAATAAATTAAAATTTGATAAATTTCTTAAAAATTAATTTCAGGTCATATGTATAGGTGTTAATTTAAAACTAAAGTTCTTCGCTTTAAACTGTTTGCTTTAACTTTGGTTAGGTTTGTGTCTTGTAATTGTTGTGAACTGAATCTATTTTTGATTGGCTTGGAGATAATAATTTCAACAAAAAGATGCTGGATTTTTAGTGATCTGTGTTACAGTATTCTACTATCGAGTTTGTTTCAACATGTTTTCCATTGTATTTGCTAATTTTATTGATACAAAGGCTATTTATGTGGTAGATTTTCTCAGTTTGGATGATCAGATATGCTAGGAGTGTTGGTAGAGTATATACTATCAAATATCTATTCCAAATTCAAATCCTGGATTGACCTGTAAATAGGGTGAATATTACAGCAGTTGATATGCACAAGATATTAAAGTGGTTGATTGGGAAAAGATAAATGAAAATGAATTGATTTAAATTATATACTCTGATTATTATTCTGAAAAGAGAACAACATTTTTGTAGGCTCTATATTCTTGTTTATTGATTGAATCGATTTGGAATAGATTTTAATATGAATGTATATAGTGTAAACTAGCAATCAATTGTACATTTACATGTTCATATCTTCTAGTTTGCTAGGGCCAATTGATATGGAGGACTATTTAGATCTCTGTTGCCTTAATACAAAGAAAATACATCGTTTTATTTGTCCAGTTGCATGCAGAAAGAGTTTTGAAGTTTTCTTTTCTTAAGACTTGGAAATGTCGTATTGTAACTGTTTGTTTCCAATCAATAAATTGTTAGTAAAAATGCCAGATCATCGTATTAGAATTGTTGTTTTTCTCGTGTGGACTCTCCTTCAAAGCAATGGAATTTTATTCATCTACAGGGCTCTTAAAGATACTATGTCCCTTTTGCAGCCAACATCAAATTCTGTAGAACTTTGCAGGAACTACCGGTATGAATATGTCATGTATGTCCTATCTGTGAAATTTAAACACTAGCAGTGTCTTAATATTCAAATTATGCAAGGAAACCTGTTTACTTGCTAGACTTCACTGTCAGACACTATTGAGTGACTGACTGGCTTTGTTCATCTTTGGTAATAACATACATAAAATGAGCTGTAAAGGGTACATGAGCATTTGTCTACATCAATAACCCACTTCATGTAATGGCCAAAATTAAACTGATTGAATCTTTGCGTTATTGCGTAGCATAAAATGTACGACCATTCGGTACAATGTCGATTTGACCACTAATAGTCATTTTTTTCCCACTTGAAAGACATTTTCAAGCCCCCCACTCCCTTTTTTTTAGGGAAGTTCTAAATTAGTATTGTCTTTCAAATGCCGTTGGAATTTAACCTTTTCATTTTTTTTGCCTGCAAATGGGACATAGTACCTTTAACAATCACAAAGAAAAGTATGAATACTAATAGTTGTATAGAAAAATGTATCTCTTTTATTTTTATTTTAAATACAAAATGTCAGGAAAATGAGAAGCAGCAAAATGATCTATAAAATTCAGCCAAAATAAGATATTTCTATCTTTCAAAGTACAAGAATAACATCAACATAAATACAGTGGAACCTCGTTAAAGAAATTTTTGCTGGTCTCACTAATTTATTATGTATCATTATTATTTTCTTGTAGCCTTGATTTAACGAGGTTTAAGTATAACAGGATTTGATAACATGAAAAATGTCCTTTGTCCAAAGGAGTTTGTTAATGAGGTTCTATAGTATTTTTCATTTTAATATTTTGGATGTACTCCAACATTAAATATCTAGCTCCTCTTACAATAGAAAACTGACAAGATATCATATAATATATTGTGTAATTACTTGGCTGGCAAGTTATGGGATGAGTTACCCAGATAAGGGTATAGCACCAATCAATATTTACTTCATTAATAATTAATCATTCACTTTAATACATCACATAACTATCACACATGAACAACAAAGGGTGGTCCACAAGGGGTTTTTAACATGTAACAGCAACAGGTTTGAACATCAGTGGCGGATTAATATTCAGTCTCGACTAACATTTATGAACTAGTCATTTATTTTATTTGAAAAATGCTTCAAAATAAGGCTCAGATTGCATTGCAGAACAAGTATGAGTCTGAGGTGCAAGATACTTCACGTACATACTCCTTCCAACTTGCATTTTGATATGTTTGAAGGTTTGTTTGTGGACCACTCTGCAATACCCAAGTGTTGTACCTGCTTTGGGTTTTCAGGGTTTGCTTAGGTATCTACAACTCTGAAATTTGAAACAAAACATTACTGAACCACACCCAGTAGCACCAATATACATACAATTCAGAATATGATTTCGATACAAATGAAATTCTATAATTTCTAAGATAAATGCAAATATTGTAGCCAAAGTTGAAAGATGATAGAGTATATGTATACAAAGAGGATCTGATAATGAACCAAAATTGCAAAAACAGGCAAAATTGTGGCATAAAATAACACAAATCTATATATCATATAAATATATACATATTTGACAGGTGGAATGTTTAAAAACATAATTCATACATTCATATAGTTTGTAGTACTATCAATCACATTTCAAGATATACAGTACTTGTACAAAGAGAAATACATATCCTGTATATTCTTACTTTTAGAAAACGAGAACCGTAATAACAGATAAAATAAATTTCACATTAATTTGCCATGCTAGAAATGAATAGACCTTACAAAAATCATACATTGATGATTTTAATCAGGCATTTTGCATTAGATTGAGATATATATATTTTATTAAAATGGAAAAAAAAGCTTTCCATATTATGCAACTATACAACATATCCTTGCGCAGATCAATAATTTTTCACAATTTTGCAGCAGATATGTAATCATAATATTTTTAAAATCTTCGTTGGAGTACAACAAATAAAAAAAATACATTAAGTACATGTAATTGCACAAATCTTATACATGTATAGTAGTACATGATTCTTCTTAGTTAATTATTAGTTCAATTGTATAATTACATCCTATTCTAATAAAAATGATAAATATTTGATACTTATTTTTAACATTGATAATTATTCACAATGTAAGTCAAAGTTTTTTGCACAATTCATGTTACTGCCTTATATCTGTTGGTGACTTATTTACATTTTATATATGATTTTTGACTGATTGAAATCTCTCTTACATCACCACACAATACCTATATATAGTATACCCACTATCATGTTTTACACAGGTTGATTCAGTGTACAATTTTATTTATCAAATTCATAACGCTGTAACATTTTTTAAAAATCACTTATTTGAGAAGGTGAATCACATAAGGTTCAATGTATAGGATTTTGTAATATTACAAAATAAATAAATAATAATAATGCATCTACATGATCTCTAATCAGAATTATAATTTTCTGAAGATAGGGACCAAGGGTAGGATCATCCTACAGCAATGGAACCATCTGAAGGGTTAGAATGATAGAATCTGCCTACTAACAGACAGGATTGTACCTTCTCATACTTGAGATTCAACCAAAAAATGAAAATTTGAACTGTCAAATTTTAGTTCAGAAATGTCTCTATCCCTGAGATATTCTTTAATTATTACACTTTTGTCATCATAATTGTTAAAGATAGCTCATGTAAACATGTTATTTACAGTGAACAAACAAAATATGGGCGGGCAAAACTGAGGTATTGTTAGGGATATCTTGCATAGACACTTGGCTGTATGAGTTTGCACCAGGGTGCAACCAACAGAACAGTGCATATGAATGTTGCTTGCAAATTTTCATATACTTTGTCCACTACCGGTATTCAAACCCCTACTTATTTGTAGCAATGTCTTTTGAATAAGAATGGCTGATTTTTTTCCTGAAACAGAAATATTCATTATCATATTTATTCCCCTCTAACAAATCTTGAAAGTTCTTTTAAGACAATTGCTCATAAGTGGGCATACACAAGGTTACCAATGTTTGGATTATCTGGAGATCTTCACCGGCTGCTTGGAAGGAATATCTCTAAACTATGAGGATGCACCAGGAATGTTGACATAGGCATCGGTTTTCTCCTGGTCAGCTGGGTCTTCCGACTTGACCATCAGGATACCATCCAGGTTGTCAACCAGCAAACAGAAGCTTGGACGATCGATGGGACTCACTGACCAACAACTCAACATCACCTCATACCTGTAGGCAAATCACATTGAAGAATAAATGGTACATTGTTATCACATCAAACAGGGACCCAACCATATATTGTCTACCGTAATTGCCAGGATTGCCCAAAGTGCTTTTCTTAGGAAAGATAATGTATTTCCAACAGGGACAGTGTTAGAGGAGCAGTGGTAAGGGGGCAATGTTTATAGGGGGCTGGATTTTAATAGCCTGTAAACAGTTTGACAGAACCTAAAGGACATGCCTTCAGCATATTTGAAATTTGTATCTGTTTCTTCTTTTTCTTTTTAGAGAGTTTGGAAACAATGAATCAGAATAACGTGGGAGCCATTTTAAACAATAGCATCTGAAAAGTTGCATTTTTTATGGAAAAGGTAATGCTGAACCAACATTTATAAACAGAGGACAGTTTGCTATTTTCTTGTTGAAAAGCAAAGATAAATTTGTATTCTTTGACAATGGGAATAGCATTTACCTCCCTACTCCCCAAACCAATATATTTATCTACAAATATGGAGCTGTGGTTCTTGTACTTACACATGGTCTGGACAATGCTCAGGCTGGGAAAGCCGTCGACCACCGTGAAGAAAGGTCAAGATGTCCACATTGTCTACAGAAGGGTAAGGCACTATCCCTCGGGTGAGTAACTCCCACATCACCACACCAAATGACCACTGGAGTAAACAAGGATAACAATTTAGTGAAGTATAAATCTTGTATTTATGTAACATCGTTTGTTTGGAGCCACAATGGTATTGATCCATATTACTTTGACATGGAGTTAACGCCCTTGTGACCTTAACAGACAATATGATAAACTTGTTCGTTAACAATCGTTGTACATTGTGTATCACATATTTCATCATAAATAATGTGACGTATTAGCCCTGCATTGTTAGTAATAGAACATGGCCTGGGCCTTTTCTCTTGTCTATTTTTTTTTGTGGCATCTATACCATTATGTATATTATATGACTTCCTTTGTTAATAATCATAATTGTTAATAAAGTGATATTGAAACAAGATGACTTCAGGGACCCTGAAAATACCCAAGAAATATTAATAGGGCACAGCATATTTCCTCATACTAGTAGCTGGAATACTGCAAAATCATTCAAGACGATGCTGAAGCATTCCAAACGCTGAATAACAAAACGTTCTTCTGACATGTCAAATACTTTTTGATCAAATCTGAGGTAAGCATGTAGTAATTGTTTACTGAAAATCTGCCAAATATTCTGTTACTGCAGTATATTTCCTTATAAACTGTATGATTATCAAATCATCATGTTTCATAAGAATTATGTGAAAAGATAAATTTAATGTTATGTTACACAAATTTAGAACGAATGGAGTTATATGTAGATCAGCATTTTAACTCTGTGATTCAATTAAAAAGATACATTGATCGATAGAGAGATAGATGACTACAGAGTAAACTATGCAGGTGGGATTTGGGATTAGTCAATGCAACTCTGATGATATGATCAAGTAAAAAAGATTTGCATAGAGAGTACAGTAATACAAATGAATTTGAGTGCCCCAAACTTCTGCCGACCTTGTTACCCCTCATAACTTACCACATCTGTCCTGGTATTATATATGTTTCTCTCCAGACACTCCATGGCCATCCATCTGACCGGCAGCTTGGCAGTCCTGTCCTTAGCGCTGTAGTATGACCTCTCATAGATGTCCCTGGACAGTCCAAAGTCCCCTACCTTGACCACCATGTCCTTGTCCAGCATGCAGTTACGTGCGGCCAGGTCGCGATGGACGAACTTGAGACCGGCCAGGTACATCATGCCCTCTGCTATCTGGCGACAGAACTCCAGAAGCTGTCTAGCTGTAAGCTCCTATCATGTCAATACAATATCATATTGATGCACATAATTCCTTTTCTTTACTGATATTGCATTTGATGGAGCAAATTTATAACATATATATAGCACCATGCAGATATAATTTGCACAATTTACCTCTACATAATAGAATATTTGCCACTAGCACTGCATATACAAGCTACTATGATTATGAGTAATATTCAAACTCAGATATACAGAAGCTGGGCAATCAATGACTGTCTTTCAACTGTATGGGATCTAGCAAGACAGAACAGGCAAGCAACAGAAGAAACCATTTAGGCATGCCAACCCTAGTTACAAAAATCCAACATCATATTGAAAAGACCAATGATGATTGGCCAGATGTGCCTCTACATTTTGACAAGGTGTCTCAATGATCAGAAAAACCTAATTGGCAGTGGTTTCTCATAAAGAAGAGTATGTACCTCAATGCATAAAGCATTTCCACCACTTGATAGATACTCTTAGAAAAATGTGATTATACCTTTATATTTGCAGGGCATTTTTTCTTTCATGGGAGAATCCATGCCTGACATGCTGCCAACTGTAGCTGAATGTGGTTCTATATGGAGAGTGTCTTTTCTTTGACCAATGGAGGGTGATCACTTTAATAATAAACACAAACACAGTCCAATTACTGGTATACATGTAAGTGAGATGATATTCAGGTGAGTACCGGTATAGAATGACTTACATTAGATGGATCCCGAACAAACGTCAGGATGTCTCCATTCTTCATGAAGGGCAGGACTACATAAGGCATGTTGGTGTCGCTGATGATACAGACACCAATCAGAGATAGCACATTGCGATGTTTGAAGTCCTTCATCATGATCCCCTCACGAAGGAAGTTACTGATCTCGTTGAGGGTACCCTGGTGGAGGGACTTGACGGCTACCTGCTGTTCCTCGCCGTCTTGATGGAGCTTACCGGCGAAAACACAACCAAAGTGACCTTTGGGGATCAAAGACCAATTAAACTAAAACAAGAACATTCGCTAACCTATTTAACCTAGGGATGTTTAGAAAAGTTAATCAGTTAATACCAACAAAGAATGTTTCATCAATGTAGTTTGGAAACAGAGCTTCATAGCTAGTTTGTGGGAGTGTCGTGGTCGAGTGGTTTAAGGAGCTAATTGACTGGAGATGCGAAGGTCGAGGGTTCAAATCCCGACACAGCACTAATATCCTTTGGCAAGATATTAACCTACACTTGCTACTCTCCATCCAGGTGTTAAAATGGGTACCTGGTAGGATGCGACAGTCATTGTTGGTCAAACAGTTTTTGAGAGTCAAGTCACGCCTGGCTGGAATGCTCCCCAGGGAGTGGAGATTGTGCACACAGTGTGTGCGGGCAAGCACTGAATCCAATAAATTATCTGTAAAGCGCTTAGAGACGTCCGAGATGTATTAAGCGCTATATAAAAGCTGAATATTATTATATATTATTAGTTCTCATGGATTTGCCAGCAAACATTGGGTAAATTTTACTATGAATGGACTTTCAATATGTACCATATAGCTCCAAAAGCAAATACTACCAAAACACATGCCAAATGCAACCAAATTGCTGACCCACTTATTTCTTTGTATCTTGCTGCTATTATCAAACATATACCATATCATATATCTATTCATGTTATTCATTCACACATTTTTAAGGATTGTTGGCAAAGTAGAATTCTAACTACCTCAATATTTGTTTCATTTTGTAATTATAAATCAAAAAATTAAAAGAATCTAATTAAGTTATACACAATAGCATATAATATAAGTTATTGATTGATCCACTTACCTTGGCCTAATACTTTGCCCACAGCAATCTTCTCCTCATGGATTAAGACCTGACTGATCTCAGCGGCTAGCTCATTATTAATCTGCTCTAGTAGAGGAGCATGCATGATTGGCATGGCTTCATTGACTGGCATACCAGGGTTCGTCAAATAGGCTGTGAGTTAACAGAAATGGAGATAAGTCATTGTTTTAATTATGATTAAATACATGCAAACACAAAGAGAAGATCATACATAAATGTGCTCTTGTTGAGGGACATGCATGAGAGGCAGCATTGCTCCATTATTAGTCGGTGTATCAGGATTTGTCAAGTTTCCTGTGGGAAGGAAATGATAAGGGATTAATACTGAATTGTCTATTGCAAAACACCTACAATGGTCTGGTGTTCCAAAGCTTTATAAATTTGCAATTGTACTCTCACCTGAGGTGATTCCACGTACTTGGTACACAATATAGTGGTGTGTTATTAAACAAGCACAGACAGGCATTCCATTTCACAAAACCTTCACTTTAAGGCCTGGTAATGACATCTATAAATGCAACATCTATTCCTTAATATGAACCTCATCACAGGGTATTTCTCATTTTTGCAAAAATGTATTTTCTTACACAAGCACATGTATTTGCTTTCAATTACATCCATACATGCATTTCAAATATGATATTTATGTAGACCAGACAGAAGAGCACTATAATTAATGCCATTATTCCTACTACTTACTGTTGATCCTATGTGGACCCTGGCCTTGCAAATGGACTTCCTCTGTACCTGCCATATGATTGAAACCCACATGAGTGTTATCAATGGGTAATCTCTCTCCTCTGTTTGACTTGTGGTACCTCTTGATGCCTATGACGACGATGAGGATGACGATGGCCAGCAGGGTCAGGATGCCGATGATGGTGAGGGCTATGGGTGTGTTACCTATGCCCTCTGGGCGTGGCACTTGGAGGAGTCCCACGTTATGTGCCTGATTGTCTCCCATCGTCACCTTCAGGAAATTACACAAAAAATAATCATAACTGGTTGTGGTTGCTGCTACTGATTAAGTTGAATTACTTTTGGAAATTAGTGATTTTCATTTGGTAGCTATTTGATGTTTTGACTCAACAGCATGCATTTTAGACTTTCATTTGTGAAGAGCAATACTGGTTGATAAAAGGACCAAAATATAAACACCTCAGTCAGGAACTGAAATTCTTGTTATGATGGATTTATGTATACAACTTTTTATCACATATATGATCGTCACTATCCTCCTATTGAGAGATTACCCATAGAAAACTACATATGCACCTAAAATTATTTGCAAAATTTAGCAAAATGCAATCAATCCCATCCCCAATTTCATACCTATCTCAAGAAATATCGCTTCATAAATGTAACTTCTGCTACAACCTTTAAGACAATGCTCAACACTTAAACATGAATTAGTTAAACACTTCACTAGCTTAGGTCAATAAAGCAATGGGACAAACATGGACTGCTACACAAGACGTTTATCACGCATAAAGTGTGCGTGTGCAAAGTACTCCAAACTATGTGGCATTCCAGGGCTCTGACCTGTAGCCAATAAAAGAGGTCAAAATCTCACCAGAGCATTGTACAGGTTTAACCAATGGTGAGAAAAGAAGATATACCTTGACTTCATATATTCCGGATCCGTTGCCTGATTGCTGAAGAGAAGAGGGGACCTGACATATGATGTAGGTTGACGCAAACTCTTGGATAGCACACGGCTGGGAACCAACTGTGACAGATACATCCTCTTTCCGGCTCACCAGGTCCAAATATTCACCCTTCAAAAGAGACCAATCCATAAGAGACCAGCATGAATACAGAATGATGACTAAATTAGCAATAATATGAGCTAACAGCAATTCTTCCTCGAGTACTGTATGGTCTCCATCGATTCAGTATATTTTTTCTCCTGAGAAGCTACCGCAAAACTAGAACAATTTCTGTATGTATGAAATGCTTGCAAATTTCACGACTAGTTCATATTTGTGAAAGTTTCAGGCCATAAAATAATTGAATGACTATTAACACAACACTGAATTTTAAGCAATTCATGAAATTTTCTGGGTGTGAAAATCGCTCTTCTTTACATAATGCAAGAGTTTCTGGTGTCACAGTACCATGGCTAATAGTGAAGAAAAAATAAAATGAGATACTATACTGAGTTGGAACCTAATTCAATACAAGATAATAGATTAAAACATGTCAAACTAGATGGAATTTTGACTGCGCAGTCGAAAATGATGCCTCCGCCATAGAGCAATTTTTAAAATTCAATTTGATTTTAATCCATCTGTCGGTTTTAATGATAATGCACTTACAAGCTATTTATAGGCATACATAATGAGCCCCATGACCTTTGACCTGATGACCCTAAAATCTAATCAGTTCATTGGCTCTGCAAGATACATATACATGTCTTGAGTTTGATAGTAATCTGTCTATTGGTTCTCATGATAATGCGATCACAAGCTATTTGTGCATACATAATGAGCCCTGTGACCTTTGACCTAGTGACCCCAAAATCTAATCAGTTCATTGGCTCTGCAAGATACATACTATCCTTAAGTTTGAAGTTTAAATCTCAAATGGTTCTTGAGATATCGCGCTAACGAACTCAATACAAGGAATTTCATAAGTTGACCTCTGTGACCCTTGACCTTTGACCTACGTGCTCCAAAATCTAATCAGATTGTCTTCCTATAGTGATACACACTATCATTAAGTTTGAAGTTTTTACATCTCCAGTGGTTCTTGAGATATCATGATAACAATCTCAATGTATGGAATTTCATAAGTTGACCTCTGTGACCCTTGACCTTTGACCTACGAGCTCCAAAATCTAATCAGATTGTTTTCCTATAGTGATACACACTATCACTAAGTTTGAAGTTTAAATCTCCAGTGGTTCTTGAGATATCATGATAACAATCTCAATGTATGGAATTTCATAAGTTGACCTCTGTGACCCTTGACCTTTGACATACGTGCGCCAAAATCTAATCAGATCGTCTTCCTATGGTGATACATACTATCCTTAAGTTTGAAGTTTAAATCTCAAATGGTTCTTGAGATATCGCGCTAACAAACTCAATACAAGGAATTTCATAAGTTGACCTCTGTGACCTGTGACCTTTGACCTACGTACTCCAAAATCTAATCAGATCGTCTTCCTATGGTGATAAATACTATTCCCGAGTCTTAAGTTTAAATCTTAAATGGTTCTTGAGATATTGTGATAACGGTCAAACGGGACGTACGGACGGACGTACGGACGTACGGACGGACAACCCGAAAACATGATGCCTCCGGCACCACCTTCGGTGGCGGAGGCATAACAATCAAAGTATACAGAGTATTATAACTGAAATACTGCTATTAATTTCCCAGTAGCATCAGTGTTTATTTCAAGCCGAGTAAAACATTACTGGGCATACAAGAGAAAAGTCTATCAGCACCATGAACATGTAGTACACATAGATGAAGAACACCATATAACCTATAGTTTCAGTGGAAAGAAAAAAATACTCACACGGATGAGGACAGTATTGGATGTTAGGTCTAGCTGGTATACATGACCCTCAAACTGCTCCAGGATAGGGTCGGGGTAGTACAGTATCTCCCATGTTGGCAGTTCTATCTGTCCATCATAGGACATGGGCACCAGGATGTTCTTGTTGAACTTGATGGTGAGATTAGCGATGAATGGCTGGTCCGGGGTGGGGTTTAATTCTTCATCACTCAGGTCTGGGGTAGTACAGATTAAACTGTTCTCTAACATACCACTTGGAATGATATTGTCGGATGAGTGCCATGGTACAGTGCATCCCTGGACGAAAAAAACGAAATGACAATGTTTAGGGGGTTTAAAAAAGGAAAATAATGGCAATTTGTATACATTTCTTCAGGATGGAGTTCAGTCAAAAATACTGATGACGACATTAAACAAAAGGAACATTGTTAGGAAGAAAGTACAGTGCCATAAAGTTCCCATCAAAATGTGACAACCCATGGTTAAAAGTGATAATGAAAGTGTAAGATGCACATATGCGTAACTCTGGCAGGTACAAAATGATATACACGTAGCTCAAATCACTAAATGGCAAGGACATTGATGTGCTCAATAGGATGTGCAGTACACTATTTGACTGCACTTATGTAATGTCATTAAGTAAAAAAATTGCGGCCTCCATGAAGGTGCACTTCTTGGTATGTTAAGATCAGGTTTGTTCCATATTTCTAGATTTTATTGTCAACCAGTTTCATGCAACAAATAATTAATATTTTGAAGCTTGTGCATTAGTAATATGCACCGCACTCGGTTAAGTCACAAGGAGTCTGATAATGAACTACCGTTAGACAAGACAAGTCTTGTTCATTATCTGATTGTGACTAATTAACCTGCATGCGATACATATTCACTCACGCACTTGAAACATGGATTATTATTATTCTACTTATACCAACCTGTGACTTTATCACCCTATGGCCAGAGTCAGTCAAGGCAGAAACCTCTAACTGAACATTCTGACCAAGATGAAGATTGAAGCCTGAGATCTGAAGATTGTTGCCTCCACTGGTCATCACAATACACACACAGAGACAAATGACACAGGTCAGAGGTCAGGTGCAGGAGAGGAAGGTCAAAGGTCACATATTTGGAAGAAGGTGCGAGGCAGGAAGCATGCGTTAAAAAACAAGATTGAGTGAGCCACATGCATATCAGAAAGGAAGGAAGGAGAGTATAAACATTTGACATAAACGGATATAGGACACATAAATTAAGTAATGAGACTTTCAATACCACTATGAAAGTGCCTAGATTGACTTTAATCTGATCACTATTTCATGTAATATGACAAAAGTACAAACACAATAAAGTACATGTATGATATAAAAATGTGGCCTTGAAATGGCAAGGGGGATATCTATTAGTGGTCCATGGTTTACAAACAGCCACTTGAAAACTATGCCAAAGTCAGGAATATATGACACAAAATATATACCGGTATATATCTGTTTTTATAATTTTGAAAGTGTTTTAAGAAACTCTTCCTTACATGTACCTTAATCTGCTGAAGGTTTGTTCATTCATTTGTTGTTATAAAGTTTATAATACTCTAGTAAGAATCCGGTATTTCTGTACCCTATACAATTATACTTATAAAACAAATTAGCAAGTTTTTAAAAAATTGGAAAAAGACCACTTCTTGTAATTTTTTTAGAAAAAGGTCCAAACAAAAAACAATCAAGAGAAGTAAAGAGACATTGAACAGGGTGGATACATAACTTACACATGTACATAAAACACGGATTAGATAAAAACCACCTACACACAAAGAAAGCATATAAGGGAGCAGCCCATGTACATACATGGTAAAACAGTGGTCATGAAACCAAACCACTTCTAAGAATGGTTAAGTACTTCCTTTCCTGTAGTCACATGATCTGTGTATCTGTGTTGTTATGTCATATAATCGGAGTACTAAATTACCATATATGGTCAAATGAAAGTAAACCCTTTACCTAATGCCAGACAATTGGAATTTAACAAAATTCTAGCGTTTTGCCAATAACTAGATGATTTCAATGTCCCTTTGCTGCCTGAAGACCAATTCACACATGAGTTTATTAATTACTGCTTTTAAAAAAAAAAGTCGCTGAGACAAGATAAAATGTGATACTGCTTTCCACATTTCTGTATCTTATTAACTCATGTACAGATCTGGGAATGGATATAGAAACATGTGCAGCTATAATACCCTTCAAAAATTATATAATTAAAAATAACAGTAGATAGATAAATGGAGAAAAAATAGAAATAGTACCTACGGTAGCTCTTGCATGTAAGTTTGGCTGAGGCACTTTTTGCTTTGTTTATTTTAGTTTTTGCTTGTTTTTTCATTCATTCATTCATTCCAAAAACAACCAAAAAGTTTTGAGAGTCATGTCTGAACAAGGCTTCACAGTCAAATGGTCAGCTTGTCCTTGTCCTAGAGATGGACAGAATTGCTTCTTCTTCCTAAACGATAGTCATGCAATCAGCATACATCCTGTCTAGTCCAACCATATCAAGATAATCATTTTATTCGTGGTTGACCAGCGTACCCTTTTTATAACAGTCAGGTGAAAACAATATATCCTGTTCCTATACTGGTCAGTCAGAGTACCTTCTATAGGTTAAGATGATCGAACTACCAGTAACCCCTTTCTTTGAAATAGTGGTTCCTAATAATTAGCTTTGTGCAATATCTTTAGAAATTTATTTTATCTTTACTAAATGTTACTGTGAGTATGTACATTATCGTGAGAAATATAAGTAAGGAATTTGTAATTGGTTGTCTGAAAAAAGCTGGTTGCATACACATACATGTATAGCTTAGAGATACAACTGTGTTTAGCACCAATGAGAAGTGTCTATTCTGCATAATTTCCTATTATTATGGCTATTAACATACTTTCCACTTAACATAAAAGATAACATAGTTTCAGACCACCATAAGAGCTACTGTATATATATGTGATGACAGAAAAGCATGACGTAGCCTGAACAAAATAGTGAACAAAGCTGTGATAGATACACATATTTAACAACATAAAATATGAGAATACTACGAACATGTGGAGTCATCCTACCTTAGGTAGCTCTTTGTAGGGTAGAAGTGTGTGATGTATGGATTCTCAGCGTAAGTAAACTCCAATGTGCTGTTGAGTTGAAGGCTGTCTAGGTTTAGAATAACTGGTCCTGTTGTCAGTTCACTGGAATTTCTCGTTACACAATGAATCTTTGTAGGAGTCACACTGGTTATTACAGAGTAAAGAGTAAATGCGGTTTAATTGATCAAAACACAAAGGAATTACATGTAAGCATGTTTTTCTTTGCACAGGCTTTCTTTAACAGTTTGTCAGGCGGGCCCAAACATTTCAGTTGCAGGCCATAGTACTACGCATACAGAAATCCTCTTCAAGTAGATATAGAATTTCAAAAAGCATGTTTTCTCAAAGCTTGATGATGACGTGTATACTCCACTTATAAATAATAAAAATTTGGTGATTGGTACCATTTCAAGTTCAAAAGAATATATGCAACTTAAAATGATATACCTCAGAAGGCAACAGGGGTCGATAATATCATGTTATGTGACATATTCTATGTTATTGTTGATATATTACTAAACTAATACACTACTGGAGGAGGTCACATCTAAAGTTGGAAATTTCCTTTATTTAAAAAATTTAATTTAGTTAGGATCTTAATAATGATCGTAGGACTGGTGCCCAATGACTGAGAGTATTTGCTTTGTATATTTGGGGTTCCATGCCCCTATAATAGTAATGTAAATATCAGCTTTAAATCTGACTTCTGTATTACAGAGATAAAAGAGATACATGAATGCATTGCCAGTATAGTGATAAAGTGTAGTGGTACACTCAGCTCTGTCTCTTCCTACAAACTGACTATGATGGACACCTGTTCAAAACTGAATGACATCTATCCAATGGTGATGTTCAGATTCTGTACTCAGACGTAAATAGTCACATCTGATTGATTCAAATCTTTAAAAACCCAATTAAACAACGTATAAGCGAACCTTGCTATGATTTTTCTCTTCTTCTTTTTAATCCATTATCCCATTAGGGCCATATTACCTGTGTATGTGACAAGGCACACCGGCAACTGTTACTTCTGGATTGTTTCCGGCATGGAGGCCTTCACCAAAGAGAGTGATCGTAGTTCTGCCAAACATTGGTCCAACAAGAGGGTTAAAGTGGGTGAAAACAGGTTCCTGAAAGAAAATTTAGTGAGTAATTCATATTAACAAAGCTGTTTGCTCAGAATGGTTGAAATTGTTGTTTAAGTGGTTTTGAAATAAACTTCATCAGCATACGAATCACCAACACTCCTCTTGAACCATTAATCCTTCTTGCTGCCCTTCAGTTTTATCAATATTATCAGCTTCCTCCTCCTCCTCCTCCTCCTCCTCCTCCTCCTCCTCCTCCTCCTCCTCCTCCTCCTCCTCCTCCTCCTCCTCCTCCTCCTCCTCCTCCTCCTCCTCCTCCTCCTCCTCCTCCTCCTCCTCCTCCTCCTCCTCCTCCTCCTCCTCCTCCTCCTCCTCCTCCTCCTCCTCCTCCTCCTCCTCCTCCTCCTCCTCCTCCTCCTCCTCCTCCTCCTCCTCCTCCTCCTCCTCCTCCTCCTCCTCCTCCTTCTCACCAAAGTCCTCATCAACATAGCACCTACCACATATGAGAAGATATATCTTGGCTCTGAAGACGTGAATCCTCCTATAGCAAAGGTGAGGCTGGGATCATCCACTTCTACTTCGATTGTCACTGGACCCGACACAGGCTCTTCAACAGATGAAGTTACGCAAACAATACTGTGAGAAGAAACATAAAATCAGATTTATAGTGCAATTCAACATACAGGGATGCCTGTTAGAATGAGCTATTTTGTACACAAAAATGCCTAAACTATGGTCTGAAAATAACTTGCCAGGGCCTGAATGCTATTGCCTGAAAACTGGCATAAAATAGGTCACCCCAATGATAGAGATTCATTACTGTGCTTTGATTTCATCTACCCAACACATTTCAATCTACAAACCATCGATATTGTTACAGAGATATTATTACAAGACAAAAAAAAAAAAATAACAAAGGATTTGTGTTTATGCCTTACTGACAGGCACACCCAAAATGTATTATTTATCTATATCTTCATTCTATTCTAACACAGTAGCTCTAGCAGTAGCAATAGTTCTTCAGAGAGGTCCTGTACAAATTACAGATTACAATATACAAAGAAAATTGAGCAAAATTTAAGTACAAATGCAAAGGTTTTTATACTTGTTTTACATGGAAATTTTCAAAGTTAGTACATTTTCATGAACTCACTGGGTAATATTGCTTGAACTCAAGTCAACATGACAGGGTTGACCTGCTATAATCACTTCAAGGGTTGAGTTGGCATTCACTGCTGCATCAGCCACAAGACTATCACCAATGATGTTCACCGTAGTATCGCCCTGAAGTGGACCAAACACTGGCGAGACCTTCAAAATAAGGCAAGATGTATGAATTAGTTACACCCTTTAGTTCATGTTTTAAAAGAGATTTCAGAAATTGTATTAAAAAACAACTAATTATTTTTGGGAAAAGTATTACTGGTTTATACATTAAACAATATTTCTCTTGACCATCCCATTTAGATATTAAATAAAACAAGATTTATCCTTTATTTCAATCAATGCTAAATTTTCTCATATCTAATCATCTAAAAACAAGATGACCCCCCCCCCCCCCCCCCCTCCAGAAAAAAAGACACAAATATTACATATACGAAAATGTTATCATTAATGCTATCTCCAATTCCATCAAAACCATTGACTTTGAATAAAACCGCGGGAAGTCTTGTAAAATCATCTCTAAATAAAGTACCAAATTTCTTTCATTTCTTATACATTTAATAAGAATTGAATGAAGATGGAAGTATACGGAGGTTGAGGGACCAAATTAAAGCCAGGCACAAATCTCCATTGGCAATGGCAAGGCATCAATCTACATTTGGCACTCTCCACCCAGGTGTGAGAGGGATTGATATGCTTGGGTGCCCTGAGTGGTACTTGATATGATCATGGACCTATTACGAATGGACATTTATCCTTTTCTTAACAAATTCATTGTGATTGTCTCCGTCAATGTTGTCTCAATAACATTCCGTACATGTTTCTTCACTTTGATCTCATGAAGGTCACCGCCAATAAGTCGGGACAGAATCAAGATAGTGATTTTAAACATGTTAATCTACATGCGCAGAAGATAATGAATCGCTTAAATCATGGGAAATCGATGTGCAGTTCTGGTTAATAATTGGAAATTGTTGTTCCGTGTACTGTGTTCTATTTTTGAAAAACATGTTGATATTACCAGATAGGTTTTGTTTGGATTGTTTGTGATTTAAAATCCTGTTTTCCCCAATTTCCTCATAATATTCCAGAATTACAACGCACAAGGCTTATAAAGATCATGGCCTTCTAATTGTTTTATAAGGTCATTGGTGCGTGCAAAAGTGTGCAAATCAGTAATAATAAATTTCATATCACCACAATCGTCTGCTTTTCAACTTTGCTCCTCCCCATTGGGGATGTTTTTATTGAAGATATATTCTTACAGAGCACACCATCCAAACAAAACCCAAGAGAGGGAAACTGCTCCTTTGTCATTGCTCGAAAATGCTTACGCAGTCGTTATTGTTAAAACAGCTGAATGTTCTCATTAAGATGCATATAATCAGAAGGCGGTGACTATCATTGGATCAAAGAAAGAATCACATTGAATGTCCATCCGTAATAGGTCCATGATATGATTGAATGCTACACATTTCGCTGTTCGTTCGGCTGAAATGAGGATAACAATATTGGAGCACATAGGAGAGTCAGCTGAACCACATTTGCTTCTGTGACAATTGCTCCTCGGTAATTTCCTGCACTAACCATAAACTTAACTTCAACCATGGACCCAACACTATACCATACCCTTACCCTCAGCCTAAACTAAACCTAACGCCCAATTACCATCCTAACCCTTACCCTATACTTTTGACCCCCCAAAAAAGAGAATCCCGGAACAATTGTCGCCAGAGCAAATATCAGAGCACCGGAGTGCGACAATGTGTCGAAATGCATGAGTCATCCAAAGAGCCACTTATATTATGAATATTAATATCAATCTATCTCTAAGGAAGGCAGGCTTACCTCATAGATAGCTGGTGAACAAGCATCGGTCACCCAGTCAGGATCATCTTCCGAATCGACTTCCGTTTCCGGTATCTCACCAGATGGACCGTCGGCACCATCACATTCCTCCTCTGTGGTGCACACCCCTCCGCACCACCCGCAGCCGTTAGGGTCACGAGAGGTCACGCAGGCAGAGCAGTGGATGTAGTGCTCACAAGTCTTCAAGGCTATCTTATACACCTGAAAAAAATATATCAAGTAGAGCCCACATAATATATACCCTTGTCTTTAAAATGAAGGATGATATTTCATGACAGGTATGTATGTGCTATTTACTAACCTTTTTTGTTGTAATCCCCTACCCCCATAACATTTCCTTTATTTTGTCATGTAATTCCCATGACCAATTTTTGCAATGTGCTCGTTTATCTTTTGAAACATGAAGTTAATAGCTTCTAAACTCACATATTTAAAAATTTACTATATGTCCTACAAGAGTAAATAGACTGTATTACCATTTATACACTGTAACTTCTGAAAGGCAACTTTAATAAGAATTGTATTTTTCATGACTTTTATTTTATTTCATATTTATATTTTATCTAATTTTCTGGGACTAATACATACATATAAGTATTAACACTTTATTCACAAGGTTGGGGTTAGTACCCAAATAAGATAAAATACTCTCTTCTTAATTTGAACTTCCAATCTTGACACATAGCACGTCACGAAGAACTGTCATCTCAAAACTACAATCATGTGGTATATGTGGTAAATGAACAGGGCTCAAGATATATTCACTTACTTTGTATGGAGTCATAACATAGATGTGTTCCTGCTCAGAATCCATAGGCATATCTCTCAATACAGGCCCTTCTGTATCTAGCTTGATGTTCTTATAAGGCTTCAGAGGGTAGTCTCGCCGCACAAAGTCAATGGAGAGAGGTTCAATCACAAACTGGGGCGAAAAAAGAAAGACGGTTGTGAAGTATATTATATTTTTTGACACAAGACAAAGTGCAGTATATATTGTAAGAAGAAATATATTCTTTGACTTCTATTAATGAACAAATTTCCCAGACCTCATTCTTGTATCCCCCCTCTTTATTTTCTTTCATTCTTTTTTTATTATTAAATTGTTGTGATCCTTTTCAAGTATGTTGATTGCCGCTATGTATTTATTCTTCTGTCTGTGTTATGCATGTACACAAAGCAAATTGTCATTGATATCAACAATAAATACATTGAATTGACAAAGATGTATTATATAGGCTTAACTCTCAAATATATACGACTGTGTAACAATCATAATCTTTGTGCAAGATATTCATTACCGTACTTCTTACTGACTTTAACTGCTATTGCAAAGCATGTCAACTTAATTATTTGACTACTGATTTTTTTTATTTCGTGAAGCATCTGTATGCCATGGGCAATAGGTTAATATTTTGTGAGAAAATAAAAACGAAAAATAAGGGGAGAAAAAACTCATAAAATTAATATTATCATATCTGTTTTCCTTTTCATACTGGTACGATATCAATATTTTATTATGAAAAATGTCCAATCACTCAATCACTCAACTTTATTGAGATGAATGAGAGTTTTTTGAGGCATGAAAAATTGATTTTGTTCTTTTAATACTCTACATTCAATACAAGAGGATATTAATGTTCTCTTCAAATGCTTAATTACCAGTTTTACTCATTGGTTAATTGGTGCCTTATCAAATTGACCTACTAGTAGCATCTAAATCCTTTTGAGTCACTTCCTTATGTCAGCGTACATTGTGTATCCTTGAAGAGAATTGTGAAATCAGAGCTCCCAAATTAAGCACATTTGTTATCAGTTAACTTCTTGACATACAAACAAGAAATACAAGCCATGAAGCAGCATTGTATGGGAAGTATGACAACCAGTACATTATACTGGTAGTACGAGGAAATATCCGAAACCTGATATCTCCATCACACACTTCCTGTGCAGGGATAACCTATTAAAAGCAATTGACCCTTTCAAATAGCCCTATAATGACCACATATGGCAAAACCAGACTCTAAATTTTATTACTCCACCCCTAAATTGAATAAGTGTTCGGATAGAGAGAGAAGACAGGAAGACACTGGGACAGAAGCGGAAACTGAAGCATTGTTTAACAACCTGTCAATTCGCAAGTCAGGAAACTTTTGTATACAAGCATTTTATTAATGCCCCAAACAATCACAGCTCTCGATCTCTATTCAGCTAGCTTAATATATTTCATTGTCTTCCAATCATTAAAATATATACAATTTACTTTTCTCTGGTGACTCTGGTTTCACGCTTTACTTTCCCCTTTATGTTATAATGTGCTTCTGAAACCAGTTTATGTGAATACAAATATTATTACACAAAAGAAGACAAAACTCTAATCTTTACAAAATCAAAATAAATTACATTTATAAAGCACTTAATAAAATGTTTCTAAGTGCTTAACAAAACAATTAGGTACAATTAGGTTAAATAAACATACAGCAATAATAATACATAATTTTAATGATAACAATTAAAGATAATTAGCAACTTACTTTAAACAAAACTGCCCTTTGAAGTACTATTCAATGAAAAGTACTTCAAACTTTTCTTAAAAGACTCTACTCGTATACAAGACACATCCTAATTTCCCTTTCCCTACCAGAACTGAAGATTATCTTAAGCATTTTTGTCTCTCATTTGCCACGCATGCAATTTATCAGAAAACAATATACAGTGCGTCCCAGAAAAAACGAAACCCAGAAGTATCGATGTTTTATCATAACTTAATCACAACCATAATTAATGAATGATACATATTTGGAAAGCTTAGAGCCTCCTCTTTCATTTGATGCTACTCACGTGATGCATATTTCACGCATGAGTGATTAAAAGCAATTTGAAGGAAGGAAACCAAAAAGTAATTTGGCGGGCGGTATCTGAATTTCAAAGAAAAATTCATATTTCTAGAAAGTTCATTTTCTGCTCTTTCATATGATACCTTAATCAAGAAAAATGAGCCAGGAATAACAAAGTTCTGTTCGTCTAAAGTAGCCCTTACATTTTCATAATTTTAACAAACGAATTCGTTTTCACTGGGTGCCTGCCGTAGCAAAAAGCAGATTTGACAAAAGACTTAACTCCGTTTCGTTGACAATCAGCCATGCATGAAGACTCTCGTCTACGGCTGATTGTCAACGAAACGAAGTAAAGTCTTTTGTTAATTTCGTTTATTGATACGGCAGGCAGCCAGTGAAAACGAATTCGTTAAATAAGATTATGGAAATGCAAGCACTACTTTAAACAAACAGAACTTTGTCATTCCTCGCTCATTTTTCCTGATTGAGGTGTCATATGAAAGGGCAGAAACTCAACTTTCTAGAAATGTGAATTTTTCTTCGAGATTCAGATACCGCCCGCCAAATGTCTTTTTGGTTTCCTTCCTTCAAATTGCTTTTAATCACTCATGCGTGAAATATGCATTATCTGAGTAGCATCACATGAAAGAGGAGACCCTAAGCTTTCCAAATATGTATCATTCATTAATTATAGTTGTGATTAAGTTATGATAGAACATCGATACTTCTCGGTTTCTTTTTTTCTGGGACGCACTGTATAGGCACCAATTGATGGAAGGATTGCAGCTGGTCTTGATTAGCTCACTGACAACCCTTTATCAAATACCAGAATATTTGATTTCTTTATTTCAACTTGTGGGATGGAACACCATTAACTAATAGATTAATCTTGAAGTCTTTGGTATATCTATCCCATAATAAATACAATGTGGCACAGGGAGATTCGTGTGGCATAGCAAAAGTTAGATCGGTCGCTCAGTCTGAATTACCTTATGTATGCGCCCGGACTTGGTGCCGATGATCGCTACTGTATCTCTGCCCATGGTAAGAGTTGATAACGAGGTATAGTGATGGCCATGTCCGCCTCCAGTAAGGTAATCATATGCGTTTACTGTGGTTTGCGCTTGGATGGGATGCAGATCGCCAGTACCGCAGAAAGAGGGCTCAAGTTGACGATACTAGGAAGGAAAAAAAGGAGAGTAAACATGAAAATCAGCTTTGTAGAAGTGCCCCTCCCTGTTTTTCTCTTTTCTTCATCTCTCCATCCCTCTATCTGCTAATAAAACTGTCATTTCCTTTCTCCTTATACCTCTCTTTGATACAGTAGAACTTATGACTTTAAACATTACATTATATTTTGTTATCTTATGCAATTTCATTACTAATTATCCCTTCCATCTGTGACAATATCTTGTTTATGAGACTTACAAGTTATAACACTGTACTGCCTATTCAGATAGAGGGCGACAGGAAGGAATAAAGACACACACTTCATGTCAGCCATCTTTGTACACATGTGAGTTATTCCAGCCTTGTAATTAGGGACAAACTATAACATTGGTGGCAGCTGGTGTTTGTAACCCACTCATTGGAAGTCTTGCCATGATTTACCAAGGACTTCACACAATTTGTTAGCTTATCTAAGCTGTACTTGGAAGGTCAAATGTGCAAATCGAACTGAAGTTTTCTACGGTGGCCCCACATGCTTAACTTTGTGTGAGTGACTGCACAGCTGTTGTCACTGTTCTACGACTACGGTAAGCTTGTGATTTTCTCTACTGTGCTGGTGCTTATATAATAGTCAAGATGCCTGATGAGCGAAGTGATAGTAGTGATGTGGCCAGTAATGTGTTCAAAAGGCCGAACATAAACCCTCCTGCTCACCTGAGGGTATCTGATGGAGATGCGATTGAGGGATGGAAGATGTGGAAACAGATGTGGGACAACTACTGTGTGCTCACAAATCTATCTTCTCAACCTGAGGAATACCAAACTGCTCTGCTCCTTCATAGTATTGGACCGGATGGAGTAAGAATCTACAATGGCATGAAGTTTGCCAGTGATGAAGACAGCAAAAAGTGTCATCTTATCCTGCACAAGCTGGATTCCCATTTTCTTGGAGAAAGAAAGGAATTTTTTGAGCGGTTCAAATTTAATCGCAGGAATCAGGAAGGGGAGAACATTGAACAATACGTCACTGTGCTGAGAACCATGAGCAAGTCATGTGGTTTTTGTGAATGTATGAAGGACAAGCTACTGATGGACAGACTGTTATTAGGTGTGTCAGATGACAGCATGCGGGAGAAAATGATGGGAATCCCAGACCTCACTCTGTCCAAAGCCATTGACATATGCAAAGCTGTAGAAGCGGCGTCATTGCAGATGAAAGCTCTCAAGAATGAGGAGGTAGTCTACAAGGTCTACAAGAAGGTCAGCACTGGTGCATCTCATTACTCTAAAAGGCCTGGCAAGAGCAGTGGTAAACTGAAGGATGCAACTGACCCAAAACGTTGCAAATTTTGCTGCAAAATGCATGAAATGAAGAAGGAGAAGTGCCCTGCTTGGGGCCGCACATGCATGGCATGCAAGCAAAAGAACCATTTCAAAGGATCTGAGGTTTGCAGAGCTTCAACCATACACTGCGTGGATGATGATTCTAGCTCGTCGTCAGGTGAGAGCATTGGCTCTGTCACCGTACAGAATATCAATGCGGTTGATGCCAACAATCGTCCTGTTTTCTGCAAAATGCTGCTCAACGACACAGAGGTTGAATTCCAAGTGGACTGTGGTGCTACAGTGAGTCTACTCCCACAGAAGTATGTTGTTGCTCACAACGACATAAGAAAGGAAGCAGTGCAGCTTCAAATGTGGAACAAATCAACAGTCACTGCAGTAGGAAAGTGCAAGATTAAGACGAGGAATCCTGTTAATAACAAGAAATATGTTGTTGATTACGTGGTGGTTAAAGAGAACCTGACTCCTCTCCTGAGCAAGAAGGCAGCAGAGAAGATGAACCTCATCACAATCAATTATGATAACTTTGAACAGATATATGTTGCGACTTCAAAGGATCTTGCAGAGTATCCCGACGTCTTCTCATCCTCCAAGATTGGCACACTCCCGGGAGACCCAGTCCATCTCTACCTTGACGACAATGTAAAGCCCAGTATTCGACCTGCTAGGACCATTCCTGAATCCTTGAAAGATACTGTCAAGGCTGAACTGGATGAGCTAGAGAGAAAAGGGGTCATAGACGTCATCACTGATCCTACGGACTGGGTGAGCCAACTTTCGGTAGCGACACGGAAATCGGGCAAGGTTCGTCTGTGCCTGGACCCACGACCTTTGAATGTGGCATTGAAAAGGGAACACTTCCCCCTTCCAGTGCTAGATGACATTCTACCCTCACTAACTGATGCCTCTACCTTTTCTGTGTGTGACCTGCGTAATGGCTATCTTCATTGTCCCTTAGATGAGGAATCCAGCCTGCTCACAACATTTGCTACACCGTGGGGTAGGTACAAATGGAAGAGGCTTCCTTTTGGACTAAAGGCGAGCAGCGAGATCTTTCAGAGACGTCTACACCAAGCGCTAGATGGCCTAGATGGAGTCCGCTGTGTGGCCGACGACATCATTATCTGGGGTTCTAGTGAACGGGAGCATGATGATCGACTGGAAAGCCTGCTCAAGAGATGCCAGGAATTGGGCATCGTTCTCAATGCGGAGAAATGCCAGTTCAAAGTCACAGAACTTACCTTCCTCGGACATGTTGTGTCCAACAGAGGAATGAAAGTGGACCCCTCAAAAGTCAAGGCGATCCGTGAAATGGATCCTCCCAAGTGTAGAGATGACGTACATCGACTCCGTGGCATGGTGAACTACTTATCTCGGTACTTACCACATCTCACAGAAGTTCTGCAGCCAATCAATGACCTGACCCACAAAGATGTTGCATGGACATGGGATGAAATCCATGAGCAATCATTCAAGAAGGTGAAAGAACTCTTGACCCAAGCACCTCTGCTCAAGTACTATGACCAAAAGAAGCCCTTGGTCATCCACGCCGATGCAAGCGCTCATGGAATTGGGGCTGCTATGATGCAAGATGGTCAGCCTGTTACTTATGCTAGTCGTGCGTTGAGTGATGCAGAGTCGAGATACGCAGTTATCGAAAAGGAGATGCTCGCCATTGTGTTTGCTCTAGAAAAGTGGCACCAGTTCACATTTGCACGAGAGGTGACTGTCTACAGTGATCATAAGCCACTAGAATGCATCGTGAAGAAACCCCTTGATAGGGCGCCGAAGAGGCTTCAAGGCATGCTCCTCCGTGCCATGGCATACAACATCGAGGTGAAGTATCTGAAAGGAAAGGAGAACCACTTGGCCGACCCCCTTAGTCGTTCATGTCTACCGTATGAAGGAGGACAAGAGGAGTTTGAAGTGGTCAACTCGATCACACACCTGATGCTCCCCGATGACAGGGTTCAGGAGATAAGGAGACACACAGCTGCTGATGAGACTCTAAGAATGTTGAAAGACACCATACTCGAAGGATGGCCTGATCACAAGTCTCAGCTTTCATTGCAACTCACACCATACTTCAACATCAGAGATGAACTGACTGTCAGTGATGGTGTTATCTTCCGTGGTGAACGTCTCGTAATACCTAAGCAGATGAGGGCTGAAATCAAACGTGATCTACATGTTGGTCACAGTGGTGTTGAAGGAACCCTCAGAAGAGCAAGAGAACTTGTCTACTGGCCTAGAATGAATCAAGAGATCTCAGAGTACATTCAGACATGTGAGACATGCCAGGAACATTCAATCTCCCAAGCAGCGCTCCCTTTGATGTCTCACGAAATACCTGATAGACCTTGGGAAAAGATTGGAATGGATCTCTTTCACTACGACGGTGACACATACCTTATCACTGTGTGCTATCACTCAAACTTTTGGGAGATAGACAAGCTTTACAAAAGCACTGCAACATCTGTGATAAACAAACTGAAGGTCCACTTTGGGAGATATGGCATTCCAGATATCATCATCAGTGACAATGGTCCTCCGTTCTCATCACGGGAATTTGGCACCTTCATCAAGGAATGGGGAATCACATACAATCCGATCTCCCCATACAACAGCAAGAGTAATGGCAAAGTTGAATCTGCCGTCAAGTCTGCCAAGAAGATGATGAAGAAATGTAAACAGACAGGAGACAGCAGGAATCTAGCCCTCTTGAACATCAGGAATACACCAACGCAGGGTATGGACAGCAGTCCAGCACAGAGATTTCTGGGACGACGCACAAAGACCCTGACACCTACCATGCGCCCACTCCTTCAGCCCAGAGGAAGCAGCAAGAATGAGATGAAACAAATGAAACTCATTCAAGCAAAACGGGCAAAATACTACAACAGGCGAACCAAGGAGCTGCCTGTTCTTGAGGATGGTGATACAGTACGCATGAAACCATTCCAGCCAGGACGCGACATTTGGCAGAAGGCCAAAGTCCTACAGAAACTAGACGAGAGATCTTATGAGGTGATCTCTGGTGGACATACATACCGGAGAAACCGAGAGCACCTTAGAGCAACAAGGGAATCCCCAGACAGTGAGATTTCCATCCCTACGCTACCCGATATTGAGACGGATGTCAACGATGACGCGGCTCGTTCTAGACCTGATGACACCAAGGACCTACAACCAGCTGCTTTGCCTGATCAACCTCAGACATCAAGCCGCCTACATGACCAGGAGCCAACAGAGCTGAGAAGATCATCTCGTCGACGTCATGAACCAAGCAGCATGAAAGACTTTGTTAGATATTAAAGATAAACAAAGCAACGAGAAAAAAAACAAACAAAAAAAACAAAAACAAAAACAAAAACAAAACAAAACAAACTTTGTTTGAAACTTTTTGAAAACTTGACTTTGGAAAATTTTTGGTTAATATTTTGCTTTTTTTGGACTTGAAATTTTTGATAAGGCAATTATAAAACCACATGATGTTTTTTTTTGGTGTTAGTACCGTGGTACACCGTTGCTATGGACTATCATTTAGACTTTCGTATTAGAATGAGAGCTGCTTTGGAAAGCTGAACACTTTTGGACTCATTCTACTCAAAAAAGGATCAAGTAGTGATTCTTAAAAGACTTTGTTTTTGTTAACGTTCTTTTTTATATTCATGCATGCTGATACATTTTGTAAAAGTCTCACAAACAGTTTTTTTGGGCAAACCTTTAAAAAAAAAAAAAAAAAAAAAAAAAAAAAAAAAAAACAGGCAACATTTATATTTTGGCTAATGTTGGCCATCCATCTCTCCCAGTAAAAAACACAATGGGGAGGATGTGACAATATCTTGTTTATGAGACTTACAAGTTATAACACTGTACTGCCTATTCAGATAGAGGGCGACAGGAAGGAATAAAGACACACACTTCATGTCAGCCATCTTTGTACACATGTGAGTTATTCCAGCCTTGTAATTAGGGACAAACTATAACACCATCTATTCAACAATACAGTTTAGCTAGATGCAAATGTACTTCCTACTTCTACTTCTGCATTAATTCTTCTTAGACCATTTGGTGTCCTGTCTTTCCAAGTGTTTTGAAAGTTACATCTGGTGTAAGATGAACATCACTGCATCTTGTTATATTTCAAGAAAATACTGAATCATTGCCTGTATCACATGAATGATTAAGCATGACTGAACAAATAATAAAACATGTACTTACTGTTGAATAGCTGCACGCCAGATTGTCTGAAAACTGGCTTAGACCCTGGTGGCCGTATCCATAAAAGCAATTTTGTACTCCTTCAGTGACTTTCTTGGTTATCTTCTTCAAAGTGAAAATGCACATGGCCATATTGCTGGTTGGTTGATCGGGTGCATCTGGGGAACTCTCTGCAAACAGACCAAACAAGGCCATGTCCCCAACCTTCATGTTAAGGTCCCTGGCTAGCTCTACACCAGCAGAGCTAACGTGCGCTGCCTGCAGCAGGTTGTAGGTGCGACCACTGGCGTAGCTCCTGCACTTCAGTGGTACCTCGGTGTAGGAATAGTAAGCTGGAATACAAAAATGAAAGGGAATTATGGAAAATATTAACAATGCCAGGCAGTGGTAGCTTCAGGGTTGTTGAAAATTATACAGCATTTTTTGTTCGTGATCTCAAAATGATACCAATTCTAATGGGGGGGGGGGGGGGGGGGGGGAGCAATGCTGGTTGTGCACCTTTTAAATCCAGCACTGTATCAATGAACCTGACTTAGATATGGACATATACTAGGCTTTTGATGATTAATAGATATTTGGCACAGATGACTTTAGAAAGGTTTAAACCCCCCAACAAATAGCAAACAGAATATATACCTACCACTGTCTTTGTTGCAGATTCTAACAAGGCGAGAATGATAATTTTCTGAGTCAACGTCTTCTTTCTGAACGGTGGTAAAGTAGCTGAAGCCCTCAAACGTGAATCCGTTAATGTACTTAATCGGGTAGTTATGAGCATGCTCATCTCTTACATCAATGTATGTGTAACGCCCAAATCTCAACTCTTGGAAGGCTAAGTCGAAAGTCCAGCGACTGTTTCGTTGAAGGAGAAGCTTGGTAGAAACAGCATGTTGGCGTATTAGTGTGTCGTTGAAGAGAGGGTTGAAGCTAGCCCCAACGAACAGAGCAGTATCCATGGCTTGTTGCCCATCTGTGTTGACAGTGGACGGTCCATAGAAAGCAACCACAGAGTCGCCAATTCCCAGGGAGGCTTCTTCATGATGGACAAGATCATGCACACGAGATTGGACAGTCGTGATGGAGTTAAGATGGTGAAGCACACAGGTTCCGTTGAAAGCGCTGCCACAGGCGATCAAGAAGTCATTGTCCTTGTCGATCAAGAGCACTTTATTCTCATTTTCCCCCCAATCTGGAGGGAGGATGCATCCAGAGTCTCCGGAGGAACAGAAGTTGGTGATGTCTGCCGTGAGTGAGCTCTGCTCATCCACTAATGACAGGTTAGAGGTCAGGTGGTAGATGAAATTGATTCCTCCCAGATAAAGATCACCGGTCTCCTCATTCACGATCATATGCTGAAGTGGTAGATTGGGCTCAAATGATGTGATATTGTTGATGCTGATTTGACATGTTGTCAAGCTGACAGCGGAGAAGAAAGCGGCATAAAGCAAGCAGAGGACTCGCAGGTGACATCTAAAAGCTGCCATCGTGATTTAGCATTAGAGAAGCAGATAATCCTCATATGCTAATGCTTGCCCTGAAAGATTTTTAATAAAAAGGGGTCGTTTAGTAGCCAAACAAAAAAGACTTAACCGAGTTTGTAGGTCACCCTTAACAGAGTGGATATAAAATATAGAGCTCTATACAGTAATAAAAGCTCCTAGACACCTGCTATAGCATTACTTTTGTTTGAGATATATTTTTCCTGATCTTGCAAAGCCCTGCAGGGGCGGATCTAGGGGGGGGGGGGGGGGGGGGTTGGGGGGGTTGCAACCCCCCCCAAAAAAAATCCGGGGACCATTTTTTTAAACTTGTAATTTTATTTTATTCTATTTCTATGTATTTATTTCATTTATTATTTGGCAACGACCTCTATACCAAAAATAGTGGTGTTTTAGATGCAAGAAAACGCCATTTTCACACACAGATTTTCAAAAATTTTCCCTACTGTGGGAGGGGGGACACCCCCCTCCCACACCCTCCCCCCTCGCTCGCTCCGCTCGCTTGGACTCGGTCGCTACGCTCCCTCGCATACCACCCCAACCCCCCCTTTATAAAAAGCTGGATCCGCCCCTGCCCTGTTTTTCAATAGACAAAAGCATCAATTACAGAATGGTTCCTTTTTTAAACAATAGTATTGATACCAGCTGTTGTTCAACAGACCTGTTTCAGCTGATTAAGTTTCCCCTTTCACAAACTATCTGGCAACTAAGAAGCAGTTATTTGTATAACGCTATAAACAAGTGACCTATAATTATGGTTTTAGTACATAATTGCCCATCAGAAATTCAGAATATAAATGTATACCCTGCATGTGTAGTAGATTCAGTAACTGAAAGGAAAAGTTAGAAAGGTATAGAGAAAGACACCATCCTCTCTTCCAAATGGTCCCTAAATTGTAAAAGAGATATCATACCAATCTATAAATACAAAATAAGAGCACCAATGAGCACACAAACACAGTAATACTTTACCTCTATAATAAACTGTGGATGACTTCGATAAAGAAATAATTCTCTAGTTTTCACTTTACCAAGATCGAAAGAAAATCAAAAGACTGATAGTGATATCCACAACTTTGGCAATACTCCACCCACTGGTTTTGCTTATGTCACCAGCTCCCAAAGAGATATCGTGCAAGTGATCACTTTAGAACCAAAGGATGTACGTACGTTATGTGACATTTACAAGGTCTATCAATGTACATCGATCTCTCTCTCTGTCAGTCACACAAACACACACACACGCATACACCCACACGTTGTACTGTCTATCTCTCATGGTTCCTTTCCCTCTCTTGTGATGATCCTTCCTGAAATGAAAGCCAGGAAGGATTTCTGCTCGCTGCTTCCTGCCGGTTACCAGCTACCTATATCAGAAAACAAGCATTAACATTGCCTAAAAGTAAGGTTTATACATCCTTATTGTAGTTTGAAAAGTTTGTACTGTATTCTTTCACTTTTGCTCTCCTTTGAGGGTCTTTCCCACTTTACGATTGAATGGTTTGTTAATCCTCTTTCTCTTCCGCTCCTACATTTATTTATTTCCATTGTATTTCTTACTTGACTGTCCTTTAAAGTGTGCCTTTTGGCCACTGAACTTTTGGTTATTTTTCTGTTGCATCCTGTTGCTTCCCTCTGTAGGAATTCTAAGCAGATGACAGTTTAGACGCAACCCCTTTCAAATCATTTTCGTGGCACGGTGACATTGGTTTGGCTAGACCTATTTTGTTGGGTTTGAAACTGGTACAAAATACAAATAATGTGAGACCTTTCTTGGTGTTGTCAAGACTCTGTATAATATGGGGGGGGGGGGGGGGTGTGCCTGGGAATAAAATACCCCTGTTAAGATACAGAAAATTCCTTTACCCCCCCCCCCGGCCCCCCCACTCAGTGTTATTTAGGGTACGCATATGCTCGTACCCTCTTTTTGAAAGCACCCCCTATCTGAGGACTGCCAAAGTTTCCGAACCCCCCTTTCGCGGGCTTTTCGCAGGCTTTTCCTGCCTTGGAGACCCCCCTAAATCAGGAAAAATGCTCAATGTACCCCCCTAAATTCGGAATAATTTCTCAGGAGTCCCAAGAGATGAGAGAAAAAAAGAAAAACACCCCCTTTTTAAAGAAATCTCCGGGTGAAAAGTCAAATACACCCCTTTTTTTACAATTCTCGGGCCGGACTTTGTCGCACGAAAAGTACCCCTTTACCGGACATTTTGGCAACACGCATGCGGTCATTCCGACCTCTGAGTGGGGGGGCCGGGACCCCCCCCCCCCATCTAATCTCTCTCTCTCTCCCTACTTATTTTTAAACTGATACCACAACTCTATCCTTTATATGAATAAAGTATAAATATATCTAAAAACAGTAACAAGAATAGGATAGAAAATATTTCACTTTTCATGCCATCATGAATGACATTCAATTTCCCTACTTCCCATCTCTCCTCTTTCATCTTCCCTCCCCCATTTCTCTATCAATTTCACTATGATAATTTCATTCGTTTTTCCTTTCATTAACTTTAAATGATTAGAGTATAAAACTACATATATATTTCAAACTAATGCACAGAAACAGAAAGCCACTGCACTGCCCTTCCCCTTCACTCTCATCTCTTTCTCTCTCCCTCTCCATTTCTATCCCTTTCTTTAAATCTGCTATAATTTCTCTTCACTTTTATCAAACAAGTAGATCTAGAAAGACACATATCTATCACAACTGTTTATGTCTTCAGTGCACTTCTCTCCAAATTTGTTCTCTTTCTCTCTTTCTTTCTCTCTCTTTCTCTCTCAAACATGCTACATGTATAGCTCAGTTTATACATCAGTCTCTTTACCCTCATATCTCTCTCTACCCTTTTCCCAATATTTTCTACTACTCTTTCCTTTTCTTCAATAAAGATAAAATGAGTTTCAAACTAACAGACTATTAAAAGGAGAGCCTCAAGTTCCATTTCGCATGCCTTTTCTGTACTCATCACCTCTCTCCCTCCTTCCATCCCTCGCTTCCTCTCTCCCTTCACCCCACTTTCTCTCTCTCTCTCTCTCCCTCTCCCATTCTAATCCCTTCTCACTCTTGCACTCTTCCTATAAAAGAGAGGAGCTTTGCATGAAAATTACATAACTTCCTATTTCCTCATCTGAAAATAAATTCTTGTTTTACTGATACTCTTATCTGATAGTTCAGGAGTTAAAAAAAAAAACACTTCCAAGTTCCATATAAGGCAGAAAAAACTGACCTATGCATGCAAACAACTTCAATCAAAAACACAAATGAATACTAAACACTAATTACACTTAAGTCAAGATGTAGTTAGGCAAAGCCTTTCATTATCTAAATGACTTTTATTTAGCTCTGTCTGCTCAGCCCCAGGCAACCATTTTTGGACTGAAAGCAAAAAAGTGGGAAAAGGGGAGAACATGATCACAGCTATTTTCTAAAAAATATATGGGCGGCGTGTTGGAGAGACAAAAGTAGGAAAAAAGTAGGAAGACATAGGAAGGGCTGAGAATTGTAGACATTCAAACAGTTGAAAGGGTGGTGCATGCATCCCACCCATCCTGTCTGGTGTTATAGTGACTTCCTATATGGCTGTTGAAGAGCACCTATTATAAAGTTTGAGTTCTCTCAGGTCTCATGTAATGAGAAATCAACACTGAGAAAACACGCAATAAGCATGGCAAAGAAGTACTTTAGGAATGAAAAGGTGAATTTGTGTTATTACAGTATATTACAGAGGGCCACTTCTCACTTTTAATTTTGCTGAGAGCAAAAAGGTGAACTCTATGAATGATACGAGGTTGATAACATCCTTCTGGCTCTCAGCAGATAGCAAAATCAGTTGTCTTGGCCATTATTGCAGGATTAAGAACATTTCATCTGTTTGGAGCCAGAAGGGCATTTAAACTCATACACTTCAACACAGAATTATAACCCCCTTCTGACTCTGAACAGACAATTTTCAATATATTTGTGTCCTGTTGCAGTTTGGCTTTCCGTTGACCAGTGGCGTAATGGGCAAAAACATTTTTTGGGGGCAGAAAAGAAAGAAAAAAAGTATAATTAAAAAATATGTGAGAAAACCCTCCCCCCCCCCCCCCGAAAATCATGTAATTTGAGCAACATTTGTAAATCACCGGTATCAAATTAGAAATAAACCATGTTTGAATTTCATTGGGGGGGGGGGGGGGGGGCATCAGTACACCAGTGCCGTCATTACAAAGTTGAAAAGAAAAAAGATAAAAACAATCACATCTTGTAACAGTTTCATGCATAAATATGTAAATATAAATTTCTTTCAAGTCAAAATAAATGGAGGATTATTAACCCAATCGCATACAGTTGGACAATTAACTCTTTCTTTAATTGTGAATACAGCATGCCAACAATCTTAATATGGTTAGAGGATCATAGGATCAGTCCACTGAACCTGGAAAAAACACACTCCATTCTCCATCCAATCCCCCCCCTCCCTCCCTCTTTAATAATAATAATAATAATAAAAACGTTACTTATAAAGCGCTTACCACCGAAGTCTCTAAGCGCTATACACACAAAATAGACTGATATACAATTACATCTTATACAAAACTAAAATTGCAAATAAACCTACAAATTACATACATATGAAATACACATCAAAGTGAACAGAGTTAATTAATCATCGAACGCAATTTTGAATAAATGTGTCTTGAGACTAGTTTTGAATAGGTTAACGGTTTGACAGTTTTTTACATTTAAAGGTAATCTGTTCCAAAGTTCAGCAGAAGCTTTGCGAAAGGAGCGATTACCATAAGAGAGAGTTGACACAGAAGTAGATACGAGGTTTAATTATGAAGATGACCGTAAATTGCGTGAGGGTTTGTATTCTTCGATTAATTCTTCTTAATTCTTTCTGTTCTTCTGCATCAACGCCCGGCCCACCCACTCAGTGTTATTTAGGGTACGCATATGCTTGTTCCCTCTTTTTGAAAGCACCCCCTATCTGAGGACTGCCAACATTTTCAAACCCCCCTTTCGCGGGCTTTTCCTGCCTTGGAGACCCCCCTAAATCAGGAAAAATGCTCTATGTACCCCCCTAAATTCTGAATAATTTCTCAGGAGTCCAAAGAGATGAGAGAAAAAAAGAAAAAACATCCCCTTTTTAAAGAAATCTCAGGGTGAAAAGTCAAATACACCCCTTTTTTTACAATTCTCGGGCCGGACTTTGTCGCACGAAAATTATCCCTTTACCGGACATTTTGGCAACACGCATGCGGTCATTCCGACCTCTGAGTGGGGGGGCCGGGCATCAACGCTGAGCTGTCCTCCAGAGCTAAAAATATCGGATTTGATTTGATTTTTATTGGCTCTCTTCTTTAACAGAACATGATATAGACCCCTTCACTGTTATATATTTCATGATAAAAGAAAATTATTTTAAAAACATACTAACATGCAGTGGCATAATGCACGTTTGGGGAGCAGACAATTCTGCATCACCCCACTCTAACATGCAGGCCCCGCTGAACTTTTTTCAAAGTGGGGTCTAGTCTAGGGGCAAAGCCCTGGCGGGGGTCAAGGGGCTGAGCCCCCGAAGCTCAAGGGGTATGGGCATCAGTGGCGGAACCAGGAATTCCTAATTACGGGGGGGGGGGGGGGGGGCACAAAATGGCAGGGGGTGAAATATATGTAAAACGATGAAGTGACAGAGCGAGGCTTTTAGGTTTTCAGGTTAAGACTTTAGCTGTTAGTGTTGTTATGTAAAAAGAAATGAATAAAAGAGAACTTACGAGGCACCAACCCAGGCCATGCCAATAATATATTATTATCTGCTCACTCCGGCCCACACGCCTCACGGTACGATCACTGCCAGAGCTCCTTCCCGTCAGCTGCGGCTCGTTTTACGAATCCTTTCGCACTCTCGGTTGCGGGGAAAGTTTGCAAAATTCATCAACTCTCAATGAATACTTGATCTCCTCAAGTCATCATCCCCATCCCTTTTTGTAGCAAAACATGGTGAGAGAACTAAAACTCAAATAATTGTGCTACAATTATTTTACTTCCCTCAGTTTCTTTCGATCGGCCAAGTACATTGGTTGGGCAATCTCCAAACATCTGAAAGTGAAACATCTGATTTGGTTACGGAAATCCGGTAGAGTTTCGAGCTAATGAAGATCGGGGAGGCAGAGATAATACCAGGAAAAAGGTTGGGCACTCGAATGTATGACGAATGTTTGTCGGGGAGGCAGAGATATAATACCAGGAGAAAGGTTGGGCATAAATAAATAAATAAATAAATAACTTGAAAAAAGTGTGTCAATTACAATGTCAATCTTTTTAGTGCCCGCGGTTGCAAGATGGAGGATGGGTGGGGGTTGGGATCGGGAGGTGGGTGCATGGGGCCATGGGTGTGAGCCTCGGGGGGGGGGGGGGGGGGGGGGGGGGGGGGGGGGGGGGCACTGATAAGATCTTATTAGATATTAAGAAAGGAAGAAAACTGTTAAAGTTAACAGAACCCCCGGCCCTTCTCTCTTTCAAAAGGTCTAGAATCAATTGTTTAAAGACGTAAAAACTAAAAAAGTTATGAAAGGCTTTTAGTTTATACGAGTTGTCAAACAACATATGGCAAAATTGAACTGTTGATGGTTGCAATGTATAATTACAGCAAGAATGACTGTACATAATATGTCATTGCTTCTTAACCCTAAGACGAGACTTATTTTAATTGCCCTATTTATCTGTAAGATGTTAATGCTTTCCAGGCGCTGAAGGCACGATGTCCTCCACATCTTATGCAGAATTCATGAATAGAATTGATGATGTAGCATGCATAATACACAGTACTTTCTCTTCTCCAACACATGGGTCATCTTTCCTCATCTCCCTCTCTTCTTTTTCTTCTCCCCCCCCCCCTCTTTCTCTCTCTCCAACTCTTTATTTCTCCTCTCTTCTCTCTCTCTCTTCCCCTTTATATCCTTCTCTCTCTCTCTCCCTCCCCCTCTCTCTCTCTCTCTCTCTCTCTGTCTCTCATTTGCTCTCAACTCTTCTTGAGACTTTCTTCCTGTGTCTCTGGTATCTAGTAAATGTCTCTCACGCCCCCTTATCAAATTAAATTAACAGAAGCTAAAGTAATCACAGTATGTAGTTACTAATAAACTTGTTTTAATTATTTTGTAACAGAATTTCTCTAATTAAAAGTGCCTCCACAATATATTATCAATAATTCACAAGAATTATGATTCCCCGGTACACAATTTGTTACATCCAGTCAACCTTCAGGCAGCTTCTCTTTTATACAAGTATATACACAAGAAAATTATATCATATAAATTGTCCACATTATCACAAACAAAACAACAACCACAAATGTAATGTCATTTTTATAACAAAGGGTACTGTTTATAAAATAAAATTATGTATCTATGATTGCCAATGGAATGGTTGATACATGTTTTTTGTCCTCCATTTCACAAAACCGAAGACATGTTTCACATGGTATTTTCTTCTGGAGGAAAAGTATGAATAATGTCTCATTATGAATCTCAGATGTTCATTCAGGTGACCGTTTGAAGACTGATAAGCTAGCTTAAACCATATGACGATTGTGACAACTATTTGGTATATTCCACTACCCAAGGTAACATAGATATATTTCTGAACATACTTTATGTGAAAAATAATAAAACATATTTGGCAAATGTAAAGTACAGCTTTACAAAATTTGCTTCAATTTAACTGGAGATTGTCTTTGTATTTTACATTAAATTAATACCTGTCTGACTTTCAGCAGACTATGTTCTTATAATATTATCTCCTAGCAAAATTCTCAAAATGATATGATAACCACCGTTTGAGAAAAAATAAAAGGGCGCCTACATAGTATGCTCAATTGCAGCTTATGTAATCATTCAATAGTCTCCATAAATACCTTCTAGGTAAAAACGAAATACAATTTCCAACCCTTCAAGCTATAATTATTGTGCAAATGAAGTTTTAAAAATATTTGAAGAAATATATTAATATGTTCAAATTTGTTTGATATATATATTGTAGATTTACGAAAGGGAAGATAATGACAATTTTACATTCAATTGTGTAATCAAATAGAAGAACAAAACTCCATGCATAAAAAGTCAAAAGGGAGATTGATCAGATAGGTCCAAAATATGCAATCACATTATGAGGAGGCAAGTACAATCCATTGTATGAGTAGTTGGGAGCATTACATAAATAGTAATTAAGATATGTATTTTAGAGAATACTCTTATGCAAACATGAAAACCATATGAAGTTACTCAACATATTTGTAGCATGGATGCAATGTAAAGGTAGAGCATGTATTTGTTGTGGGGCATGGATGAGGAGTATAGCATACAACAGTTCATGTCACCCCTCCCCCCCCCCCAAACTTCATGTTACCTTAAAGTGAATGTCCTTGCGTTCCTTGTGATACATTTTTTCTAGAATCGGAACTGCTGACAAAGTAGACAAATATGAATGAATAGTAAGGACAAATGAAACATGAAACATAATATGAAAGACTTGGTACCAAGTATATGAACTTTGCATTCATCTTATTAAATATTTGAGGGAACTGTTATACTGCCAACATTCGTAAATATACATGTAGGAAGCAGTATAAAACTGATAATAATAAATTGTTTATTGAAACACATAACATATACAATCAAAGAACTAACAAATTACTGACAAAAAATAGCACATCTGAGTGATATAATTGGGTGAGAAAATCTACTATGGAAAATTCACTTGGAAATTGTTATATTCATTTCCGAATCCTATGGATTTTGATAAATGACATTTGATAGCATTTTATAAACATATCTGAGAAATAATATATTTCTGTTCTACAGTGGCAAAACGATACTGCTTGGCAAAAAAAAAATTGTTAAAGAAATACAACACCTCTGATACCGGTAATGAAGTTTAATATCTCAATAATCGTGGATACATTTCCAGGAAGTTTGGAGGATAAATATTACTTTTTTTCCCCCTACTACATGATTCATGAGATATGATTACTTCCTCATGAAAACTCACTGATTCAGGGTTAACAGTGAAAAAAGACTTCCATTATTCTAATCAAATAAAAATGAAGTTCAAACATGACTAAAATAACATAAAGATTAACACAACGTTACATTGTGAAGAAATCACACATTAAAACAAAAAAATTTGTGCACCACTTATGTTTACCCTATGAAAAGTCATTATGCAACTATTAACTTACCACATGAATGCAAGAATTCAAGACTGTGCAAACCTTTACAACAATCTTATCAGAATCTCATTAATAAGATTATTAAGGATTGAAGAAGACGTCATTTCAAAATCTAATACAAATACTGACATGATTTTTGTTTTTATTATTTGATAATACAATATTTTACAATGTTTATCAAATATGATTATCATAGAGTAACTCAATTAGATACTTCCAGAAACATAATCCGAACAAGCTAAACTTTAGAGAGGCTGCGATCAAAGAGTTTGAATTAAAATTTTCATGGCACTTGTAGGGTTTTGCCGAGATAAAAGCTGCACATGTACAATTTAAAACCATCATCAAATACTTATTGGCAACAAAAAAAGAAAAGATTCTAGAATCTATTAGAATCTATATGGCTTGTCTGAGTGTAGAAGCCTAATCTTTGGAATTTGACATTAAGATACAGACAATTAACAAAGAAAACTACAGGCACATAGCTTTATCTTTACAAAAAGGCCTTTAAATACTGGAAGATGCTTTCATTGAAGAAAAAAATTCTAAACAGATGAGTTGATATGATGATTTGATTTTCTTTTTCTCAAGTTTTTTAATTTGCAACCTACTTCTTCTATTAAACTCAACTGTCTGATCGAGGTGAAAAAGTTATCAGATAGGCCTATATCCCTCCAGCCAAATGGATATTAAGTTCACCTAATCTGAATATATGAAGTTATACATCTCAATCAATTTGTTAACAATAATTCTTTGTGAAATTGCTGTATTACTACCCAACTATGGTGATCCTCTTCTTTGATAAGATAACCAGAACCCTGTCTTCTAAACAGCTGTGATTGATTCAATTTAATAAAACTTGATTTGAAATTACAACTCTGCAGTCAGTTTGGACCAATGGCAACTTGCTATAAGAATTCCTAATTCTTTCCCCTTTTTCTGACCAACAGAGATAAGAGTTTGTAGGTTTGCGATATTGATTGAAGGAGCTACGAGCAACCCAGATCAATCGCAACTCCTTACAAGACTGAGCATTGAGTCCCTATGCATAAAAATGTAAACTTACTACTGATGGTAAATTTGCCATCAATATCAACATCACTCAACAGCCAATAATATGAAGGTTTCCATGGAAGTTACCATTAACAGCAAAATTACCACCAATGGTATTATTTTTATGCAATGGGGCCCAGGATGGCTAATTCTAGCCCCCTTTTCCCCACCTACAAAACAACACCCTCTCATACTTGCATCCTCCTCCTCATTATCATCATTTTCCTCCTCCTCATCATCAACAGAACTGCTTGGTATCTAATCATCTTCCCATTCATCGTCATCAAACTCTTCGCTGTCTTCGCTGTCTGGCTCATCTGTAAAATGTAAGAACAATTTGAAATCATATTGTTACCTTTTCAATAATCATAATTGCAAGCTGAAATGAAGTTGATGATGATAGATTTCACCAGACTGGTAAGAAAACAAGTACAAGCTTTGGACAGTGTACTACAGGATTAATGCCAAAGGGTACTAGCATATTGACTTGGTTCTTATTCTGGTAACTTCTGGTTAAGAACCACGGGTGAATCAAGGAATTTGGCAAAGAAAAATGAAGAGAAAAATTGAATTAAGAAACATTAAAAAATCAGACATTGAGGTACCTTACTGCATATTTTAGTCATGAGTCGAGTTGGAAGGAAAGTGGGGGTGTCTAGTAGTCTACTCACAAGTCACTAATAATTGAGTGTATTAAACTTGTAAATTATTTTTTTCAGAAATAAATACTTGAAGCTAATATTTTGAATTTTAAGATTTTAAACAAAATATTTGTTGGTAGATTTTAAGCACCATGAATGACATACCTTGTATGGCACCAGCCCTGTGTTGTAGTGCCTGAAAGAGAGCAGCTCCTAGACCACTGTTTGGTGTGGAAGCAGCAGATTCATCTTTCTCAGCTTGCGTGACCTACCATAAGATAAGACAAATAGCATCCATTAGCCTACAGGTGAAATATACTTGGAATGATGGATGAGGGTTGGTTAGACCACAACAATAATGGTGACAAGATTCTTAATTAAAAGTACACCTTTTGCTTCTACAAAATGATTAACAGCAGAGCGTTCTCCTCTACTGCTCTCAAACTATGGAACAGGCTTCCTCCTCACTAAACTTCTCACCGATAGAATAAATATTCAAACAGAGTTTGAAACATATTTAGAGATCTATCAGCTGTATCATAGATTTGAAATATGTATTTCTGCCAGCTAAATCAATCATGGACTTATTTGTCTCATTAGCACTGTATAGAGTACCAAAGTGTGACGTCATACTTGCCAATCTGTCAAGGTTGCTGGTTCCAAACAATTTTGCACTAAACAATGGTGTGGTGATCAAACCAGCCCTAAACAATGAATTTGCTCTGCTCCAGCCCATTGATTGAATGATATTGTACTGAACCTCATGTGCAGACTATGTTGTTTAAAACCAGTAACATGGACCACAATCGAATGTGACGTTAGCATTTCGGTACTCTTTTGAATTATGCTAAAAGATACTTTACCTTCTTAAGGGCTTTTCCACCTCTGATTTGGTCTAACAGAGCTCCACGTCCAGTTGACGCCGGTGCAGGGTTGTCAGCATGGTCCACTTTCTTTAGGGCCGTCCCCTGGTGTATCTGATCAAGGAGGCCACCACGCCCACCACCACCACCACCACCACTCACCATAGGAGCAGCTGGTGGAGGGGGTGGAGGAGGGGGTACTGATCCATTCATTGGAGGCGGCATTGGTACCGAAGGTGGAGGTGGCGGGGGTGGAGGAGCCGAGGTCATGGGTCTTGTTGGGGGTGGAGCTGGAGGTGCATTGTATTGTGACTGCGGGGGCGGAGGAGGGGGGAGACCACGAGAAGGGGCTGGAGCAGAGGGATAACTTCTGGATGGGGGCACAGCAGGAGGGGGTGGACCTCTTGAGTTTCCTGGGTGAGGGGGTGCAGGAGGCCGATTTGGAAGAGGTGGACCAGGGGTTCTTGATGGGGGCGGAGGGGGCGCGTGGCTTCCCCGTGATGGAGGTGGGGGAGGCGGTGCACCACTGCCCGCCGCCCTTGCTAGTCCTTCCAAAGGATTACCTAACGAGTAGGGAACAACAAATAATTACACAGATAATTAAATAACATGAAAAAACAAAGGAAAGAAGCAATTTATCTGTCTAAATGCTCCCACACTAAATCATGATCGATCAATATAGCTCATTTTTCTTTTAACACCACTTACACGTGTAAAGTCTTCTGATATGTATTAAAGCAACAAATAATGGTACAGATGAAGATGATACATGGTAATGGTAAACACATGTATTCGTTTTAAATGTGTTAATAGAGATATTTTAGGATATAAAAGAAAATCTTCAATTACTAGTTAAATGTCTATTGCAAGACAATAGAGTAAATCATCTCATGGAAGATGAGCAATGCACATACATATTAGATTTTAGACTGAAAAAAATGTATACTTAAAATATTTTAACAACTGGAATAGGCTTCAACTTGCTTACCATATTATAACTATTTTAAATAACGCTGATAATAATTCATTATAACAAATTAATGTTTCTCCTTATAACACTTTTGACAAAAACAATAACCTTCATGGCATGAAAAAATAACTCCTATGGTTGTAGTTGGATGTGATATAAGTACTATCATACCAATAACTCTTACACCATTTATTTTCATTTGTTCTTTCTGGATCTTCTAAAGAAACTTTGTCATTACATCTTTATATTAAATTGGACGTCCATATAATTTGTTTTATGTTTGTAACACAGACTTGCTGAGAAGCAGTCATTTTAAAATAGGCTGATGTGATTTAAATGTGATTAAATCAAATCAATCAATCAATCAAAGAAAACTTTTTCATTACATCTCCCTTTGTCTTTTATAATATAGAATTATGAGGCATACAGTACGGTCCTGAAATGCGCTATAAAAGAACGAACTATTATTATTATTATTACATGATGTTCAAATGAGTCCTGTCTTGCACGAGGTGAAATTATACTTTAAAGAATAATGTACATTATAACTTCATCCTAGTATGAGCTTTAGCAATGATAATGTGTCGGATAATATACCTGTATAATGATAAAGACAATGACCAATGGATACACATACCGGTAGAAGTATAATTAGACAAGTCCATGCTATTTTGTCCCATATGTTTAATACCAAACTACATCCATAATACAATCTCATAATAACTGGTAAGAAATGTAATGGACATACGTTGGACTTGCCCAATTTGTTGATTGCTTACAGTATTTTGTGTTTAAAAATACACTATTAGACAATACTGACCAATGGGAATCTAAAATGACTTATAAGTTTGGGCTACACTGGTGATAAACTTTAAACAATGTACATTACTTGGCAAAAGGTATATATATAGAGAGAGGGAGAATCATACTATTATCTATCTATATATCATTCTATGTTAAAAATGAATATTTTACTAAAGCTCTAATTTTAAAAGTTTAAAACCTGTTTTGTCAGACTATAATGGTGTAGTATAAAGCATATTCTACTGAAGACTTTCAACAGTTTGGAATATAAATAATTACCTGTTTTATCCTAAATTCAAAACAATTTTTTGTCAATGTGGAGTCTGTTTATCTGAGAGATATTCTCTCTCTCCCTCCCCCTCTTTCCTCTTTCTCCCCAACTCATTCTCTCTCTCCCCCTCTCTCTTTAACCATTTTTTCTCACTGACAAGTACTTGCACAATTAATCTACTTTGAAAAGAATCCTGCTTCTGTTTCTGATGGAAGATGTGCAGGATGATATGATACATGTGGGACAAATATTTACATACGATTATTATCATTTCCATGAAAACCCACCATAAGAAATTAAAGAATATCAAATGTAAGAAAATGGAACACGTCATCATGAGTAGAAATAACAAAAAAGTCTGAAAAAATGAATTTACTACAATGGTACACTATTTTGTTAGGAAACTTTAACTGTGTAACCAGAAACTTTTGAGCATTGTAGATGAAAGCTACGAGGTCACCAGCTGAGCTTTTTGGGTCATGTTAGTCGGAAGAATGGTTTGAAAAATCTTGCACTGACTGGAAGAATCGAGGGGAGGAGGAGTAGGAGTAGAAGGAGGATTCTATGGATGAGTAGCTTAAAGAGTGGAATTTCTGAAAGTGGAATTGATTTGGGGAGAATGAAGTACTTCATAGAATATGGGACAGAGAGTTGTGGCATTCCATGGTCGCTAACGTCTCAGGACATGGCACTTATAAAATAAGAAGATGAAAGCTGTTTTTATATAGCAAGGAGCTTTCGTCAATCATTAAAATTCTTTCAGTTGCGATTCAACTTACTTCATAGCATGATACTTTTTATGAACCTTTACCATGTGCAAAAAGTTTCTGGTTTTGCAGTCCTGCAGTTTCTTTGTTTCACTGCACATCTAAAACATTGCAATATGAGTTGTATGTGTAAACAACTATCATTTTACTTGGCATTAGGTTTTTTTTTACATGGTAAAAACATTACCAGAATCTTTTTCCTGACAAAATCTGATTGAAAACTTTCTTTTTGTAGTAATTTGGGCATTGATTGGTTGTTATTGCAAATGATTTTAACCCTGAATTGTTTGAAGCAGGCACACATAAGGTAATTTCCTAGTACGATGAGTGTAAAATCTACTTTCTTTATATCAAATATATGTAGAACTTGAATAAGTTTGTTACAAATTGCAATAAAGCCATTATGAAGTGGCAAGATCAAGAGTTAATGAAATTTTCAGAATGTGCATGGAAATCCAATTAATGCTATTCTACAACTACTTATAATGAATACATAAAGACGTTTTGAAGATTTGGGTCGCAGATAGCTTTTGAAGAGGGACAATGTATGCTTGTGAATTATGGTCTGATACAATGAACTTGAACATCAGTTGATACACAGATTGGGCTCAAATTACAACAACAAAAAATAAAAGATAAACACAAAAGTACACAACATGAAACGAGACACAAAAGAACATGTACATCATATGAAGAAATATATGAAATGATTTGGATATGCTGTCGAAGTTTATCCACAAAAAGTGAGAAATGCTGTAAGGCCAGCACATAGTGATGGAGCTTTGAGAAAAATAACACAGGTCACCTTACCACCAAAACCACCAAAACTTTGCAAAAAGTCATCTTCTGCATATTAAACCAAAGTGGAGGAGGAGACGGAAAAGGAAAATGTCAAGATACAGGGCAAGAAACCTTTGTAGGATTTATCATCACAATTAGTGTATGGTAAGAACAATTTTAATATGAGAATCCATACTCTGTTAGAATGGAAAAATATATCACTTTAGATATCATACAAGGCACATTTTGTAATTGCAACATTCCTCTAAATCAGGGGTGATAGTGAGCACCGAAAAAGAAAAAGTTTTTTCCCCCCTCAACTACCCCCCCCCCCCCCCCCCCCCCTTGAGTAAAAAAAGGGGTTCGGGGGGGGGGGGGGAATGGCATTTGAAGGGGTAAAATCAGGGGTGAAAAAATAAATAAATCAGGGAAATAATAAAAACTTGAGAAACCGATTTAAATCAGGTAATTATCAGGCCTGCTCTAAATAGAGCATTGATGTCAAAATTGTGTTTCCCTTTAAGCGCTATACAAATGTACTACCGGTATGTACAAATGTAACTATGATTATTATGATTACAGCAAATGCCAGACCATTATCAACAGTCAGTATTGCTTGAAAACTTCCAACCCTGAAAACGCTACAGATGAACCTCTCATCACCCTCCCGTCTCGTTTTACGATTGTAAGAGAATAACTTTGTACCTCCTAATCTCTCCGCATCCTCCTTGAGAGCATCAAGACCTCCATGCTGGTCGATGAAATTCCTGATGAACTTGGCGGTGTTCTGATCCTTGAGCTGGTCATCGGACACACCGATAGTGTTGAACCAACCCTTGACTTGAGGGTCCATCTCATCAACCTGTAGTGGGTATTAGCAGCAAAGATCAGTCTCTGGAGAATCAACGCATCCTCACTATAACTTGGCTTTACGGGTTCATTTTACTACACAGTGCAATTAGCATTATACATGCATAGACAAGGATATAGCTGTATTGTTTTATATTTGGTTCTTTATCAAAATTATCAATCGGGCAGAGCTGAGGATTAAAATAGGTGATACAAATGTTGTTGCAAATTTTGTTTTGAGTTTCTGATGGTATAACTCTATTATGAAATAAACATTTACTTTACTTGCATTAAAGAGAACCGTTGCTGAGCTAGCGCCATGAGCGTCCCTGGATGGTGTGTGCGCTCTACAAGTTTACACTATTATTATTATCATATTAAAATAGATCGGTCAACCTGCATAGGATAAGGCAGCAAAGATCATGAGATAATTCTTACAAATCAAGGCATCAATGAAAAGTACTTATTTTTGGTTTATTTGACTGCAGGATAGACCAACAATGAGCTCATCTACAACATGTTACATCTGTGACTAGGACACAGCAGAATCTTTGTCAAGGGGCTTCCATAAATAACACTTAAGACAAATTCACTTGACAAATTTTACCCCATTAGGCCCTCTCAGTAACCCACTTTTAAGCTTTTGCAACTGTAACACCAACCAAAGAAAACAAAATGAACACTTACATTGAATCCCTTCTCAGGATCCCATCCAACATGGCTGACATGCCTGTAAAACAATGGAAGAAATAGAGGTAAAGATTACATATAAAGATGAGATTAAAATAAATGCATAATTACGTTCATACAACAGAATTTTCAAATACAAGAGTACTATTAATAAGCAGAATTTGATGATTGAATATTTTGATTTGAATTAATTGTAATTTTTTACTAATTGTAAGTCAATCGCAGATAACTAACAAGGTCCAAAGTAGCTCCATCAGAAAGAGTACTGGTCTTGGGAAAGCAAATAATTAATTCGAAATGCTGGAATACAAAACTTAATATTCACTTACTTGAAACCAGAAGGCAAGGATATATCAGCTTTCGTGAGTTTCTTTCTTCCTCCTTTATCAGCTTTATCTGCTTTATCTTTCTTCTTGTCCTCTTTGCTCGAGCTGGAAGCTGTGTGATAAAAAGAAAACATTTAACAGGTTAAAATCACTACAAGAGAATCAATATTTTAGCTTTGTGAGAGAAGAAGAGATTTACTTTTTTCTATTAAATTAAAACAGATGAGCAAACTAATTTATCTGATTATTGTCATAAGCTGTAGAAGATATTTTACTTTTATTTGCTCAGGATAGTCTAATATTCTTCTTGGGCAGAATTTGGTCATAGGCAACTCATAAAAGTGATCCATAAAGCCCTTAGAAATTATCAAACTATTTACTAGATACAAACATATTAACTATGTGTATCGTCTATATAAACTAACTTCACTGCAGAACCATTTTTTTGTTAATGCTAAGGCAATTATGAATATGTTAAATTCAGATAGAGTTTTCTTACTGATATTTCAGATATGTCTAATAGCAAAATATGACGTACCGGTAAATTGAAAAAGAGAATGCTTTCAAGTAATGGTATTCAGTATTTCAATTGATATATTTTTCAATAAAAAATGAATCATCTATAAGTATAAGTTCAACTTCATGCAATTCTATATTCAGAGAGACACAATTTGAAATGAAACACTACCATAGATGAAGACAAATACTACATTTTTGAAATTTGAATGCAATATGAATTCTTACAATGTGAAAACTACTGTATGCACTAAATACAATATAATGGTCTACTCCAGCACATAGAAATAAAACACCATCGAAATCTATTCTCTGTAAATATCTGGATGAATAAAAATGATTTCATATATGGTGAAAATGAAGAAGGTACATGAAATATATTTAATACTAGTACATGAAATCCAATATACTTTTTAACTCGGCCATTATTCTGTAAAATATAAGACTGTCTACATGTATGGTATGCTATATATATATTCATAGTTTGCAAGCATAAAGTTTGAAATGATATATACCGGTACTTGTTTCTATGATGACAAGCAAAAGGCTTGAATTCTAAAGAATAGTACAACGTGAAACATTTTATGGGATAGTAAGTCTTTTAATTGGATTTATGTAAATGGATACTTTAATTACGCGGATGAATTCTCACATTGGTACACAATAGAATAACAGCTTGTTCAGATATGATGCGGTAAAACACTGCAAAACAGAACGAAACCAAAAAAAACACTGCATTAAAAAAAATGTTTTTGGCGGAACTGCATGCAACAAAAATGTTATGCGTATTCACTCAGCTCTGATTTGTAGTACAGAGTATGTGAGGAATATGACAATTTACGTAATCATAAAAAAAGCCACAGGTTATCACTTCATATAAATAAGACTTAAAGAGGTGCTTGCAGACTATATCATGGCCATAATGGTGTTTGCATGCAGGGGAAGTGATATTACCTCTTAATTACCTTGTAAGACAAAATCCCCAAACAAAAGAAAATAAAAACCATATCTTTTGACATCCAACTCCATTCAATATTTGTATAATTGTATAACATGCATAACAGCAACTGTTGACAGCTGACATGTATTATGGGGAAAAGAATTGCAAACACACACACACACATAAGTGCTTAAGAATACAAAAATATGATATGCGACTCTGTTTACAAATAGCTGTGAATTGCTATTAAAAACCACCACAAACGAACAATGCAAATTTAATATTGGAACAGCAACACAGAAAGCAAGATTATCTAAAGAATTACTATCACACTCACAAAAAACAAAACAAAGAGGATTCTTTCTTGAAAGACACACATAAAAAAAAACAATTTAGGTTTTTGAATGTTTCAGAAATAAATGCTAAATTTCAACTTCACTCACAGAAGCACTGACGATATATCATAAATGGCTCTCTGTCTCCAAAATTCTCAAATACATACAATCTTTGCAGATATTGGTTGTCTTCCAAGCAAAATTCTTCAACAGAACAATGTATTTACACTATTAAAATGTGTAAAGTTTACATCAATTATCACAAAGATTTACCATGCAAAAGTTCGACATTTACAACCATGATAATTATGTGCCAACTACACCAGTCATTTTCATTGAGATTTTGTAATAACATCTATTCTTGGTCCTCAACATTCTAGGCTTAGGATGCAGCAAGCACAATAACATCATTTTGATAAAAAAAATGACACTTATACACCATTTTGGGGGTAAGATTTTTTTCCTTTTAGAATACACTACCTACAAATCGTCTGTTTGGAGCCAGAAGGGTGTTAAATCATATAATTGAAATACAGATTTAACACCTTTCTGGCTCTGTAGAGGCAATGTATTTAACATTTCAATGTATTTAACATTTCAATGATATTTTGGAGTTCATATAATACACATGTTTATGTTTGTTTTGGACCACACATACATCTTATATAAGCCTTACAAAACTTGATCACCCCCGAACCCCCTATAGATACAGATAATAGATATCTAGATAAAGAGCAAAATATGAAATAATGACTATATGTTCTCTTTTCACATTATTGTTCCTTTTTCAGAGAAACCAATAGGGAAACAATAGGGAAAGAGAAAATGGGGGCAAAGGTGAGCATTTAGATAAAAAGTTGGATTAAAGCCATGCAAATGATTAACGTTATGCTTTTGCAAGTAAATGAAGCAGAATGTATGATTATTAAGCACAAGTTTTCACCAGAGAACCATATTATTTAGGGCTACAAACTGCTTTCAATGAGGGGCCTCATTGCAGCAAGAAATGATAACATATCAATAATTATTTTCAACTGTCAATTTGAAAACTTTGTATCAAAGACATCTTTGATGCCCTTTTCGCATATCTTTTAAAGACATTTTCTAGTCCCAACACTGTTTGACAGCTCTTTAATAGCATCTTTGAAGTTGCCAAGAAAGAAGATTGAATGGGAAATGGAAATTTTCAGGACATTTCAGAAAGCTGTCACTAAATAAAAATGTTTGTACTTTGTTTTCCAATGTTTGAATTACTAAAATGATTCAAATCAAAATAATAAATGGAATATACAAAAACCATATTAGAAATTAACATCTTTGAATACAAGTGGCAGAAGTACTGGAAGAACATTCATTCCTTTGTGATGATTAAGACCTCCACCACAGATTCTCCTGCTTAGTGCTATATATCTTAGCACTGCTGTAAAGTTTGAGATCTGCATATTAGGATATCAATGTTAGTACATTTTTTATATTAAAACTATATCCAAGAGAAGTTTTATATCCTAGCTCCCCTTGCCAAAGGAAAACAAAAATGACCACAATATTATATTACATTTGCATGAACGATATTAAACTATACTTTACTTCTCCAGTCTCAACCATTTTTCAAGAACATGCATATTGGTGCAGGATGAACCAATGTGGTCAAGTAAATGTATTGGGATTCAGAATAAACAGCTAAATGTGCATTTTATGAGTGGCTTACATACAACAAGACCTCATCAAATCTATTTATATCCATGTTCCTTTGTAGGACCGAGTTGACTCTGCCCCCCCCCCCCCCTGCCCCACCTATAGGCTGCAGGCACAGACTCTAATTTGACACAATTACTAAAGCCTCAAGTAAAGCCTAGCTTTATCAAGCTAGCATTTCTTCATTTTTTTCGTAACAGATGCAACTGATTATTATCTTCTTTTTTTCCTCCACCAAATAAATGCTTTAAAAGAGTATTGAACCTCAACAACCATATATACAGTGTAAATCATACTAGATATCTTATGCAGAAAATGTTCAATATTAACCAATGCCATTTACTGTTTTATTACATGACTCTATGACATGTTTTGTCAGGTAATAAATATACATGTATGTAAATATGACTCATTGTGGCTGTTTCATTGTCTGTATGGTATATCCGATACTTCTACATTCTGGCAAACAATACAGATGAATCTAGGTATTGAAAAAACAACAGCTGGCACCTAATTAAAATTACAATAGGATTAACACATTAGTATTCAATGTATGTTTGATGTCTATGCATGACTTCTACTTGATAATTCCTGTATTTGGCATGTAAAAATTATAACTAGTTAATATTCATACCTTGATACAGTGTAAGCCTACTAGTTATGGCCCCCTTGAATCCATGACCTTTTCTGTAAATTAGGTTATACCTCATCATTTACATCAGGGTAACCTCACATAGCTCCATTTTACATTCAAGCCCTGTTTATGTCAATTGAATATCCATCTATGACAATGCATCAACAGCTGCTGTTTGTTTTTCACCTCAAGATATGCATTTAAGAGAGCAAATTGAAAATTAAAAAAATATGATAGCAAGTATCCTGAATATGAAAGCTATGCATGGATTCATAGATTCACTAAGTTAAAGTATTGTATTCTCTTCAATGTCCACATATGAACCATGTTCAATATAATGTATTTGTTAGTGAAAAACGATATAGGTGTCCTAACATTTTTTTTTTTTTTTGTTGTTATGATTTAATTTTTTAAAACATTTTTTTATAATAATTTAATAAAATATCTATAATTACTATGATTGTTTATTTGGATTTGCTTGAATTCTAGGTACAAGTTCAACTAAGATACATGTTTGTTATATGAATAGTACAAACAAGACAGTTTGCAAGAGCAGGAATTTAACCAAATGCACTTGAAGGATGAACAAAATAATAAATAATATTGCTTGCACATGAAATTTTCAATTTTATACATGTAGCTGACAATTGCCATTTCAAATTCTAAAACTTAAAGCAGGTTTAAATGCAGCACTAAAATTGCCTGGTTAGGGATTAACATGAAGAATCCCTTCAAGAGACCTCCCCCCCCCCCCCCCCCACCTCTCTATAAATAATGAGACCTAATTACTTTGGGAGCACTGATTACAATACCTCTACTTGTTATGCATGGAGAATATTTGGCTAAAACCTAGGAGACCGACAGACCCTGAGACTGATGACCCCCTGCACAAGACTTAAGATCTCACATCCAACAAGACCGACAGCCCAAAAGGCTGACAACGTTGGTCTCATGGGCCTTCTGAAAAGTTATATGAGGGTTGACAAAACTGACCACCCATGAGTATGAAGGCCCACAAGACTGACAGCCCCTGACACTATTGGCCCATTAAACCGACAGCCCATAAGGCTGACATCTTTGGTTTTGTGTGTTTTCTAACAACTTTTCTGAGGTTTCACTGGACTGACATTGTAAATCTCATGGGCTGTCATTCTTGTGGGCCAGCTGTCTAGTGGGATACTAGTCTACTGCCATGTACCACATTATTTATCAACTACCGGTAGTGCAATACAACTCCTGTTAAATAAGCACAATTATCTCTACATGGTCATGAAAAATAGAAAGTGGAACTAAAGATGCTAAAACCAAACCACCACAATTCCACGCCAAATGAAAACAAGTATTTCAAAAAAGAGAAAAAACAACAGTCGGATGTTACCTCTGCGTTTTGAGCTTGCGCTTGACTGGGAAACGCCTGGCTGGGTTGCTGATGATGATAATGATAATGATGGTGTTATAAGGATGATCAAAATGACAGCATGAAATTGAATGATAAGATGGGGGAATAAGATGAACATTAAAAGGAAATAAAAAGGTGGAGATACAGCACTGTTAACAAAATCAAATTAATGAAATAGCACTTCATATCAGTGTTATCTTTAAAACAGAGAAAAGAAAATGAGAGAAAAGAAAATGGGGAAAAAAAGAGGATCATGGATTAGTATAAAAAACTCAAAACATTACAAAGGCCAACAGCACAGGAGATTCATTGCAAAGAAGGCCTATCAAACTGTTTAAAATTAGTATGATGTGTGTAAAAGATGCATAAACACAGAAATAAAAAGAAAATCCATGTAGTGTACACCTAAAAAGCAAATCAAGGCTCAAATTACAAGTAGGTAAAAAATATATTATACATTTATTAACACAAACATGGGGTCACTTTTCATAGTCCCCCACATTGACATTAATTTGTTTGTAGTCTAATGTAATTCTGTATTTCTGCTTCTGTTCTTGTTTATTTTTGTCTTCCTAATTTTGATACATGTATGTCATTAATGTGTTGAATAATTACTATGTATATCATGTATATTTGTTTGGGTATTTTTTATGGAAATGGGGAAATAAATCAATTAAATTCAATAACAATTTCTTGCTTTTTTGACAAGTGTTCACATCAAACCATCAATCTTTTAACTATCTCAACTCCATAGTATACCCCCTCCCCCCCCCCAAAAAAAAAAACAATATTACAGTGTGTGCATGAATTTGTTAAAGCCCCATAGCACACTACATGTACTATAAATTATCAGAGTCTCATATATTTAAAATGAATTATCAGAATGTCATATTTAAAACTACACAACTAAGGGTATCAGACTGATTTGGTATTGTCATCAAATGAAATTATCGGTTTCTTCTTCATCATGGAACCTTACAAAAGTATATCTGCTTCTCACAACTACATAGCTAGCAGTAGTTTTCATAATAATATTGGCCATGCCTTAATGAACACATTGGTGAATAGCAATGGTGATTTATTTTCCTCCATAAATGTTAAATAACACTGAAAAATACCCATGAAGCGAACATATAAGAACATGTAGCAAGCAGAGAAAGAAATGAAGAACAAAATATAATTCAGCACAAGCTTCAAACAATGCTGCTCAATATTGGTACTTCAGAAATATGTTTTTAAATTCCGCACTGTGTCAGATTTCTAAAACCTTTTTCAAATTCCTTAAAAATGTATAATGAGATTTTTCACAGGCTTTGACATTGCTAATTCTTGTGACTTTCTGTGGGAGGTGTTCATCAAATAATTATAATAAAAATGTAAATTGCATATTAATTCCCTCATTAATCTCAATACTTGGATGAAATGAGTTAGGTCATCAATGAATCACTTCAAACCACAACTCTACATGCGGTTTGAAAATTGATCAAGTCTTTTCATAGCCAATTACAGAAAAAGGCCCATTAGAATTAGTAACTCTCACCAATTCTCTAAAAACTACCAATAAATTACTGTCTCAAATTACAAAGAGATGGAATTCAACCTAGACCTAAAAATTTCTTATTTACAATTTGTTTTGCCCCTGTATCGTCAGTCACAGTGCCAAACTGACTACAAACTACCCAACTCTTGGTAATTTCATTTTTTGTTCAGTCTGTCGTTGGTTTGGTGCTAACCTCGTTGGTGTGACCGAGGTATTACAGGAGTGTGAAGAAAGCAGGTATAAGCCCCAGGGGACCTATGGCTTCAAGTCTTGTCTGAGGGACTAGTTCATCACTAATTTGCGTTGTTGCTTTGGTTGACAACTGGAACATGCAAACGACAACTTTAGTCAACTTCTGTCATGTGGAATTTGTCTGTGGAATGTTGCACACTAATAAAGTTGGCAATCTATAGATTATTTTACCCTGGCAAACAAAGGATTGATTGGTGCCTCATCCATGGAACTTAGTGCCATTTGGCTGATGTTCTTCTTAGTACATAGTATTAAACCTGAAACATCCTTTATCCAAGAGTCCTTATTCCTTCCGCATGTACATACTAGTACATGTATGTCCATGTTTCAGAACACTGAAGTTTCACTTCCTGAAGATAAGATCACAGTGTCTGCTTGTACAATTATGCATTCATTTCTGTATCCCAGCAATCCCTATACGCCCTTATCATAACTCATTATGTATGAATTCTGATTCTCAAAAAAGGTCAACTGTTGAAGAGCTTTAAATATCAAAATAACAAATAAAGTGGAAACAGACAAAATTTCATGTTTTGTGATCCTAAGCCTGTGCATGTAAAATGATTATAATCATTGTGTATTCCATTAAAATATCCTGATTGAAAAGATGAATGAATAGTTGGTAGCACAGCAATGTCCTTTTTCAGGTGTATAAAACATATCCATTTGTGGAGCTTTCAAAACATGCTGCAATGGTGGATGGGAAAATGTCCCCATCTAACTCAGTTTGAAGTTTTGGATCAGCCAGAGCACATAGGTTTTGCAAATATGTCCAACATATATGTATGAATGACATAGGTGTGGAACTAAAAGATGGGCAAAGATTTACAGAGTAATTTTAAAATAAAATGACAATGATGTGAATACACATGTTTTTCAGTGTGGTAAAATAAAATTTGGTATACACATACTGTACATGTGAACGGTGATAACATCTAATAAAAGAGGTCAAATCAACACACATCAATGCAGGATGTATCTTGTTCTTATGTAAAGAGTGACATGTTGTATTCTACACCAATATGAAAATGAAGGGGGGGGGGGGATTCCAAAAGAATCAATATCAATTTAATACCGAATGGGTCCAGACCAATGCAGCAATATATATATTTTGAACATGTCTTTCCACACAAAAGAAATGAGGGGAAAATACACACACAGAAAGGTGGCGCCATTTTACTGAGGATGTTTCACATGGGTAGTGAGAGATGGATTTTTTTTGGAAATGGCTGAAAAGCACACACAAGCAGAGACAAACTCTTGCAGTTCATGCAAGATAAAAAAAACTTTAAAAAAACTGCAAGAAAACAGTTTGTGTGGCTGCCTTTCTTCCGTTACCTTTAGTGGTTTTGGTGTTGTGAGCACCACCTTGGGGCTGATAGATAGACGACATGTCCATTGAAGATGAGGGAGGGTAAGGGATCTCGGACCCGGGGTAAGAGGCAGGGCGGGGTGTGTTTGGGACTTGAGGGGGAGGGGGTGGGGCTAGGTGGACATTGGTAAAATAAGAACAAAATAAAGGAGCAATAAAAAGAAGCATTAGTTATTAGGTGCGATTTGAATTCAATGTACATGTACGTGTTCAATAATACAAGGCTCTGCTCTGGTCAAAAGGGCTACAAGTAGGACACAGAAACCCAAGAAATTCCACTCTGGACCCTCAACTTTTCAAAAAATTGACATGGACCCACATTATTTTGGTCCAGATTCCCTGGAGATAAAATTAGTATGGAGCACTGATCGTATAAATCACCTGCAAGAGAGCCATATCAAGATGTTTTTTAAAATATTTTCTATCTCTCTATGTGTTAGCTTTGTTTTCCAGCTGTTTACAGTTAAGCAATGTGCCAATAGCAAGTTAATTTGAGGTTATATAAATCCAGCTTGTCTGCGGTCAGTGTATAACCAGATTACATGACTCAATTGCACTCTCTCCACAGTCTCCAGGTATAATTAGAATTAATTGAATGATGTAACAACTTCCTCATCATTTGTGGCTTCAATGTCTTTACCGATTAAAAATAGAGATGGACGGTGCAAAAATATTGAAGAGGATAAGCGTGGGGAATAAATGTAATTAGACCAATAACAATTGACCTGGAAAGGTGCCATTTAATTGAAGCGTTGTTTTCCAGCACTGTACAATAACACTCTCTGCAGGTACGAGCATCACCACCACTGTATACAGTGTATATGAACAAACCAAAACCTAGTACATGCATGAACAGATCTATTTCATTGGTGAAGAAGACTTGATTAATTGGTATTAAAAAAAAGAAGGCGCATCTTAATGATGTTTGCAGATCGTTGCTCTCCTAAATAAACACTGGTTGCTATAGCTTGAAGTAAAGATAACATGTGCTTGAAACTCACAAAACATACATGTTTACAGACTGAATACAAATTACAATATATTGTGACTTCTAATTCATTATTCCAAGTTAGGATTTGTCTCAACTCTCATGCAACCAAATGAAAACTTATCAAGAACTGATTCTCTTAGAACATTCAAGAGTTGTATTTTCATTTTATTGAGACTTAATTGCCTTTATCAAGCAAAAGGCCACGAACAAATACGTTATAAACTAAATGTCTTTAGACTTTAAAAGTGCTAAATGTGATTCAGTTTTTACAGAATGAATGCAGAAATGCATTATTGAATCAACCTTTTATATACATTTTTTTAAATTTATGTGCATGATTCACTGATAATATAATGTAAAGAGACAAAGACAGTGCTCAGCTCAAATCCATTATAAAGGAAAATTTTCAGATACAGCTACAATATTAATCCTGCAAAGAAAAATCAAAAACTTGTAATTTCATGTTAAATCATTTCCAATGTTGCTCTCTAGCTGTTAAATCTTACTTTACATGAGAAAAACTTACCATGTGAGGGGGCTTGTACCACATTCTGAGGCTTAGGATCTGGACTTGGCGTAGATGGGGCAGGACGTCTCTTTTCTGTGGGGGGGGGGGGGGGGGGTAGGAACAGAAAGAAGTGGATACAAATTACACGATAGAAGATCTAAACAATTACATAATCTAAACGAGTTCCAAATTTTCAATGAGAACTTGGTATAATTTTGCATGTGCAACTGTTTTTGTTTGTTTTGAGGTTGTATACACTGTATGAATGAATTATAATTTGTCTTGTAAACCTATGCATATACATTAATGTTCCCACATAAAGGCTATGCAGGCACCTTAACTTTAGAAGTTTTTTTTGATGCACGTGAAGTGATACTGTTATGCGTTACGATCGTTTCAGTAGACCTGTCTGGGATATTTTAGACGACAGGAGAACTACAATAAACTGACCCTGACCAGCTGGCAATTCTCAGCCTAAAGGGTCAGTATTTATTATTAGATGATGAAGTGGATCCTAATGACCAGGCATTTATTTTACCTAACACGTAATTTTACTAATGACTTTTACTAATGACCGGTAATTAGCAAAGTAAATCAAGTTATAAAACATCATTTAATAAAACAAATAAAACATCATCTTATAAAACAAATAAAAACAGTCTGACACGCTTGAGGCGATAATTCCAAAGGTACCTTGTGTAGGTAATTCTTATACTAATGCCCTCACTGCTGTGTATTATTTGTATACTAGAGTCATGGCTTGCACACTACTTCTTGATTTTCTTGATATTCCTGTGCATGACTTACATTTACATGTCTAGCTGTCTACACATTCCCCTTCTTCCCAAGCAAAAATTATGTGATATGAAATCTAAGCAACAGAATTAGGCACTACATATTGTCTTGTATCATGCATCATGAATAATAGTATCAGATCCATACTTTCATGGCTTAAAGATAAATACCAGTTATGGTCATGCGATTGCATTGTGAAAGAAACGTTGTGGAAACGATCAGAAAGGTTGAGCATCTAGCACATAAGTAGTGGTGTGTACTGCAAGGTTTTGGAATCATCAAAATGATAAGAAATTTGGCCCAGTCTTGATAAAGTTACAAGCACTGTACAAAGAAAGACGTATATGGGACTACCCCCCCCCCCCTCTCCCACGCGTTATATCTATCAGGTCCAAATAGATATAATAATTTACCAAATATATCAATTAGTAGGCGGTTTCCCGGCAAAATCTGTATCATCATGTATTAGTCAAAACATATTCTTTCACATGATTGGTAATAAGAGCTTCCATTTCATTTTTTGAAATTGGGGCGTTTCCAATACTGATCTTTACCTTTAATCATCCGACTGGAAAGGGAAATAAAAGTTGGCTTGAAAATAAAACAATGCAACTGTGATACTTTAATCATGCAAGAAATAGGCATTGTATGAGTACAATGGAGATCTTTCTCCATCGATATGTGCATTTGTATAACTGCCTCTATATGTACACAATGTACAGTGAGAACAAGGAAATGGGGAAATAGTTTATTTTAGTTTCCCTCTCTCTCTCTCTCTCTCTCTCTCTCTCTTTCCTTCTCTTTCTCCCTTTCCTTTTCTCCCTCTCTCTCTTCCCATATCTGAGTTCATTCAACAAGACCAAATATCTAATTTCACATCAATGAAGGCAATTCCAATCATTAGATCATGCCTTATCACTTCTGATAACAGACTATCTCTCACTGAAAGAATGCTCATGTGAAAATACAATATTCTGAATTAAAAAAGTAATATGGATGACAATGAGGAAGATATTACTAAAATATATACAAAACTGAGAATGCATTTATTTCTTCCTTTTTGATCTTCAAGCTTATATGCTTTTCACATCTATTTTTCTTAACCCCGGACTATCCTTAACCCCATACTATCCTTAACCCCATACTATTTTTTTTGCTGTTCACATCTATTTTCTTAACCCCGGACTATGTGCTTAGCCGGGGTTAAGAAATTTCACGCGATTCACACTACGTTCGCCTTAGTCCCGGACTATTCGATAGCTCATGAATATTAATGCTTTTGCTACTGCGCATGCGCCTTTCGACTAAATGAAGGGGAAAAACCCACGCGCTAAATTCAATATAGCGCGATCGGGGGGGAATTCACGACCACACGACCACGCTGTCTGTGATTGGCTGTTGCTTAGCCCCGCTTCTCCTTAGCCCGGTATTACATTTCTTGGATTCACACTACGCAGCTTAGCACCACAATTGCCCGGCTAACCCCGCAATTGCCCGGCTAACCCTGCTATTTTGCAGGGCCAGATAGTCCAGTACTATTTGTGGGGTTAGCCCACTTTGGCAAAACGTAATGTGAACAGAAAGCCGGCTAAAATTACCCCGGGTAATTGGTGGGGCTAAGGAAGGAATTGGTGGGGCTAAGACCCCCCCTTAGCCCCACCTATTTCCCGGGGTTAAAGTTGATGTTCATTGATTTTAAAAACTAACTTAATTTCATTATTGCAAAGTTGAAACTGTGATTCGACAAGGTTATCAAACTTCAATGCTTGGAAACATTCGAGGTGATTATTATTATAAATTATAAAACGCTTAAATACAGCCCCGGCATAGCACCTGAAGAGCTCTCCGAACGCTCCTGAGATGTGTGAGATCACTGTATGGACACGATTTGCACAAGCAGACGATGTCCCATGACATCACACACATTTTCAGTGCCTGTGTTTACATCTTCTCTTGAGTTCTTTCTCTTACTTCACTACCGTCAGGCTAAAATTATAATCTATTGCCTCACTCTAAACCCCGCACACGGTTTTATTTTGATGACAAATGCAGCGATACAAAAATAAAGGAATTTGTCGCTTGTAATCAAAATAAGACGGTATTGAATATTCAGCTGCACACAGCGCGGTATGTTCGGCGTTTCAAGAGGGAACAAATGCCGTCCTGATATCATTCCGGGGGGTTTTCAATTTGAAAGTCTGGTTTCTTTGATCGTTAATTAACACATATCCTTCGTATTTACAAGCAAAAGATTTTAGTTATCGGAATCGGGTCATATCCCCCTATGAATGGTTTGACATGCCATTACATTTATATACACTAAACTCATTATAATTTGAGAAATAATAGCTTTGCAATTATGTTCATTCTCTATGGGATGTCGTCTGCTTGGGCAGTGTTGGTCCATATAGTGACGTCATTAAAAACATCGTTATTTTTCCGGCGAATCTCTCGCATATCCCAGCTGCTACTGGAGGTGGTTGTATTTGTATTTTTATAAATCACCCGATATGTAGTTGACCTAAAACTTGTACGATGGCTATCTGTTAGCTTACCAGTTTCTAGTGATACATTAGTTGACATATTTGTGATTTTCTTTGAAGTTCACCTTTAAGCAATATTTGGTAGATGTGAAAAGCATATTAGAAGCAATTACATTAAAGGGGCATGTTCCCCGTATTCCAGAGGGCACTCAAAATACGTACGCGCTGGCGGACGGCGCTATAGCTGCCTATTGACACCAACAGAATACGGCTCTTACGCAGATGGCATGTCCCGATAACTACACTGGGGGGAACGTGCCCCTTTAATGTGCCAATATCTTAAATATATGAAAGAAGAAAGAAAGGCATAAAAGTCTATATGTCACATTTATGACATATTTATATCTTATTAAAAAATACCTAAAAAGAGGGATAATAAATGACTTGAATGATAGGGACAGACAAAGATGAAGATAAATTAGTCATTTCAAGATCAATTTGTATTAATCATTTCCCTTCAAAATTCAAATAGGAGGATGACAGGAGTGGCAAGCATTCCTTTACTAAACAACGTGCTGAGAGATGTTTAGGGAGTCGTGGGACAAACAATAAACTCCTCCTTCTTGTCATCTAATGTGCTTGTCACTGATTAGCACATCTTGTAGCACTCCAGGAAATCTAGTCACATGCATAATTAACTGTCCTCCAATACTTTTCCCCTGTCTGGTTTTCATGTCTGTCATACTAGAAAGTGTGCGCACAGAAGGAAACAACATTTTTCTAAGGATTGAATCACAATGTTTGGCCTTGCTTCACAAACTGATCTGACTGAAGTTGAGAATATGCATGCATGCAGGGGTGGATTTTGTAAAAGGGGAAGGGGCAAAATTATAACAAACTCCCAAATTAAGGGGGCATTTTTCTGTTTAGTACTAAGCTTTATTGGGTTTCAAATGGGGGGGGGGGGCATGGCCTGGTTTGCCCCTCCCCCCACCATAAATCCACTGATCACTGTATGCAATTACCTTAGGGTACACTTTTTGTTCATGGGCCTAGACTTGTATATTTCCATGATACTCACAATATTCAAATATATAGTACTCATCTGGAAAAAAAAAACTTTCTGCAATTCTGCATTAAAATTTATTGTTACAAGACCTATATGTATAGGTCTTGAACTGAATTTGTTAAACAAGATATTTAATAATTCCAATACTACTACTACTATTAATAATAATAATAATATAACACACACTATATTGCACCATCTATAGGCAGTAAAACTATTTGAAGGTGCATTATGGATTTAAGACAGTAAGAAAGTAGAAATATAAAATATACTACAGGATAATATAAATTTAAATTAAATTCTAGTTCTGTATGCTTTCAAAAAAATGACTGTCCTCAGGTAAGACATAAAGGAATCAAAAGTTTAAAAGGAACATATAATATAATAATAATAATAATAATTAACCGTTCTTGTATAGCGCATAACACATAGTAATAAAACATGTCCCTAAGCGCTCTAGAGAAAAACACAACAGAATACAAAGACAAGATGTACTTGTTCTGGGTAACAGACAAAATGGATGAATTAAATGTTAAATAAGTGTGCTTTGTTCTTGGTTCCATAAACATGGTTTAACAGCTTTAGAAAGCTCAGTCTCCAAGAGATGATCGTGTTCTCTATAACATAGACATAGCTGTTTATGCCATTACATGTTTTAAAGAAACCAAAACACATTCAACAACAAAATTAAAAAAGGAACAGCCACAAAAAAAAAGATGACAAAAGCAATGTACAGTTGTCATACATTCTGATTCTGATCTATTAAGGACTTTCACAAAATCATACTAAATACAATACCAAGATAGGATGTTTAAAACTGGTAGTTTTTATTACCATTTCATGATTTTGGCTTAATAAAAACAAAACTACTTGTTGGGAGTCACCTCAAAGGCTTGTTCAGATATGGCACAGTAAACCACCGCAAAAATGCCACAACGTTTTTACAAAATTTTTTTAATGAATGGCAGAAGAAGGCAATAAAGGACTGTCAAACGTATTACCGGTACACTTTTCATCTTCATAAATTAACCACCACGGTTATGCAGTGTCCTATCTGAACTAGCCTTTATTGCCCTTTGCTAGAGGTAGTTCCCCTAGAAACCTGTGCAAATCATATTTACACTATCTGATCAGAGATTTGGATTCAAACTTGTCAACTCACCTTGTCTCCTTTGCTGTCTACGTTGGATCTTGTCATTGATCACCTGCTTGAAACCATTGGCCTCAACCTCGTTGGCAAAGTTCAACCCGGCCCAACAATGCTACAGAAACACAAAGATAGAATTGGTGTGAGTGTAAAGAAAAGAAGGAGTGAGAGTAACAATGACAGAATATCAATGCAGTTCGCTCTTGAATCTCCCATCACTATAGCATCTTCGAAAGCACAGGTTTGACACTAAAGAGTTCCATGAAGACACATGCAAACAAAAAATTTGCATCTGATTTTGTTTATGTGACATGACTTTGTTTAGAATATATATTTTTTTAAATCAACAAAAAAAATCAAGATCATTCAAATTACCAGCAAGGAATCAAATTCATTTGTTCCACAAGTTGGCACAGAGAAATGATCATCCCAGGTAGTTTTTGTGGCATCTATCATCTGGAATGCATATTGGTACATGCTGGCATTGATAAATGTCACCATAAGCACATTAAGCAGCGATATTCCAGTAAATCTTGTAGTACACTAGTCCCTCCAATCCAAGTTTCTTCAGAGTTTATCCGAGAATAATTCTTAGAGCGCACCGTGTCATCTGTAACATGTCACCACCATGCATCTACAGACAGGGTTTTCAGGGATGACTCAGGTCTTACTGACTTCATATCCTACACATGATGTCTCTCTCTCTCTCTCTCTCTAATGAAAGTTTCTCTTCCTTCTCTCTCTCTGTGACACAAACACACTAATTAACTATCCTCCCCTGCAGCACTAGCCAATTTGCATGAGAATGACCTCCCATTCATTAATTAAAGTCACAATATCCTGTAGTAGCCCCTTCCCCTTCCTCTCATTGAGATTTATCAACACCCTTTCTACGCTTTGAATGGGGGAAGGGGGTCGGGGCATGATCGAGGAAGTTGTTATCAAGCAGAGCCAGGACTGTTCTAGCTCATCTAAACCGCTTAAGTCAGCTGGTAGTAATTAGATTCTCAGCTGATAGGATTGTCATGCCAAAAAATAACTTAAAAATAAAAGGAAACAAAAAAAGAGAGAAAAAATAACTTTAAACCGACACAATCCCCCAAACTCATAGATCACCTACTGATCACTGGTAGAAAATTAAATCTTGAAGGATTCTTTCTACTCCTACTAATTTATTTTATTCAAATAAATAATTCAATATATTTGTTAAATTGCAACCAAATGTAATTTGTTTTTTGCATTGGTTACTGCTCAATGCTCTCATTCCAATACAAACAGTCAAATTTTGAATACCACAGGTATGGTTTGTTATAGGAAAGTTCCAAAAGTAATCTTAAATGAAGCAGAACACTGCCGTACAATTCTTTAGATGATAAGATGAGAAATATTATCTCTCAGTAAAATATCAATTTAAAATAACATGCTATTCAGACACTGTAAGATATTTGTCTGTTACTTGATCTAGAGCCAAAATTTACTTATAGCTCTGGCAGGTACCGGTATTCAATTCATGACTTTCTCGTCCGAAATAGCAAACTTTGGTATTCATTTGAAACTTTTGGCTGGGTATTTTATCCCAAGTTTAAGACAGATCTCTAGCAGGCTTAAGCCAATTATTCTGGACATCTTGAGGCATATGGTTTTCATACGCAGTCATCATAAGCTGCGCACAATTACATCAGCACACATTTAATGTGACACATTATCATGAATTATTTTTGGATTGACCATTAGACGTCACAATGCTTTATCAGGAAGTATTTTTCTTTAAACTAGGCTTGCTAAAGTAAACTGTGTAGATGAAGACCTATTACTACGATTGCTAAGCAAAATGCTAAGTAAAACACTGACTTAACCATCTCAGAATTGAATGTGGCCCCCTGTTCTGTAGATAGATTACATACATGTAACCAAATGTAATTTGTTTTTTGCATTGGTTACTGCTCAATGCTCTCATTCCAATACAAACAGTCAAATTTTGAATACCACAGGTATGGTTTGTTATAGGAAAGTTCCAAAAGTAATCTTAAATGAAGCAGAACACTGCCGTACAATTCTTTAGATGATAAGATGAGAAATATTATCTCTCAGTAAAATATCAATTTAAAATAACATGCTATTCAGACACTGTAAGATATTTGTCTGTTACTTGATCTAGAGCCAAAATTTACTTATAGCTCTGGCAGGTACCGGTATTCAATTCATGACTTTCTCGTCCGAAATAGCAAACTTTGGTATTCATTTGAAACTTTTGGCTGGGTATTTTATCCCAAGTTTAAGACAGATCTCTAGCAGGCTTAAGCCAATTATTCTGGACATCTTGAGGCATATGGTTTTCATACGCAGTCATCATAAGCTGCGCACAATTACATCAGCACACATTTAATGTGACACATTATCATGAATTATTTTTGGATTGACCATTAGACGTCACAATGCTTTATCAGGAAGTATTTTTCTTTAAACTAGGCTTGCTAAAGTAAACTGTGTAGATGAAGACCTATTACTACGATTGCTAAGCAAAATGCTAAGTAAAACACTGACTTAACCATCTCAGAATTGAATGTGGCCCCCTGTTCTGTAGATAGATTACATACATGTACTGAACAACAGTTGGTACTTACGTCCGTTGCAAACATATGAAAGAAGGACTCCGGAGTATCATATCTAAATTGGTTGTAGAGTTCCTGTTCCCATAACATTCGTCCACTCTGAAAAAATTATAAATTAATGAGCAAAATATCTTTTAAGTACACTTATGAAAATACAAATAAAGAAAATTTAAAGAGCTGTCGGTACATTAATTCAATGTATGATATCAGCTCCAAATATCATTTCTTAGTAAACCGGTTTCAAATTAAATGAGTGGATTAAAGCAGAGATTGATGTGTACAAAAAAAGTTGATTACCGGTACAGTACATGCACTATAATACAGTCGCATGTTAAATACATGTACAGTACTTCATGCCATTGTATGAATAATTTGAATAATTATCAAACTTACAAAGCTCCACATCATTTTTATTCAACTGGTACACCAACAGATAGCAAAAGGAACAGCACCAGGAAAATTGTTCTCCAATTTTAATACTAAACAATTTCACATGGCTTTTCCTTTCCTTTCACATCAAATACAATTACAATGTTATAGCATGAACAGTGTACAATACATGTATGCATATATTCCAAATTGGAACATGGAAAGGGCCTCTTACATATTATTGACCAATACCAATCTATGATCCCTGGATTTTGATGCCCTTAATTTTATTATCCCATAAAATTCCCACGTTGTCAGGTCACTCAATCAATTCAAAGAAACAACGTGATACCTGGTGTCATAATCGGTTGATCAATCTAAAAATGGTAAAATCCTATACAAATATATGTATGATGTATTAATAGACACTCCATCAGCAACAACACCAGCTACAATATACATGTACATGTAGGTCTGAAGAAGCTTGCAGCATGCAAATGAAAGCTTACTAAAACAGGTGATTTTTCTACTGATTGTGAAGAAAGAACTAATTCTCATTTAATTTTTTCAAGATAAAATAGGTTTCTTTCTCTGAGACATTTTTGTTACTTTCTATATTCATACTAAAAAGAAAAGGTTGAGTTCTGGCAAGAGTGGACAATTTTGTAAGCTCTCTCATTTATTTTTACAATGCCTATGGTAGGATTACATGCACATGAATGCTCTAGAAATGTCCTAATACATGTGTTGTAAAAAAAAATGACATAAAGAACAGGTTGTTTATAAGTTTGTTTTACATAAAAGATTAAAAAACTATGAATTATTCTAATACAAAAATGAACCTTCCCTATAACTATTAAAAAGGTTCTTGCACAATTCAATTGCATGACCAGCAATACTAGACTTTACTGTAAAGTCAATCAAGATGAATTGAATAAACATAAGCATTTCTACAGAGTGTCTCCAACGAAAAAGAATCCCCAATTTGTTAACTTTTTAAAAAATTATTTATTTTGAGATGCACTGTATACAGCTTGGTTACTCACATGCAGGTCAAAAATTCGAATGAAGTAAGATCGCTTGTCGTTATCTTTGCAGAAGCTTATGACGCCACAGAATTTCTTGTTCCAACCGTTCTCATAGAAGTAGACCTGAGCAACTGCGGTGGCAACACTCTGGAAAAGAACATGTATGAAATGGACTTACTTTGATGATAAGGTAAATAATTTAGTTGTTTCCAATGCACCAAGTCCAATTACAGTAACTCATGAGCTCAAAGCACAATATCAAATCACAAGAATATAGGAATACAATTGTATCAATTTTGGAAACTAAAATGTATAAACGGATATGGAAACACTGAAAGGCATTTGAAATAGAATAAAAATATTCAAAAAATACAGGTACCGGTAAATACCCTGGAGACAGGTAATGATGTTCATACACGTATAGCTGTCCACTTTCCTCTTGTCATGGAGAAGTACCATAAATGTAGTTGAAGAATGAATGTACACAACTTGAACTTCATGTAAGCACTTTGAAGAAACACAAATGTTCAATTAGACAGGTCAATTTTGTATGAAAATTGAGAAAGAGCAATGACTGCACCACTGAGAGGCACTGATGCAAATATACTCAGTCAATCAGAACACTCTCTATAATAAATTCATTCCGATGCTCCTCATGGAGAAGAACAGATATGACGTCTGCTCTCTTTTTAGCTTTTGAGAAGAAGAAAAAATCCCCCTATTTGAAGATCTGTGTTTTCTGCCGTGACCCCCTCTCTCCATCTATTTATCTCTCCCTCTGGTAATTATAAGGATCTGTGCCCTCGCTGCAAAAATATTTTCAAGTACAGTGTACTAAGTTAAAGATCACACTTTCTATTTAAAGGTCATGCGACTCTGGTTAATTCATATTGATGCAGACTGAACAGCCCTAAAGTTGCAAAGATAATTTGTTCATTTTTTTGTTAAAACAAAAGTATAATAACATAAATATGCAAATATTATGAAACATGTACATGTATGTGATATTCAATTTTTTGAAAAATATGGCTTTTCTGGGATTTTTTTGGTAGTAAATGAACACCTAAAGAAATGTTTCCTTTTTATTTTGCTTGCTTGCCTTGTCAGAGGCTTTTTAAGAAATAAAGAAGCCCTTCAAAATAATTGTGATTTTTTTTTTTTTTACATAATTTCATCTTTCGCATACCTGATTGTAGGCACTACATGTGCCCTTTGATAGTCCAAGTCCAAGAACTTTTCCAGCATTTGATAATTACAGATGGTAAAACAGGCCGGCATAAAGCCTTTCAATCTGTTGCCAAATGCCTATGGAACAAACTCCCTGCATTTCTGAGAAATAGTACACACCTGATTTCTTCAAGAGACATCTGAAAACATACTTTACCTCTACAATTCTTAATTTGTCATTAAGGGTAGCGCCTTAATGCCATAAATCCAGTTATTATTATTATTATTATTATTATCATTATTATCATAATCATGGAATATACATGTATAAACTGAAGACATCCATTGGCACGTGCCACGTACATGTTTTTTAAAATCAAATTAAAGGGACTAGACAAGATAATACATTGTAGCTATCCCAAAATATGCTATTACATGCACAAGACGTACACCACCAACTCAAATTCATAGCAAATTGACAATCCCTTGCTAATCCAAAGCAGGAAATGGCCATGAAAAGGAAATCACTGAAGGGCTCTGACATTTAGAAAGTAAGTAGTACTTCAACTGCATCGTTTGAATGTCCACTGTTTCCAAGACATACATGTACAGGTACATGTACGTGTAGTATGTTAAAGCATTGTCAGCTCATCAAGCTGGATTGAACATATGAGTGATATAAAAATAAATTGATCACTTAACATGAAGACATAATCTCCATCAGAATTCAGAAATTATATTTCTCAAATCAAATAAGCAAGAGAAATGGGTGAGTATTAGATCAACATAAAGACATCTTATAAATCCATGTATCCATCTCAAAAATCTTCTGGCTATTGCAAAATATAAACACTTAGCTTCAAAACCAAAGGACGTTCTTAGTGATTGAGTTTTATTTCTGCAATAACAGGAAATAAATGCTAAAAATAATCCAGCAAGATCACTCCATTTGCTTTACTATCCTAAACTACATGGATATCTCCAGTTTATAAAGATCAATCAAATCCTATGCTACATGTACCGTACATGTACGGTACTTCCCTCTAGCTAAATGTAAATTTTACCCTGAATTTGAACATATGACCTTTTGTGACCCTCAAACAAGGTAAATACATTTATTACTAATAATATGGCAAGACCGATTCATGAAATCTTATCCTTTCAAAATATATTGCATGAAGGGCAAGTCCACAATATTGGGGAGTCATGTATCTAAAACATACATTTATTTGTTTATCTTCCAAGAGCATTTTTCCAACCTGATTTCATGTATACATTTTCTGACAGCCTTATCATTCACTTTACACATCATTATTATTGGCCAGGGGGATTAGACCTCCCTGCAAGGTTGCTGAAAGGTAGTTTTCTCATCAAATCAACTCTCAATTAACATAAGAAAAGGGAGATCATGGGGGACCAACAGGTACCGATTAGGCATTGTTTGCTATATGGCGCAGGTACATGTAGCTATAAAGTAGTCACAGAATTTGTAGGAATTTTTTTCTTCTTCTTATGACGTGTGCCCCAACCCTTGGAGACTCTGTGGCCATCAGTGGGATATATGATCTAGTATGTTTTAAAAAAGAACAAATATATTAAAGATAGAACTGTGTATTTTTTTGCCTGCTTGATCACAAAATTTAGAAAATGGATATCCTCCTATTTGTGCAATACCAAAGGCAATAGGCCTAGACCGAAAGCTTCAGTCCCTATAATCATCGGTTGTTCCACTGAGACTACGTCTGGCTCCACTAGACCTCGGTTATAGGGACTGAATGACTGCCTATGCCAGCCTGTGTTGAAGATATTCGGCTAGATTTTAGCTGTTAGGCCCCTCCCACAAACATGACAAACTTGCCACGGCCGTATTGTTATGCCCCCAAAATCCCCCGAAATGTCATTTTACCTCGTGAATATCCAATTTTGAATTAGGCCTAGGCTATAATACATCGGTTCCACTTACTAACTTGATTGATATAATCCGTTTAATGGTCCCTTTTAAGGAAATTATGGGTCAAAATCGACCTCCATGTTGAAAATCTTGCAAGCCGTTTTAAACTCTCGCTGCCGTCAATCTCATCCCTTCTAGTCTACGCCGAAGGCAAAATGATTATGAAGGAAAAACTGTGATAACGCCATTACGAACGTGTAGATGGCGCACAGTTTTTCCTTCATAATCATTTTGCCTTCGGCGTAGACTAGAAGAAATGAGATTGACGGCAGCGAGAGTTTAAAACGGCTTGCAAGATTTTCAACATGGAGGTCGATTTTGACCCATAATTTCCTTAAAAGGGACCATTAAACGGATTATATCAATCAAGTTAGTAAGTGGAACCGATGTATTATAGCCTAGGCCTAATTCAAAATTGGATATTCACGAGGTAAAATGACATTTCGGGGGATTTTGGGGGCATAACAATACGGCCGTGGCAAGTTTGTCATGTTTGTGGGAGGGGCCTAACGGCTAAAATCTAGCCGAATATCTTCAACACAGGCTGGCATAGGCAGTCATTCAGTCCCTATAACCGAGGTCTAGTGGAGCCAGACGTAGTCTCAGTGGAACAACCGATGATTATAGGGACTGAAGCTTTCGGTCTACAATAGGCCTAGCTACATTTACATGTATATCTGCAAACATATAAAACAGCACCATTCTGGGCAAACCCGGACTTTAGTGCCCCAGCTGAAAATCTCAGTTTATTATGGATTTAATATCAATAATATTAATTATGCTAATATATGCAAATATAAACATACCAAAACTTGATGATTTTTAATCATTTGACGTCATAAAAAGCAATTTTAAGCCAAAAATAGCAGCGAAGTAGGGGATCTCCTCTTTGCTTGATGCGAGATACTAGCGAACTGAAATAACCGAATAAAAACTATGGTGAACTAAAAAAAGAAAAGAAAAAATCAAACCACCTCTGAAATTACCTTTGAAATGTTTATTAATTTTTTCTTCCGATATGCGCACATGATAGGGGCAGGTTGGGATGGGATGGGGGGGGGTGCTCAATAGTCGCCAAATTTGGGGTAAAAGGGCAACTGGCCTTGGGGGGGGGGCTAAATTTATTATTTACTTATTTTTCTTTGTAATCATTTTTCTAATTTTTTTCCGGGGTGGCTCTTTTCTTTATTCTGCCCCCCCCCCAAGGCCAGTTGCCCTTTTACCCCAAATTTGGCGACTATTGAGCACCCCCCCCCCCCATCCCATCCCAACCTGCCCCTATCATGTGCGCATATCGGAAGAAAAAATTAATAAACATTTCAAAGGTAATTTCAGAGGTGGTTTGATTTTTTCTTTTCTTTTTTTAGTTCACCATAGTTTTTATTCGGTTATTTCAGTTCGCTAGTATCTCGCATCAAGCAAAGAGGAGATCCCCTACTTCGCTGCTATTTTTGGCTTAAAATTGCTTTTTATGACGTCAAATGATTAAAAATCATCAAGTTTTGGTATGTTTATATTTGCATATATTAGCATAATTAATATTATTGATATTAAATCCATAATAAACTGAGATTTTCAGCTGGGGCACTAAAGTCCGGGTTTGCCCCATTCTGATAGAAGAAAACATGCAACCAATCATCAGGAAAATGTGCACACATTGTGTGTGGGTAAGCCTAAATCCGATGGCCGGGGTAATAATATGTCTGTAAAGCGCTTAGGCACATCGTTGGATCGATGTATTGAGCGCTATATAAAAAACAGAATATTATTATTATTATTAATGTACATTGCTGCAAAACTGAGTTTTGCAGAGGGGAAAAAAAAAAGACCTTTATAAGTTTAAACTATAGCAATTTCATGTGCAAGCCCAGAGATTTTCATCCTGCTCCATGTAAAAAAAATCCTAATTATTACATGGCAACCTTTGTGAAAATATGACCTTGTTCTTGATTGACCATTGCAATCTGTTCAAATAATTTAAGAGATATTTAATTTTGGCACAACTAAATGTTCTAGAAATAATAAATTATGATTTAACACTTAGAATCTATTAATATCGAAGATCTTTTGTCCATTGATAAGGACAAAGTCCATTAAAAATCCATTAGTTAGACCTCCACCTCTCTCAACAATTATCATCATGAGAAATAAACCGTCCGAGCTAGCCAAGGCCGAGTGAAGATCGACTGAACGTAAATTAAAGTAGAAATTATATCAAATTCCAAATCAGAATGAAATTGGAAGATCATCTAAAAATGATCTAACAGTAACACTACTCTAGTAACACTAATTTTAATTTGGTAAAATCTAGATAATACACTTGTTTCATTAATTGTCTAACTGTTAATGTTAATACTGTAACTGTTACAAATTTGCACTCGACCATATAATCATCAATATTGCAATGGCCAATGCCAATGGCGATGCATGCATGCTAGCTACATGTAGTGTACGTACGACGAATACGACTGTTAACCCGGAAGCAGCAGACAATCATTTAAAAACACTGTTGTTTTGACTTTTGTAAACATATAAATCAGAATTCATGAGATCTCCATAGTCTTTGCTTACCGCACTTTTGTTTCCTACCAAACCGAAAAATATATCATTTTCTTGCGGCGTCAGGAGCTTTGAAGAGACATTTCTACTCGCCATGGTTGCGATTTACTTCTTCACTTCTTTATTTTCATCGCATTCTATTATCAATTGATCTGCTGTACACACAAAGTACAATGCATAGGATCTAGGAGACAACGTCGTGCACGTTGCCAATTTTAAACCACAGGTATAAACGCTCAGATTGCGCACATAATAGTGGTAGGGGGATGTGTATTGATTTGTAATAAAGAGATTTAAAGATTTTTGTCCATGTAAAGTATATTTTGTTAATATTAAGTCTCAGAATCTTACAAAATCGGATTCATATTAACTGACAATTTCCAATCCTTAACTAGAATGTAAAATCGACAAACAGTAAGTTATGTAATACCTGTTTTTCTTTGATAAGAGTAAAGGGGGAGGGGCCAGATGTCGTTTTTATAAATTCCGACAGGACCAAAATCGGTGAAGCGTAACTGTTTGTCATTTTCTCCACTCTAATATACCTCCTCTCTCTAAAAACAGGCTAGCTAGGTATCAGTCCTGTTACATGCTGTCATATCAACTCAGACTCATCCCTTATCCGTTTTATGTTTCTCTTTTTCATTTGCAAAGTTTTGGGAAATTTTGATAACCGGATGGATAGTTCTTTAAAATGTTGATACATTTGGATGCCCCTGTGGAATTTTTTATAAGCACTAGAAAATTTAGCCTCTTAAGGGTAAACACTTCTGTTTTCTAGAAATTGTATACCGGTGCTAGTGCTCTTGGTAAATTTCAAATATTTCAAATAGCGCCTACGGTAAGTCCATTTCACGGTAGCTGCGACCATGAAAATCTCAAAATATGCAGTTCTGGTATATAATTTTCAAACAGGAATAGCAAATCGGTCGATTGTAGTTGTGGGGGGGGGGGGGTGGGGGGGGGGGGGGGGGGGTACTCAGATTTGGTTTGGACAGGGGTGTGCCGCTCAAGCCTCGTAACCCATGACTATTAGTAGGGGGCAGTTTTCTCGTAAAAAGACCCATTTTTCACAATTTTCAGGTGTTTTTCGGGTATTAGAAAGATTTACAAATTTTGAAAAAACGGATCCATTTTTAATGGTATTTTTGTTAAAAGTGGGGCCATGTTTAGGGATTTTTTGTGAAAAAGTGACCCATTAGAGTGGCACACCCCCGTATGTCCTAATATATGAGTAAGTTAATAACATTGACCAACTCTGCGGTTTACCTTAACTTTTTCCAGTTATAAGTCGTTAATGCTCTACACGTACATGTACAAAGAAAAGAAAACAATTACAAACTATTTTATATTATTTGTTTTATTCTTCAAGTGTACATTTCTATTACTTTCTTATATACATGTATAAAATAAATTTTCCTTTTTACAACGTTAGCAGAGGCAAACATTTATGTGAATCAAGTGTCATATAGATATTGTCATTCTTTAGACGGTCAATTTCATAAATACGTTCATACATACATGTGACATAATGAAATGCAGTCTTTTAAAATATATTAACAAACTTGGTCAAACTGTTCATAAAACAAAAATGAAAATAAATGTAAACTTGGATAAACTTGGAATTTTTCCGGCAATATCTACTCTAATGCAAACAGGAAGAAAAATTATTTTCAAAGTGCGACAATCACCTAAAAAATTCTACAACTAGAAAATGTAAAATAAACCTCAAAAACTGCATACCACATTCTATGGGCTAACAAAGAAGTATGAAGAAAACAGAACCCAAGTTGGACATTAATATGAACATTAATAGTGTATTCAATATTTGCCAATATGAGATGGAATCATTAAAGCTGCTCGCTTATGCATCTATGAGTCTAGCAAAGCTATCTAAATTTGATGAACTCTGATATCCTTTTGAGACGGGACAAAATAAAAGATAACTTATTTTTGAAAAGATAAAATCAAACATATTGAAAATCAAAACATTCACACATCTTTAATAATATGTCACTATATTATGTAACACAACAAACATTCCACTAAAAATGTCAGGAGATCCATCTATTAGGATACATTATAACTGCATATTTAGGTTTTATACAGGTTGATATAAATATGAATATTCAGCTACAATGCAGAGGTGTAAGATAGATGTAATGACATGACAGTTTGATTTAAATGTGATTTCTATAATTCAGCACTTAATGTATTTAGTAAACTCAGTAAAACGCTTCAAATGATGGATACAATTTTAGAGAACGGATTGCAAATGAAATGCAACTCGACCATTTCACTCCTTCAGCTTTAACTGGTTGAAAAATCTTTTTACTCCTTTTCTGTTGGGAAGAGTGGCACAAAGTTTAATACATGTTAAATGCTCTATCAAGTGCTTTTGTCAAAACTACTTATTGGTAATGAGGTAAATAATATATTACCATGTTAATCTGCCTACATGTACAATACTATATAGAGGGGGAAATGCATATATTACCATGTTAATCTGCCTACATGTACAATACTATATAGAGGGGGGAAATGCATATATTACCATGTTAATCTGCCTACATGTACAATACTATATAGAGGGGGGAAATGCATATATTACCATGTTAATCTGCCTACATGTACAATACTATATAGAGGGGGGAAATGCATATATTACCATGTTAATCTGCCTACATGTACAATACTATATAGAGGGGGGAAATGCATATATTACCATGTTAATCTGCCTACATGTACAATACTATATAGAGGGGGAAAATGCATATTCATTCACAATTCATAGAGTGTAACATATCAACAGAAATAGCAGTCAAACCTGTCTTATAGTGGCCACCTCTCTACAGAGGTCACCTTACTTCAGTGGTTGCTTTCCCTTGTTACCTTGCAGGGCCTCAGTAGACAGGTTTCACTGTATTATGCCTCATCATTTGCATAAGCTAAAAGTTAAAATTTCCCACAACTTTGCATCAGCTCAATATCAAAGTTTGCTTCTAAATTCTATTGATAGTTTTGCAACCTGTCACAGTTTGATATTAACAATTTCAATATGCTGCATTTTAAATCTAAAATGCAATTCGTCCAATCAAGAGCAGCAAAGACTATAAAGCTTTGGGGGAAAATAAAAATGTAAACAAAATCAGTCACATGCATCAAACTTTAAGTGGTTAAAACATCTAAATTACACTTACATCATGTCAAAAAACATTTCATACAATATATTTACTATTTTTCTTCCCATTTGGTATACTTTGGGGTGTCCTTACATGAGTTTAATATGCAATATGTTTGGATAGATATAAGTTTCTTCCCTAAAATTACCCCAAAAGACCTGTTTACATAGATATCAGTTCCTTGACAGTATTTCAATAAGACCAGAATTTACATTTTAACACTTATTTTTATGCTGCTGTGTTAGATAATCTGAGACATGAAGTACCATGAGATTTTTGTGTGTGGAATATGCATAAAGTATCTGAACATAGGGAAATAGTTAAAGTGTAATTTATTAAACATCTGTAACCTTTTATTTTCCAACATACAAAAATATCAATGCACAGATTACCTTTCCCTCTTACAAAAATATAATTCTAGTTCATTACGAGCAAACAGATAATTCAGTCCGTTCTTCAAATACAGTATATACATTAAGAAAATAAATTCTAAAACATGACATAACATTTATAATTACTTCAAACACAAATGTCAAAGATCTCTACATATTGCTGGCCAACAAATTTCTCTGTATTTCCAAGTTCATATGCCAGTCCTTTCTTGGAATCAAAATAATTAATTAAAATCCCAAGCATATATAGCATGTAAAAATCAGTCAGAGAGAGAGAGAGAGAGAGAGAGAGAGGGGAACTGGTTTAAAAGACACAATTTTGAGGCAGAGAATCATATCAGAAAATGAAGAAAGAAATAGCTAGATAAATAGAGAGAGAGAGAGAGAGAGACAGGGAGAGAGAGAGAGAGAGAGAGAGAGACAGAGAGACAGAGGGAGAGAGAGAGAGAGAGAGAGAGAGAGATGCAATAAATGAATTTCATGGCAATCATGTTCAAATTCATACAAGAAACAAAACTCAATTTCCTACAATACATATCAGTATACCAATTTATGATCTCATTGGCTGACTATAATGCAAAGTGATTGCCAATGTCTTATGAACAACATACTACCTATAACTAATTTTTTTTTTAAAGGCAGTAAAATATAAAAATATACATATAATCATAACCACACTCTTTCAAATGCTGATGTGAGATCTAAAATTTATCTAATAGCACATTATAAATGGGTTCCTAAATCTGAGACTTGAGTCAATAATTGAGTCTTAGCGTTGTTTAATAGATCACAAGAAAAAAAGCTCATCATTAGTTCTAAGGAGTACCCCTGAATTAGAGTTGACTTTATTTGTGTCTTTGTTGCTAACAGGAGAAATTGGAAAACTGTACTTCAAGACCCATCTGAATTCTTGGTCTCTAAGTTTTGACTCATCATTACCATATTCTAATCTAATTTCCAGGTCTACACATATGCAAGGGTCAGTATCATGTTTTAAAGTCTGTCTGCTGAAACTGACTACGGTAATCTAAAGTAATTCAAAAATGACTTCATCAAAATAAAAATAGATAGGCTCTGTTTTTAGTTTTTACTATCATTTTCAATAAATTTAGACTAAACTGCCTGAATCACTTCAACTTTGAATAATTACCTCTTTATGGTGGGGGATTAAAATAGACAAGCCTAAAGGCTAAATGTTATGATTATATAGAGAATAAAAGGAATAGATCAGTTATATCTTTCTCCTATTTTCAATCTAAATTGGGAACTACAAACTGATTTACTATCAGTCAAACATCCCATTTTCTTTACCTCAGTTAACAAGGTGATAGAATTAACCTGCTTTTCAAAGTTAACAACCATTTTAAGCATACTAATAAAAAGAATGAGACTATGTAAATGAAATACAATGAAGAAATGTAAAAATTTAGAAAAGGATCTTCAACTTGTACAGTATTTAGTAACCTTTATCTGTAATGCGTGTCATAAAAACCTGCTAATGAGACAATGTCTTTATCCCTTTTGTGACTGCAACACTCATTAAAAACAAGGCATTCGTTTTTCATTACAAGAGCCTTATCCAATGACAATCTTTACCCCCTTCTGTACCGATAGGCTACAAACATTTTAACAGTAGATTGTAACATATTTATGGACAAATCTCCCATTTGCTGTGTTCTCAAAAGTGCCTCTTCCTTGGGGCAAAACCCAAAATATATTATGGATAGCATATCATTACTCTATAAAGAAAACAAATCATGTTAGTTTTTGTTTTGAAAGTTGTCCAGCACTACATCATAGTGACTTTACTAATTCAACCAATTTACAGTTTCCATACGTATAGTGATAACAACTTTTACACTTTCTTACTCTTTGTCCGATTTCGATCAATCTTTCATCAACATGCCTCTCTGATTTTCTGCTTACTATCAGATAAGTTTGCTATTAAGGTTGGATTTCCTTTTAATATTAATGGGCAGGATGTGCTTCCCATAGCACGGAAAGGATATTAACCATTCTGCAACATCTATCTTACAAAACAACCTGCTAAGAAGAAAAGAAGGTAGACAAGAGCTCTCTCTTTATCTCTGGCAAAGAATGAAACATCTAAAAGTACAAGCAGTGCAAGGGCAAATCATTTCACACACTGATGAGGCTGCTAAAAGCGAGGACGGATTCCAGTTGAGGATGAATGTTTGCAAAAATAGTTGTTTTTCAACAAAATTATGAACTCTGAGAATCTCAAAGTAACATCTAATGCTAAAAAAAGAACAGATTAGTTAAAATCAATATCAACAAACAGTTAGATCTGAAGCTCTGAGATTGAGAACTTGAATTCAAGCTACATTCATGCGACTGGAAAACAAAAAAATAATTCTGCAAATTTTGACATGAGTTTAAAATGTTCTATTTACCAACCGAATACATTTTAATAGTGAGAGCAGACACTCATGAAGTTATTTCAAAAGGTCAAATGTCAAGTCTTTTGTTGATGTTGGCTTCATGTAAAAATTCATGTTACATAGCTCTACAATATTTTTTGAAAGAAATTCTGCTACCTCATACCAAAGAAAAAGATAATCAATAAAAGTTCAACTTTTGTATGAATCTCACACTTCTAGAATGAACCATACACACATTGGTACAAAATAATCTTATAGAGCAAATTAGTTCCAAAAAATCAGGAAACTTTTGCCAAAATGTTCACACCTACTTGCTGTGAAATTAAGAAAGTTTTTTGCATGCTAGCTATGCAGAACAATGACTAGGATGTCTTTTGTGTAACTAACTAGGAAGCAAGCTTTCATCTCTCTTATCTCTTCAAGTACTACTAGATCCCTTCTTTTTTCTCCCTAGGGGAATTTTTGTTCCCATACTCGCAACGACAACAATAATGCTAATCCATATTGATAATGCGGGACTAAGACACTAACAGGTGCCTGGAAAACACTGGCACCCAAAATCTAAGTTTGGATTCCCGAAATATTAAAATATTGTTAAACATAGCGCTCATGCATAGGGACTCTATAAAAAGTTAAACCTGGGCCCCCTTCCAAAAAATTACGAGTGGAGCCCTGGATCATAATGCGTACTGTTACAATGTCAAAGTTATGCGCATGCACTTGTATGTAGAGTTACAATAGCCTTGTAATCAAGTACATGGTCTTTCAAATGATTTGAAAGTATAATCTCTACAAGTATAATTAAAAAAACACTCCTTGCAATAATGTATACAATAGCAGGAGTTGATATCTAAAATAGGCAGTTATGTTATTTCAGTCGATTAAATGATTCCAACCTTTGCTAACATGAATCAAAGAGATAGAACCTAGTTGCTGAACTTGATGTTCACTTGATATTAAAGCCACACTGCACTACTTGTAGATACTGGCGCCCTCTATATAGCAAACAATGCCTAATCGGTGACCATTGGTCCCCCATGATCCTTTTTTTCTTATGTTATTTGAGAGCTGAGTTGATGAGATAACCACCTGTCCAGTGATCTTGCAGTGTGGTCTAATCCCTCCTTTGCACTAGTATTAAAGGCCTTTAAAGTGCAGATGCTAAACAAAATTCACTGTTGTTCCACCCTTAGGTGATAGTGAGGCCAACAGTATTTTACGTACCGGTATTCAAATTTTCTATCAGTCTTGATTTGTTGATAATTACATTCAGAAAAGGGGAGTGACATATATATTACCAAGATTAGGATTAATCATACCGTATGTCAAGTTAGCCTAGGCTGCATAAAAATGTGGGCTGGATAAAAAAGATTTGTTGTGTTTTCAAACCTAAAGAATTACATTTTTGAAACCTATTGCACATGACAAATGTCCTACCTCTATTTACTGGAAGTAGAGTACACTAGTGGCATATATTGGACTGAAAATTTGTTTCTAAAATATCAATAAAAACAGTAAAACATTAGAAACTACCGATGACATGAATCCTTTTATCAAATCAAATCCGTGAAAAGCTTTAGCCTATGGATAACTAAAAAATAAGTCGTAAAACAACAAATTTTGCACTCTTAAATTATTATTTTTTGAAGTATGAAATCAAATCATGGTAAACAATAAAAAACATGCTGTAAAGCACGGATGTGTGCATGTTTAATGGCGGCGTACTTCATTATTTGCTTCTTTATAGAGCACTTCTAAGGATTCTATACTGATGCAGTAGATACTGTTCATGTCTGTCTGTATGTATATATGTATGTATGGGACTGGGCTTACTCCATCCAGGGAGTAAGTAAATCAACAGCCCTGAATTTCTAGTTTCTATACAACTTTAAATCCTAAAATTTGCATCATTACCTCTTTAGTATTAAATTGCTTTCCATATTCCTATCTACTAAAATCCCGACATTAGGGGTTTCATAATCCATGCAAAATTTACGAAACTCTATGTGACCACTTCAATCCCTTAAGACTTACTCCCGTCTCGCTTTTTAGGCTTTGAAGACTTAGCCGACTGGCCGAGTTAGCCCTGATTCACATATAAATTGCATGTTGCTCCATTGTCAATCAGCTAATAGTATGGCTGATACTAGAAGTAAAACATTGCACACGATCAGCCAGGATTGATGGGCAGCTGATCAACGTCACTCAGGTTGCATCCCATTTAATCCTCTTCATCAATGGAAGGACACATTACCTTTAACAGTAACAATCAATACAAGCTGAAGGATCTCTAGGGCCTATTTTTCTCAAATGAGTCTTGTTGATGATGTGCTGTAAAGAAAGATGATCAGAACAGAAGGTAAGTTATGATGACAGCACAAAAGTAACAATTTTCCTAACAATATATCACTATCTAAAAGAGGGAATTAAATAAATCACTGCACCAGTTAATTACGGTGTATAAAAGACCTATGGTGATGGGTGGGGTAATCTCCATCTCTACTCTTAATCATTCATCCTTTACTATTATTTTTACCACACACTTTGTTTTTGTCTTCTGCCTCCACATAATCATTCTCCCTCCCCCCCCCTTCTACATGTATATTGCCAGAGTCAACACCATTAAGGCTCTCATCAGACTATATACCTATCTGCATCTTTATTTTCCTCTGATAATATACATATTCAAAATACGATTACTGATACTATTTACGTCCTGATATATTGTTTATCCAAACTATAATAAAAACAAGTTTGTATGCAATAATAATAATAATATAACACTATAATATTTCCAAGGCACTTAATTAACAGTTCAGTTTTTTTATACGCTGTACAAGTACAACAGATTATGAATGTTTTAAAATCTCTAAAAATATTATTAATGGCAAATATCCATAGTGTTTTGTGCAAATATGACAGCTATACTTTTGATAAGTATACAGAGATCCAGACACACGATCCTCGCTACCCTACTTACGTTTGTAGAAAGTTGCCCTGAAATCTATGTCTGGTGTTAGGGTCTGGACCTTTTCTACTATGGAGGCCTGTTCAGAGAACTTGGAGTACCTGTTCCATACTTGAATGACATCATTGGTGTTCCTTATACTAACACTCACTCCACAGATTTCATCATCTAGTATAAAAGTATATGAAAATTATTAATAGTTAACTCTGGATAAGTCCAATCTGTTAGGACAACCCTCCCTCAACTTACGAAAGATTCAACTAAAAAAATTGATTAGAAAAAAAATCAACTTGTGTAACTTAGAGATATGAAGAGTTTACTGTATTATCAAAAAGATTATATACCGGTAGTCATTCTTATCATACAATGAAATAACCAATGGATACTTTATTCATTCTACATCTAAAATAGAAATCACAGTATGTGATGATTTCCCATAAATGCATGATTTATAGATTTTGCGGGCCAAATAGCACTGTCATGGGTGCAATACCCTACATATGTTTAGAATAAGAACATGAAAATAACATTTTGTATCCTTAAAAATCGGAAATGAGACAAAATAATTATATTTTCACATTCTTGTCTGTTTTGTATTAACAACTCAATCACTTTCCTTGCCTATCTGCACTGGCGCTCCTTCAAATTTTAAGCTACTTCGTAACGGAGGCATAACAATTATTTACAAAAGGTGTGCATGATCTATACATAGATAAAAAATCATTCAAATATCTTGTAATCAATTGTTATTTTTAAACAAAATCTTAAGTAGATGTAAAGTTTCAGAAAATTGGCAGCAAAAGGATTGGTGTCAAAGAAAGCATTAACAGTTTACATTTCTTTCCTTTTCAATTTTTTACCAAACAAATTTCTATCCATCTGAAGTCAACAGCATGCAATATTTTCTCACCTGGTGATATGCTTGTTGCAAACTGTTCCCCTACTGTTGCTAGTAGCACTTCTTTCCATAGTTTGGTCTATCCAGAGAGAAAAAAAAAGAAAAAAAATACACAAAAAAAATTACTCATAAAGAGAGATGAAGTAAACAGAAAATAGGATGAGAGTTAGTACAATGAAAATAATGAGAATTTATGAAGGACAATAAAGTTTCTAGCAAACAATTAACAAACAACTTTCAAGCCAATAGGAAATTTCAACCAACTAACCAATATCATGCACACCTTTGCATTATAAGTATGCTGAGATAATTTTGGAGAGTAGACCACATATAAACAAGGTGTCAAGAGACGATCACACTACTTACCGTATTTTGCTTTTGAACTTTGAACTTCCAGTCTCCTCCTTGTGCATTACATGGGTCTTCCCTACAAATAAATATAAAATAAATTCAGAAAACAATACCATTAGAAAAGTGACATTGGCTTGAGGAAAAATAAAAGTTCTGTTATCAAATGAATAGTTTACGTTTCAATAAGTATCAACTATTAATTAAACCTACAATTCAGATAACAATAAAATGAAAGAATAATTTAAGGCCATCATATGGGATATACTAGTACATTTCATAGAGAACTATATACTGTCCTAAATAGCACTTACCGTAATCAATATTATATACCTCACTTAAGAAATTCAGCATTATTGCGATTTATAAATTTCTATACTTGTAAAGTTACTTTTAGGTGAATAAATGCTTATACATAACAACATAATGAATATACACTAGTATGCACTGTAGTATTTTGAAACCCTTACAACACAATTGCCTGCAATCATATGGCACTAGGAAACACTAAACAATTCAATGCTCTTCATAATTCATTTTATATAAGGATTTTCTTAAGCCATCTTACTTCATAACGTAAGGATTATCTTATGCTATCGTACTTCATTTAAAGAAAATTTTGTGCCATCTTACTTAGGATTATCTTATGCAATCTTACTTCAAATAAAGATTACCTTAAATGCAATCTTACTCTAAACAAAGATTATCTTATGCCATCTTGCTTCATCTAAGGATTAATTTGTACAATCCTATGTTGTTTTAATTCATATAGGGAATATCTTTGGCCATCTTTTCTTACTTATGTCACTTTATATCATATGGATTATCGTACACCAATTTCCTTCATAAGGATTATTTCATAGATGCCACTGCAAATGGGAACAGGATGCTTCCTATACTGCACCATGGGCAATGAGAGAATTCAGATGTTAATGAGTTAAGCATGTAGTGTTCTTACCAAAGGGGCTTTACATTACCCCTCATCAGGTGGTAGCTGAAACGAAGGGGCAAGTCACTGGCATCTGGAATATTATTGTAAACTCCCCAGAAATTCTGAAAGTACAAGATCAGAATTTTAATGGAAAGGTAGTGTTGACACTTTAATACAATATTTTTTTGTAGAAAACTGAAAAAAACATTATTTCTGTTAAAGGTACTATGTCCCTTTTGCAGCCAACCTCAAATTCTGTAGAACTTTGCAGGAATTATGAATATGTCATGTATGTCCTATCTGTGAAATTTAAACGTTAGCAGTGTCCTCATATTCAAATTATGCAAGGAAACCCGTTTACTTGCTAGACTTCACTGTCAGACACCATTGAGTGACTTATACCCCATTCACAGTGGCCTCAAACACCGCGACAGCAGCGGGACTGTCCCGCTGCTGTCGCGGTGTTGTCTTCAGTGTGAAGGCTCGGACCCGTTATAAACTATCGCGGGATAACACCGCCTAGCGATAACGCCGACACAAACTATCGCTAGGCACGCCTAGCTACAGCAGCGGGACAGTCCCGCTGCTGTCGCGGTGTTTACTCAGTGTGAAGGCTCTCCGCTATAACACCGCGACAAACACGTGTGATTTGTTTACTTACCTATCACTGACCTCTTTTCTCCAGCAATGGGGAACATAAAGTGAAATAGAAATAAAGTAACCAGTGGATTTAAATTGATTTTATTATTATGTAGATATTATAATTATCCAAATAAAAATATTTCACACTTCAAAAATTAAAATATTCTGACTGGAAGCAATAAAAATGCTAGTTTTTTAAAAAGTAATATGATCGAGGATACAAAAAGCAACTTGACATGCTAGCGCGCGCAATTTCAAGCAATCGAAAACCCCGCGCTGAAGTATTTCCGGTCATATCGGGGTCACTCGCGGGTCATGAGCCATGCATACACGTGTTTGTTACGGAGGTAATAAAAATCACCCGCTGCAGCGTGAATGGGTACATGATATTTATCCCGCTGCTGCAGCGGGATAACTTTTCTACTGTGAATGCATTTGTAGCGGTGTTATGGCGATGTGGCCGCTCCGCTACAACGCCGCTACAAATTTCAAAACCACTGTGAATGGGGTATGACTGGCTTTTTTTCTTCTTTGGTAATAACATACATGAAAAGAGTTGTAAAGGGTACATGAGCATTTTGTCTACATCAATAACCCACTTCTTATGATGGCCAAGATTAAACTGATTGAATCTTTGCGCAGCATAAAACGTATGACCATTCGGTACAATTGTCTGAAAATCAAGACTATTACTTTTGGGCTCTATAGCCCTAAAGTCGATTTGACAACTAATAGTCATTATTTTCCCACTTGAAGACATTTTCAAGCCCCACCTTTTTTAGGGAAGTTCTAAATACGTATTATCTTTCAAATGCAGTTGGAATTTAACTTTTTCATTTTTTTGGCCTGCAAATGGGACATAGTACCTTTAAGTTAATACAATTTATTTCTGAATTTGAAGTTCAGGGAAAGAAGGCAAGCTGTTCAAAAGTGTTGATATTGCTGTTGTTTTGTTTTTATTTTGACTGAGAGTAAACTTGATTATCAGAGAAAAAACAAATTCTTATTGAACTGAATGAAAGCAACAAATTAAAAACTTGGTATAACATCATATCATATAATGAACATGACTAATGTTTCTATTTTCTGTTAAATTATATGCTGTGAGCCAGAAGAGACTAATAAACACATAAGGAATGTACCGTATAGAAGTAAACACTGCTCCAGCCAGGCCCAGAGTAGAAAAAAAAATGTCATTCATTGCCCAAGTTTAATATATGTTTGATTACATGCATTTCTTACCTCTACCGTTTTCACAGTGTATATTTCTTCCAAATTGGCCTCTACCTCTGCTGCTGTGGCAATTGGCATAGATCTATGACAAAAGAACAATTTGAAATTTTGTATAACTTTACAGTTTATGGATCAAGGAAAAATGAAACTTTTCCTCATCCTCAACGTTGAAATAAAACAATTGTTATTTTCAGAAAGTCTTTTCAGGGCTGACTTACTGGGCTGCTTTAAATAACAAAATGCTGCATGTCCTCTTACGAGAGTTCGGAATCCTGTTTCTGGCTGAAATGCAAATAAATGCGGTGCACACGAAAAAGAAACATTTTTAGTGTTGCCATTTTGATACCTACTTCATGTTAAAATACTATAACAATTAGTTTTATGAAGGTGCACGCACTGAGTTTGCCGAATTTAGCGAACTCCATGCGTGGACCGTTTGACACTAATCGCTATTAATTATTATCAAGTACTATGTGGACCAAGTTTTTTATGGCTTATTTATATTAGCCAAGTTGATTACTGGAAGTACTGTGGCGTAACCAGGCTCTGCCGGGGTAGCGTTCTGCCTTGCAGTCTCTCAAAACCCGGTCCACGCTCTCGACAATCATTCATCAACTATATCTCTCAGTGGGCTCTCACAAAAGTATATCGTGTAAGAAAAACGTGGACTAGCTCTTATTTACTTACTCCCGCGATCACTGAATGTCTGACAGGACTAAAGAACAACACTTGCACAGTATCTGCAGTTCAAGTAACTTTACTCGTTCCTGGTAACGGACCTGTCGCAACGACAGGTCAACGCTGACTGACTGACATCTCACGATGTCCACATATATATTCACAATTAACTATAACGCCCTCTACGTCTTACTAAATTACTGGACTAGTTATGCTACAGTACTGAGATTATAGCTGGGAAAAACAACATGCGACAGTGAAAAATATCAGTGCAGGTTTCTATATTTTTGGACACAATTTCGACCTCTGATTTATATAACTGGATAACCAGTAGGGGCGAGGTCCAAGAATAAGGATCGTCCGCACAAACGAGGAGCGTCTTTGTAAACACAAACAGACATGTCAGAAAAAATAAGGATCGTCCGCATTTTCGCTGACGATTCTGATCTGCGTGTTAACGACGCGAAAAAACAGATTCCACAACGATTTTCTTGATGCGTTTTACATTGACTTTGTACAGACTTTCATTTTCAGAGTGATAAAGTTGGAAAGAAGGAAACCCATAAATAGGGAGGCCAATGCCCGGGCATAAGGCTTCTACGCCTACGATTTGTGCGCTCGTCGTCCAAGTCAGAAAATTACCAGAAGAAAAAAAAAGAGAAAAAAAAAGAAAACAAATATCTATGGAATAAAACATAACAAATACACAATTGTACACTCCACAACATACCTATAATCACGAATCTGTAAAGGTCTTTCACCATTTGTTGACAATCTTGCAGATTTTGACGCATTTAGATCCAATAATTCTGTTAGCAGACGAACTTAGCGCGCACATATGAGAAACTAGAAGGGTCCTAGAGGGCGATGAGGTTAGCTCACTAAAATCCTTCTCAATGACTGAAGGTAGAGCCTAAAAATATGGAATCAATTTAATATCAAAGAACTTTTGATAGAGATTAACATATCAGATGTGCACAAACGTCACTTTTAACAACTAGAAAATATAACGAAAAAGGATTATATCTTTTTAATTGCAGATTTTTACAAACTGCACATACGAAGGTAGATAGAGTACGATGTTTTTGTCAATCTTGCGTTGGTTTGAGCCCCATAGCTAGAGCCATCTCAAATTGGGGAGGAAAACTGTGAACAGAGACATGATTGTTCGAGCCCCAAATAGAGATCTTACGACATCATTATATGAATAATGTATGAGCTCCGGTCGGAACGCCCACCGAACAAATTTTGCTAGTCTCACACACAGTACCTTATTCTCACAGCACGAGACTCGAGTGTCGAGCTCGTACAGTAAGTCATATATGAAAAATGTTTAAAAAAGATATTTCAGTAAAAAAATGTCTACGTGAGCAGTCTATACTCCAATTGAGAAGTTAGGATGGAAAGATATGATTGGATGATGTGATTATGATACATGGTTAGTTGTTGCGTACAGCTTAGAGAGAGAGAGAGAGAGAGAGAGAAAGAGAAAGAGAGACCCAGCTGTACTACACATGGTACGTGCGATATACATGTATTGTACTGGTATAATGTGTAGCGCTCCGAGTGTGAGCTGCACAGCTGCATGGATAATTATGGAGGTCGTTCTAATTCTTGTTGATTGTACAGTAGATCTCCGACTGAAATCATAAGGAATACTCATGAGGAAATCAAGTTATTGGAATACCATTCTAAGGTAAATATTAATGAATTAGATCTAGTTCTTTCCTTCTTTTTTTACTCGTAGATGTAGTAGTCCTACGTACATTGCATTGATGGTTCGAATTCTTCGATTTCAACTTCAGCCTGTATTGCGGCTTGCCTGGTTGAAGTGGTTCGGTGTGTGCGACCGATTCAAGGCTAGCCGAAAGATGAATGTACTTTCGCGCGAAGTTTTGAACTTGTTGTTCGGTCAATGACACGCCTATTCCCTCGGGCCTGTCTAATTCTCGACGTAATTTTTGGGACCATGAAATTGATCGTTTCAAGGCTCTTGCGTACGGCCAGGCGTAGAAGGAATTGCATTGGAAAGAGCTGACTCCAATTTCAGAAGGTTCAGAAGATATCTCCTATTTTGTGGAAATTCTGGAGTCGGCAGATGGGTGAGTTTTCTTAGTGAAAGGAAATGCTTTCTTTTAATGTTTGTTTTATTATAAACAAATTAGTAATTAAAAAGTTAGATTTGGGCATTGGCCTCCCTACCATAAAAGTAGAAGGTGAACTGGGGGGATTTTATTAGGCCTACGCGAAATCTGTTTTTTACATTGTAACATTGCCAGCACACTCATCGGGAACCCGAAACCTGCAGCTGCAGAGCGCCAAAGAAAAAAAAAATCTGCGAAACTGTGGACGGTCCTTATTTTTTTGGACGTATTTTGTCCATTTAGACCTAGACTAGATCTAGGCCTAGACCAAATTTTTCTGTCTCTTTCGTTCGTTAGCCTCTGATTTGGGTAGGGTCGGCTCTCTCTTTGAGCGAACCTACCCAAATCAGAGGCTAACGAACGAAAGACACAGAAAAATTCGGTCTAGACCTAGACTAGATCTACACAAGGAGAGACCACTAAGCATTGAGCACTAGATCTCATGATCTAGGCTGCGCTCAGCGATAGGCTCAGGCGCGGCGTAGGGCCAGACCCTAGTTTAAATTTAACTCATATTCATAACTGTTTGTGGTCTGCAGCAGTGGAGGGGCCCCACCGCCTGAGCCGCAGTAGGTCGTTTACACGGTTCCATGTCAAGTCGCCCAATGTCAGCCCGCCCCCTTACAAAGTCGCCCTCAATTGGTCATGTCGCCTCCCGATTTTTTTTGCCGATTTTGGGATTCTTGGTCAGCTCGCCCCCACTTTTTTGGTCATCTCGCCCCCTAATTTGTTGTTTTAATTTGATGTATTTTACAAGTTCAAAGTCAAGCCATTTTTAGTTCCTTGTATCTCAGTTCTATGTTATTACTTTGTTATCACTAAATATTGAAAATTTTCCTCGTAACTGCATATTTTCGAGGATATTTGCATCTAAGTTTCCACCAGCTTTACTACCACACATCGCTCGTTCTGACTCCACTGACCACTGGCTTAGCTCTAGTGACGGAGCTTACGGATGTAAAATAAACTTGAATACAACCATATTTTCTGTATTTGTAATGAAAGAAAGTGTTCTCACAGTGAAAAGTTGGTAAAAGTTAAATTTTCAAACAGCTACATTTCAACTCTAGACTATTGAATTATTCTTTGGGAAGTTAGCGCTGCTGCGGCCTGCGCCTGCATGTACTGGCCGTACAACCGCGCACTCGCACCGGTGTTATTTTTGTAAACAACACACCCCAAATCCAACACAGACAGACACACAAAAAACAACATGAGCGAAGCTACTTATTTGCATCTGGCCCATTCTGGGATTAATGTAGGCCTATAAACTTGTTTTTATGTATGTGTTTTGACAGTATTTGATAGGTAATGTATGGCAATAAAATTCATTAAAATGTAAGAAATTCTTTTATGGTAAGATTGGGTTATCAAGTTATCATAGATTTTTTGAACAGTACACCACAACGCTGTTAACAGTAACACAGACAAACAACAACATGAGCGAAGGTTTTTTTCAATACAGCTTCTTATTTGCATCTGGGATTAATACATTTAATTTATGCATACATTTGTGTGTTTATGTATGTGTTTTGACAGTATTTGATAGCATACTGTTTTCTGTTTGGCGATTTTCGAAAGCACGTTTCGACATACTCCTCAATAAGAATTGTTAATCATATAACGCATAGCCAGATTTAACCCTATCTAAAATATTCATTCAAAGATATTACAATCATGCAAAGATAAAGGAATAAACAAGAGGATGAGATTAAGTATTGTCACAGACGAAAAATGATAGGGGAAATGTTTGCTTCTCTCTCGCTCGCTCGCTCTCTCAACGCCATTTTCCATCTTTATCTCTCGTACTGCTTTTTGTTCCGCTTTTTGTTTTTATACCGAAATTATTTCTTCCGATTTTGAGAAAAAATATTATACAATAATTTTTAAATGAAGAAGAAAAGAAACCCGGAACGAACGGCTGATATCGATATGAGAAGAATAATACTGTACAATAATAAATTATTATAAAGTAAAAGTTTGGATATAAAAGCATCTCTTTATTTTTTGACAGTACTAATATACGTCGGACGAAGGAGATAACTCCTTGGTCGGACATTATAATTTAGCGAAAAGATTTAAACAAACAAAAAGAAAGAAACCAAAGAAACATTCGGAAGAGGGGGGGGGGGGGGGTGATCGGAGAGAGAACTAGCATAATAATAAATACAGTACAGACTACGTCCAACTTTCTACCCCCCCCCCCCCCCCCCCCGCTCTCTCTCTTTCTTTCTCACTCTGTCTCTCTCTCGATCTGTCTATCTGCCAATGTTGTTCACAGAAAAATGTCACAGAAAACATGATTATGAAAAATGATTGTTTCTCTCTCTTTATGTCCCCCTCTCTCTCTCTCTCTCTTTCTCCATCTATCTCTCGCTCGCTTTCTCTGTCTGTCTAGAGACGGACTAAAGAACAAAATCAGAGCTGGGGGGGGGGGGGGATCGGAGAGACAAAGACAAAAATCATAATAATAAACACAGTACAGACTACGTCCAACTTTCTATCTCTCACGCCCCCCCCCCCTCTTTCTCTCTCTCTCTCTCTGTCGCCCTATTTCTCTCTCTCCCTCTATCTGTCTATGTCGTTTTCCATGTTTATCTTTCATAATGTTTTCTATTCCTCCATTTGCTTGTACGCCGGCAGCATCCCTTCCTTGAGATTAATTATTATAACATATCCCTGATGATGTGCATGCACAGTATACCTTATATTTATTTTAGGAAACGTTATAGAAAACGAGTGGCTGATAATGTCGAAATGAGAAGAATATTACTGTATACATTTCGAGTATATTATAATTGGACAAAATATGTATGATACTTAGGCCTAAAAAAAAAAATTGATGACTTGGCATAACGGGTCACTGAAAATTAGGGTAGGTAGGGCGATTTTTTTTTGTTTTTTTTTCTTGTTTTTGTTGTTGTTGTTGTTGCTTATATTTGCATACATGAAATTAGCCATTCATACACATACATACATACAGTGGCGTAGATAGGTCCTCAGACCTTGGGGATGATCTGATGAGAGGGGTAGACCACAATATGTTCAAATAACTCCACGCACACACACACACATACATGGACACACACATATATGGACACACACACTGTGTGAGCAAAGTGAGCAAGAAATTGTTGAAATCTTGATCACCTTGGGACCTGGGGATGCATACATACACCTGCCCCCCCCCCCCCCCTGCATACATACATGTACATGTACATACACCCTAGCTCATGCACATAAAATGCAAACATACGAACGCATTAATAGGTTTCCAACAGACCCCAGCCTGAGATATCTCAGACACTGTCTTCAACAGGATAAACAGGTGAATATGTAGGTTTAGAAGGGGCTGTTCACAAATATTAGTATTTTCACAATGTATTGACTAACATTTTTATAACTTGTCTAGAGGTTAACATGTTAACATGTTAACATGTATCCAAAATCTTGAAGAATGAGGGTTGAAAAGAGTAGCCAATTACAACTTGTGAAAATATTTACAATTGTGAATGGCTCTGTAATAACAAACAGTTAAAAAATGTCTCCAGTATTTCAGAATCCTTTATTAGAAATACAGTTGTATTTTTTTCTTTTCCAACAGCATATGAAAATGTATATCTGCAACACATCTGACATTTTTTGTTTCATTTTCTTTTCTATGATGCAAGGTTTATACAAATGGATGAATCTCATGCCTTCTATGTTTTATAGTTATTTATTCAAATAGTTTAACTATATTCTTTATATCAATATGCTAGCATATTAAAAACAATAAACTCCTGGATAGTATTTCGCACTGTTAATTTATCTATTTTGAATGGTGCTCTTGCTATGTATTTTTGACTTTAATATGCTTTTTCTGTGTATTTGTGTTCTTTCTATACATGTACATGTATATTTAATTTGTAAATTCAAAATGTATCAGCTTTTTGCTGTTTTAAATCTTGAATATTTTTCAATAAAACCATATCAAAATCAAATCATTGTCTTCCTTTCTTTGTTAATGTTTGTTTTTGTTTTACAGGTTTGTAGCTGAAATTTGCTAAGACCAAGACAAGGCACATGTATCTTTAAAGAAAGCCCTTGAGAGACATTTGAAAAGAAAAAAAAATGTTTTGGGGTGTGAAAAGAAATTAGCTCTTTGCAAATGTAGAATGATAAAAATATAAGATGTATAACAAGAAGGTAAAGGTTAAAATCTGCCCACCCTGATACCGGGGACAAATGCATATTAAAACTGGGGCCCGTTTCATGTAGAGATTTATAAAGATGAACTTAAAGTCTTAAAGAACTTAAAGTTGTTCTGTACATCTGGTCTCAAACAGTCAACACAGTTTTCTTTGATATTTATTTCTTATATGGCCTGCATCTTGGGATTTCTTTCCCCAGGTTGACACAATCATCACAGACAGGCAGCACTGTCTTGTATATTTGTTTCAGCGCATCCCGTCTTGGTCCACCAGAAGTATGGGCTTCGTGCGATCCTCCTCGGTATCCGTTCGACACTGACAGGCGTGAGTGTTGCAACCACGTATCGATACCCGAAATCTTGTAATAGTGACACTGTTTCAGACAACAGCAAATCAGAAAACGGACCACAGTTTTCCTTAAATGCCTTGATGTTCTTAACCACAAAATTATCAGCGGCCAGATCTTGAACGATTTCTCCGATTGTTGCTTCAATGTCCACCTTCCGAAGAACGCTGAATAAAACGTGAGCACCAAATTTACCCGTGAACTGAACGCCATAGGACGCCATGTTGGGGATACAATCGCCTAGCGGTACTATGGCGTACCTGCCCGCTGCACTCGGCGCGCGAGCTGGCCCAAACACGGCGCGGCAAAGCCCAGAACGAAAGCAACAAACATCCGGGTTTTCCCCACTGCGATATCGATATTTACGCAATCGCAATCGGATTAAAAAAAAAAAAAAAGCGTAGGGTCGGCGATAAAAATAGGGTCGGGCGGGTTACGCCAAGTCATCAATTTTTTTTTTTAGGCCTTATAATGCTTTTAAAACTGTTGTATGACATTTAACTGAATAATGACTGCCACCAGTTTAAAGCTGAGATGTTATTCTTTACTCTCATTAATTATGTCACATGCCGAAGCAAGTTGTGTGGGTCTTACTGTTTCAAATTGAATTTAGAGCTGAAACCGGCAAGAACGGGGTTTATCCGGGCATTTCGAGTATAATTATAATTGGACAAAATGCATTTTGTAATTTGAAGGTAATTAAAACTGTGTTATGACATTTTAACTGAATAATGACTGCCACCATTTTCATAGAGGGAAGAAAGTGAGCAATGCCATAAGAGAGTATCCACAAGCTACATGTATATAGGGATAATAAGGATTGTATAGATTGGCTTTCTTAGCTTTTCTCGAGTATATTTTGTACACGCAAGCAAATTGTGTATAGGAGGCGACTCAACCACACAATTTGGGGGCGACTACGTTAGGAGGCGACTGCGTATAGGAGGCGACTGTGTATAGGAGGCGACCGGCTTGGGGGCGACCTGACCAGACACCGTTTACACAACACCGGTACCGGCGAACTTTGATTGCGTAGTGTTAACTGTAAATCACCCCCAAATGTTGATACAAAGATAGCCGTACCTTTCCAACCAAAATGTCCATGGTGTGTTGAGTGGAACACCTTCCTCCTGTGCAACTACACGATCTGCCAGACCTTCAAAAGAGATAGCTCTTTGAACTTGTTGTCGCTGTATCGCAGAACTGACAAACTCCGACGTTGCCATTTTGTCCAACGTCAATGAAAATTGTGAAGAAAATTACATTTTTTTTGACGCAGAGGGCTCACTATCACTCAGTATAACCAAGGACACTACTACTGCAACCACTGATCTTTACGGATTGTTTTTTTCCCGTACAGATCAGTGCCATGTATTGCCATGGATATACCAGCACTGGTTGCTGGTATCTCTTTGGTATTGCCAGGGATTTATACACTTTATAACTCCACTGAAATAAATCGACATATATATATATATATATGTGATATATGATTTTCATTTTTCATTTGAGTATTTTTTTTCATAAAAATCCTGAAATTTTATTAGAAACAGTCAATAAAGAAAGTTACTTTGTGGATCCGTGCAAATAAGTTGTCTTTTTAGTAATTCCCTAACAGGCTTAACGAGAGGCGAACTTTTTGTTCATGCTATTATTGTGAGGGTAACCTCCTCCAAGTTTCTAGGGTTACACATTGACGAGAAGCTGATTTTGTTAGATTAAGTTTTAAGGCAATTCAGTAATGAAACTGACTATTTATGCCTTACTTGGGCTGACTTGGGCATCACTGACTTGGGCATCACATTGTAATATTTGTAAAGTTATGTCTAAAAATACTGGTGTATTTTATAATACGTTTTTTGTGCCACAATAAAGTTTGCTTATATAATTATATACTCTGATTTTGCCTTATGTTAATTATGGAGTGTTGGCATGGGGGAAGTCACTAAAAACGAAACTAAATTCGCTCACAAAAGGGTGATTAGAATTGTTTTTAATGTCAATTATCGTGTTCATACTAATGTTTTGTTTCATATAATAAACTATTAAAGGTAGAATATATCTATCTCTTGCAGCGCAGCAGCGGGCTCAATTATCATGTATGATTTTGAAAATGGTACTCTCCCAAATGCGTTATATACAATCATTTAGAAAGAACAGTCAAATTCACAGTTATACAAGACAGGCAACTGCACTTCATATACCACGACCGTGTAAGAATTATATTACTGCCTTTGATAATACATTATGCTTGTACTGGTCCCAAGTTTAGGCTCACTTCCTATTGATGGAACTTGTTCTGTCAGTGTCTCGGTTTTTAAACGCAAACTGAAATTACATTATTGAGTAATTATGCTGAAAATGTTTAATGTAAAACCTATCATCATAATTATTATGATAGTATGTAATTACTTTTTTTTTTGCTTCATTGTCTATACCCCCCCCCCTCCCCCCCCCCCCCTCTTTTCCGGACTGGCCCTTACCTTTGACTTTACCAACATTTGCTTCATTTACTAGCAAACTCACTTTGTTCTGTTTTACTCTATTGTACTTTTCCCCCCCTATCTCTCTCTCTCTTCTATTTCTTCCCCATCACCATTTCCCCCACATATTACTTTCTACCTTCTCAACTTTTCTCTGTTGTTGTTTTGTTTTGGTTTGTGCTTTCGCAACCCGCCTTTTGTAGGCTATCATAAAATGAATAAAGGATTCGTCTACATCAATAACCCACTTCTTGTAATGGCCAAAATTAAACTGAGTGAATCTTTGCGCAGCATAAAACGTACAACCATGTGGTACAATGGTTTGAAAATCAAGACTATTACTTATTGACTATAGCTCCTAAGTCGATTTGACAACTAATAGTCGTTATTTTCCCACTTAAAGACATTTTCAAGCCTCATTTTTTTAAGGGGAGTTCTTAATTAGTATTATCTTTCAAATGCCATTGGAATTTTCATTTTTTGGGCCTGAAAAAGGGACATAGTACCTTTAATATAACAAAAATAATTTGAAGCGCAATATTAATATTCAACATACAACTTGTCATTAACGAAAGAAATTCTAATAAAAGTTACTTATGTATTCTAAGATCAAGATCTGTACGTGAAAGAAAGAGGAGACCTTATAGAAGCTGGGCTTGTTAGACCGAGGTCCTCAAACATAATATGATACCTGAATGCTTTAATTACTTTGAAGAGAAACAAATTAAAAACGAAACTACCTTATAAGTCTAGAAATAATTACACAGAGGATTGATGTATATCAATATATGAAGATGAGAAAATGGGAAGATAATACAATTATATATACAATAACTTCCCCATGGTAATTGCACTATAAGAAAATTTAGGTAAAATTTATATCAACTAGTTAAATTTCATTTTCAAAGCTATAATCCCTCCCCCCCCCCCCCAAAAAAAAAAAAAAATCACCGCAAGCTCCTGTCACGCCCACTTTTGCCACACCCATCCAGGATATTAGGCCTCTGAGATGATGGACTAAAGGTAACCTTGGATGATATCATACAGTCATCACTATAATAACAATATTCCATACTAATAAAGTGGTTAATATATAAGAATTAGTGACCCAAATCCGTTAAAACATTTCAGAAACTTGTGATACCATATCATTTCATAATTTTACCAAGACATTAAAAGAAAGAGATGCGATGAAATTGGCAACGATAGTCAAATTTGACTAATAGCCATTATAATACCAAACCATAGAGATATATACTTAATAAGGTAGTAGACATATCTCTATGTACCAAACGAACAACAACAACAGTTACGAATGATACCGTTTGAAGACACCATAATATTTTTATTCTTGCATTAAAACAATCTCTAGATTCACAGAAAATCACGTGATTGTTATTGTTATTGTAACGTGACCATTGCTTTCGCTGTGAAACCTCAAACTCAAGTTGGGAAGGATCACTTGGCTTGGCGATATGGTAAGACGAAATAGTAATGAGTTTTATGTCTCAACTTTCCTTCATACTTAGTGTTTGTTGCCTGCCTAACCATGGACACAGATTAAGACTAGTAAGAGTAAGAGTAAGATCCTTTATGAGACACACTCCGTGGACATGATGAACACTTCAGCCCGCGGAGCCACTTTGCCAGCGGCGCGGCTTCTCCAACTCAGACCTGCTTGAGCGATCCATAAGCCGTTACGTTGTGCTCAAAGCAAAGTAGGTGCTGGTGTGACGTTTATAGACAAATGAATATAAAGTTCTTTCCCAGGTTTTATATACTGTATTAGTTCTATTATTCTAAGTCATTTTATTTTCCTTCAATTTCGTGGTTGGGGGGGGGGGGGGGCGGTGCAAAAGGAACTCTTACCATAAACATGATAAAGGAGTTTAAAACAAGGTTCCCAAATCTACTATCTTTAAATAGTCCATGGCATGGAGCTGACTATTATGGAGTACAAAATAGTAATAGTTAATATTTATAGCCCCATAAAGCCTAATGCCATGGTGCAATCCAATTATGGTTTATTGTTCAGTCTATGTTTTTGTACCGGTAATCGTATAATCTGGTTTGTTTTTGCTGCTGCATGGTTAGGTTAAAAACAATTAAGTCTTTCAATCTACAATCTAAAAATAATATAGTATTAATGACTGCTTTGAGAGAAATAGTTGTTTTTATTCGCTCAAGGGAAGGTTAGAATTGTGCTATTGCCCGAGGCGTGCCGAGGTCAATAGCCCAATTGTAACCTTCCCGAGAGCGTATAAAAACAACTATTTCTCGAATATTAAAGCAGTCATTAATACTTTTATATGCCGAAAAAATTATGACACCACCTTGGCCTTTTTCTAGTTTATCTGCACGGTTGTTTTTTATGATTGTTTCTTTGAGAGTAGACTAGATCTAGACCAAATTTTCCGTCTCTTTCGTTCGTTAGCCTCTTATTGGGGTAGGGTCGGCTCTCTCTTTAGAGACGGAAACCGTCTATACACATTCCCTTGATAACGCCACGGCCATTTCAGGTCGTAGCGTTTTGCCCCCAAAATGTCATTTTACCTCGTGCATATCCACATGTAAATTAGGCCTAGGCTATAATACATCGGTTCCACTTACCAACTTGACTGAAATAATCAGTTTAATAGTCCCTTTTTAGGAAATTATGGGTCAAAATCGAAATCGAAATTGAAATCGAAATCTTTTTCAACATGGATTTCGATTTGACCCATAAATTCCTAAAAAGGGACTATTAAACTGATTATTTCAGTCAAGTTGGTAAGCGGAACTGATTTATTATAGCCTAGAAGCTAGGCCTAATTTAATATAACATGCACGAGGTAAAATGACATTTTGGGGGATTTTGGGGGCAAAACGCTACAACCTGAAATGGCCGTGGCGTTATCAAGGGAATGTGTATAGACGGTTTCCGTCTCTAAAGAGAGAGCCGGCCGACCCTACCCCAATAAGAGGCTAACGAACGAAAGAGACGGAAAATTCGGTCTAGACTAGATCTAACTTAGATTCTACTAGACTACTATAACTTATAAGTACTAAAGTTAGTCTAAGCAAGATATTTTTACAATTTTGGGGGTGGGCCGGCCCTGTGGGGAATATGGAGAAAAACCTGCGCTTTCATATGACACCTCACTTATTGAGTATCACCTTCAGGATCACGAGCAATATTAGTTTGAATCTCTGGTAATTAAAACATCGACCAATCTAGCATGATCGAATGCGCAATGGCCAATGGAAATGCATAGGGATGTGTGTAATCTCTACGGGAAGGATCTGCATCTGTCTGTGACGTACAAATCACTACAATCACCAGCATCTGGTTGTCGCGTACTAGAATCTAACGTTAGATCTAGGGCTACTGAAAAAATTATGGAAGATTTCACATACCCTTTTTGGTGTTCTTGCTGTCAGCATGTCTCGCATTTGATCCTCATCCAGAAGTTAAAATCTTGGGAGCGTTTCTAATTCAGCCATTTTGGCCTAGTACAGTCGGTCGTCTGCGCTAGGGAGTCGGGCTAACTCACCCCACGGGACATCTCGCCCCAGCGAGATATCCCGACATGATTTATCGATCGAGAGATACCAGTAGTCTGCTAATTAACGGCCAGGACGAAAGAATGTGAACAAATATCAGCCATATCGTCTAAAATGTACAATGAGCACAAACATATACACATTGGTATCTCTCGATCGATGAATCGTGTCGGGACATTTCGACCCAGTCTTTGATGCTGGGGCGAGATGTCCCGTGAGGCGAGTTAGCTGCTAGTTGTATTACAAAATTGGTAAAATATAGCGACCAATTCTTCGCACACATATGGTATCCTCAATCGCTCAAACCATTTTTTAACATGTAAACCTATGGGGTAACCATGGAGACTGAACTATTTTCCCAATAACCATGGTTATTGGAAAAATAGGTCTGTTTTTACAGGAACAGTTAAAGTTTATGAATGCAATTTCGACCAATCAGATTGCTGGATTACTTAAGTGAGGTATATAATATACAATGTTCTCCTTTTCTTTGATAAAATTAAGTTGTTTATTTGGAGATTTTTAAGTTGATGTGTATTGTGTAAATAGAACCTTGTCCTTGTTATCTGTGAACTTTAATGGCTCTGAAACAAAATTATGTACATGTAACAGCCATGAGATAACAAGTATTAGTCCAACACAAAACATGTGATTCCTCTAGTACTAGACATTAAAAGTAAATAGGGGATTGTACTTGTATGTATTCTAGTATGTATTCTGGTCATTGATTGAAAAGGTTTTATTATAATTGCACTACGCAGCCAGATGGCTGAATTATGAACAATTTACATTGGCAATAATACATACAAATGTGGTTTGAAATTCTCACAAAGTATATACAGTATATAACAAAATTCATAACAAAATTCATAACCAATATGACTAAGGCAATAACAGACAAATTAACTCCGGTTTAAAATAAATTTTGTGAGGTGACACAAGAGTAGGTCAAAGGATGAGCAAGCAGGCCCTTTGCTCTTACACACTCTCATTCCTATTCACGCTCCTATTCTCACTCCTGTACCATGGACACTCTCATAAACACTCACATTCACACTCCCATACACTAGCTAAGGTCTGCTCGCCCATCCCTGGACTTCTCTTGTGTCAAGGAGTGTTGGGTATTTCAAAATATAAATTTAGGGGTATCCAAGATTGAGAAAGATGAACATTGCTGTTTTTTATGCTTTTAATTTCACTTTTGTGCATTTGTGCATTTATATTCAAATTCAGAGTAACTTACTATTAATACCTTTTTGTTACTTTTCAGGAATTATAACTGGTTACGCACCTGTAAAGCTCATGCCACTACAACTTCATCACTCATCAGGTGCTCTAGATCGTTGCATTGTTAAGTCTCATCAATACTAGTCTTGGTCGGATTACACTTCCTATCAATCCTGGAACTATGTCCGGGTTTACCAAATCAAATGGAGTTGAATCCGACAGAGAACATCTCCTATCCCAAGACACTGAGACAGATGAAGGTCTCTATGGCAACGGTACGTCAATCAATACCGTCTCTCTACCCCAAACAGCTATCCTGGATCCAAAGAGACCTGTCATCATTGATCAGAATGGACACTTAGAAAAGAATAAGGAGTATGATGTATACCTTGAGAGGTGGTATGTTCTGGCTGTGTATTCATTGATGGCATTCATCCAATGCTTGGCATGGAATACCTGGGGACCCATAGAAGACACAGGTAAAAGAACTTCATGCAATTTGAATTCTTAGCATTCGCAATACAGTGCGCTGCCTATCGGATGCCACAGTTAGGCTAATTTCCAACTTCTGGGATTGATATAAAATCTGCGCTGCTGTGTCAGCATCGTCTTCCATTCACAGATAAAACCCAAGAAAATATACAGCATATACTGTTTACATTAAATGTATAGTATAGGTTAGACCGAAAACTTCAGTCTCTGATATCAACGGTTGTTCCGCTGAGACTACGTCTGACTCCAGTGACAAATTTCAATTGTATTAAAGAATTAGGCAGGCACTCAAAGCCCTGAGATTGTCTATTTCTGGCTTTGTAATGCCGATTAATTTCCCATGAGGCATTGCTAACTTAGGCCTGTCTTTTGCACCAGGTAGGTGGTGCACCATATTGCGAATACCGAGGGTAGTATATACTGTTTTCTCTGTGGTATGTGTAGGATGTCTAATTGTATTTTGATGAATTCAAGTTCCTTTGAATTATTTTGTACCCATTATATTGTGATGGTTAAAGACTGTTGTACATGAATGTATTGCACCAAATAATATCATCATCATTATCATCATCATTTATTAAAGACAGCTTTGGTATTGGAATATTTCTTTTTATAGAAAATTATATTGTTTGAAGAAGCACATTATTATTCTATCCCATAGAACATGATGGCACAGTCTCAAGTGTTAATGCCCCAGACAAGAGAAAGCCATATATGTCAAATATGTAATCAGTGGAATACTGGAATCATTTTTTAAAGAGTTGAAAATAGATCTTCTTCTTTTGCACTTTAGCATCCGTAGTTCTACAATGGGGGCCTGGTCAGTTTGCTCTGCTTGCCAACTGGGGCTGTATCACATTTCTCTTATCTGCTTTCTTCTTTTCATGGCTTTTACATGTCAAAGGTAAGTCTGAACAATTTCATTTAAATAATCAAAAGAGTCTATTTCAACAATTCTTTATAAATATGTTGTGGATAGGTTTTTTTTCTTCTTCAGTGTTCATTTCAATACCGGTACGTGTTTTGGTATTGTCTCAGTAGTTACAGTGGAAGGCAGATCCCATACAGGAATATGGATAATCTACATATTTTTCTCCAGAGACAGGAATAGATACAGGCATGTACATCATGAAGTTTATTCAGAGAGATAGAAAAGTATTTAAAACAAAATCAAAAAACATAGAACCCAAACGCTAAATATAGCTCTTGAAAATTATTATATTCATAATAATTCTAATAGTTCTAAAAGTGTACATTGTCTAGTTCTCAAAACTTTCACAAGTAGGATTTTGTGGATATCATCTTGAAATACATGTTATGCAATTAATTTACATTTCTATGTGATGTCCATGAACTTATACTTATAATGGTTTCGAGAAACTGGCCCCAGGGCCCAAGATGTTTCTGTATAATGCTTAAATGTTGTGTACTTTATTAAAGCAGGTATGATTATAGATTTGATGTTGCATGAATATGTTCCTTAAACACAAAATTGTTTGCTGTAGCCTACAAAATGAGTGTCATGACTTGATGTTATTTTGTAGGTCTACGTGTAGCAGTGCTGCTTACAGGAGGACTGCTGGTGATTGGAGTTGGTATAAGGTGCATCCCTGTACCCATCCCTATGATGAAATGGTATGAACATGAACAATCATATGCTTTATTTGATGCGGATTATGATAGGTGTAAAGTGTAAAGTTTACTGGATATTTTATTTGATCATGTTATTTACCTTTCCCTAAGATGTGTCGTCCCTCAGTGAAGTACTTATTTAAGTCAAAAAAATGTAATAGTAAAAATTTATGGTTAACTTAAAGGGATCCAGTAACTTTGTCTCAGATTCTGAAACAAAATTTTGGATTTAGCTCATGCTGCAATGATAATTATAAACCTTTAGGTCAGTCAGGAACCCCATGACTTTTACAAGCCGATCGCCTGTCTGATTATCAAGATATTTATGATTGGAAATCGAAACAAAATTTTGCGTTTGCCAAACTGTTTTCATAACACTTATGTCTATTGGGGGAAACGAGTATGGTAAAACCGGCCACTCAAAGATTTTCACTTTTTTGAGGTACTTCTTGATCATTTTGAAGCGCAATTTTTTAAAGGCTTCAATATTACACCATATCATATCACAGACACTGATATCACGTAGGGCCATGCATCTCAGATTTAACATTGTTAAATGATGCCTTTAATACAACTTGTAAGGAGTGATATTCAAAGTCAGATAAAATTATTTGTAAAAATGTTAAGAAAATAGTGAGACAGCTATTGTTCCACGCATTGGATTTTTACTTTGAATAGAAATCTACATTACTATTGGCTGGAAAACAAATTTTGGGTGAAAGGAAGAACCATTTATATTACGCAAAATATGAAATATTGCGAAAAAATAATTAAGATTATTGTTTCATGCATAGATGGATTGGTAGACATGACTAATCTGGTGATTTTAATATTGTTCAATTTTTTTCATAAGGACAATGAATATTGGGCACATCTTCATTGGACTAGCTGGACCGATCCTGATGGCAGCCGTCACGTCCATATCTGCCACCTGGTTTCCAACTAACGAACGCACCACAGCTACGGCTTTATCATCTACCTTGCCCTTCCTGGGTCTAGCAGTATCCTTTGTCCTTGGGCCAGAGATTGTGGGCAACATCAACATCAATGCAACAACAACTCAGTATGTTCAAGACAATTGCAATGCCTGATGTATTGTTATGGAGTCACTATTTAAGATAACGAAGGAGATTTAACATATTTTATTAGGGGTCAAAAGGAAATTTCTTGATATATATATATATTCTAATGTGGGAAATTATTTCATGGTACATATAATGTATATGTTGAGGGTCAATTTTCAAATGCTCTAAAACTCGTACAGCAAAAATGCTTACGGTAGATGAAATGCATGAGCATTTGCATACAGCTTTCATTTTGATGTTGATTTTCATAATATTCTGTCCAAATTTCAAGATAATACTTATAATAGTAGTCCTGTTGGATTGTAGATATATGTAAGTATACTGTTTTCTATCAAATTAATTGCCTTGGTCAAAACCAAAACAATGGCTCATATCTGAGCTTGATTAAACAGACTACCGGTAATTTGTACGTGTATGTATTACGAGTATCCCCCCCTCCCCTCCCTGCCTGCCCCTTTAAAAGGAGGTTGGATCGTATGAATACAGGATTATACTACAGCACTATAACACTGTTGAATGATATTTGTACCAATAATGTTTTTGTTCCCTTTCTTCCCAATAGATCTCCATTAACAGTACAAGGAGGAAACATTTCATTCCAGTATGATCATACAGGTGAGGCTTATTGCTGGTGGTGTAAATTTATTTTGAATTTGAAATTTTGCAAGAAAGGGGTGATTTACGAGCAAGGTCATGAACATTCCAAGGTGGCCTGGAAACCATAACTTGCAGGTCAAACCGTATCAGATAATCCTGTTTTTCCTGGTTTCAGTCTGGTTCCGGTTATCAGAAAAATATATTGCAAATTTTCATTCTTTTTTTAACACCAAGAAATTTCTTGAAAAAGGGTCATGTATTTCCAAAAAGAATGTGCATCTTGTATCACCTCAGACAAGTCTCGGGGAAAACACAGTAATTTTTGTGAATTTGTATTTGATTTGCCAAAAACATAGTATTTAGAGCACATTCTGAGAATGTTTTGGGGATAAAAGAGGTCAAATTTTGTTGACAATTTTTTTGCAAATCCACAAAGAAGAGGTTGTTTTCGATTTTTTGATTTTTGAATTTGAGGAGATATTATGTCAATATAGCAGTACATGTAGAGGTAAATCTAACTTAGAATAAGAAGACCACTGAAAATGGCTAAGAAGGAGAAAACATTTCTTGTAATTTGTTTGCGATTCTGTTGACTTATCAAGATTTATCATCAAAATTTGTATTTATGTACCCAAAGTGCATAGATTTGTATGGTCCATGTAATCGGTTTTCTTTTGATTTGATACCTTTGGTTTGTTTTGGTTTGAAAAGGTTTTATTAATTGCACTTCGCAGCCAGATGGCTGAATTATGAACAATTTACATTTGCAATAAATTATAATACATACCGGTACCTGAGTCACACCTCCAAACCAAATCCAGACAGACTGATTCTTGGTCATTTGGAGTAATACATTTTTGCTCGGTGTGCTGTTGGTCTTATTAGTGTGACTAGCGGATCAATGCCTATACCGGTAGACATTGCAATGATTAGGACATTTATAACATAATGATTGAATATATTGTCAGGAAATGTGAATGTATTGTATATTACAAAAGGTGTCATGTGTATAACCATTAGATATTTTGTTTTGTTGATTTTCTTCTTCCAGATGATGATATTCAGAAACATCTCCAAGGAATTCGACTACTTATGTATATAGGTGAGTAAAGAAGTGGTAGGAATTTAAAATGGGTTGGCTGACTATTTCAACCTAACATTCAGAAAAAGTCAAGGAAATTCTCTGAACACTGTGACATTTTGTAGTGAATTTAGGAAGAAACCCAAAAGTATGTTTCGGTTGTAATCTAGTTTTGAAATGTAGAGATAATAGATTTTTATTTGGTGTATTTCCTTTCTTTTTTTCACAGAGTTTGGAGCAGCTGCATTGCTGTATTTAGCAGCTTTGATCCGCTTTCCTGCCAGACCTCGGACCCCTCCTACTGCCTCAGCCATTGCTAAGAGGGAAGACATGAAGTCTGGGCTTATCGCTATTGTCAAGTGAGTCTATATCTGGGCATGTCCAAGCTAGTTTGCCCTTGTGTCATAGATTACAGGAATTTTAGTATCAGTTATGATTTTATCACTTGAAAGCCCAATGAAAGTTTGGATAGGACCAAATATCTACTATTATAGTATTATAGTACTTATTATACTACTACTACTACTACTACTACTACTACTACTACTACTACTACTACCACCACCACTACTACAACTGATACTACTACTACTACCACTACTACTACCGCTACTACTACTACCACTACTACTACTACTACTACTACTACTACTACTACTACCACTACCACTACTACTACTACTACTACTACTACTACTACTACTACTACTACTACTACTACTACTACCACTACCACTACCACTACTACTACTACTACCACTACTACTACTACTACTACTACTACTTCTACTACTACCACCACCACAACCACCACCACCAACACCACTGCTACTACCACCACTACTACTACCACCACTACTACTACCACCACTACTACAACTGATACTACTACTACAACTGATACTACTACTACAACTGATACTACTACTACCACTCCTTTTGCTACTACTACTACTACTTCTGAATAAATGAATGAATGGATGGGTAAATGAGTAGACGGATGGATTGATGAATAAATGGACTGATGAGTGAATAAATTAAAGAATGAGTGCATTAAAAAAAAAAAAATCCATTTCGTTTTATCAAAGTATTAGTTTGATTTGGCTTATAATTAATTGTACTCTATCTATTTTTTCTCACTTTCATATGTTGTATCCTACTTTTGTGTAGATGTTGTTTCATCTTTTGCACTCGGGCGCCTTGACCATTTGATTTCAAGTGGATTTGGCACCTTACAAATCTTATCTTACATTATTATTATTATTGTTATTATTATTATCAAAGGAAAGTATCCTTCTGGATCCCAGCGCTTGCCTATGCCATCGCCAGTGGTGCATACAGTGGATGGACTGCTCAGATGGTCACCATTTACAATGACCATGTAGACCAGGTAGGAAGGAACTCATTTGATTCATTTGATGCAGAATGCTTCAGTCACTCTTAGACTGTTGTTCCTATCCCTGGCTTCCTATGGGTGGGGTTATCATCATATTATCCTAGACCACTTTTTTTAATCCAGATGTAAAGCTGTTATTACGAAGCTGAGCACAGATTCATTGTTTTAGTATTGTTTGTAGAACCAAAAGGGAGATAACTTAATTGAAGTCAATTGATAATGAGATAAAAAGTCGTCTGGCTGTCCTATACTTCAGCAACTGAATTGATTTTATTCAATAAGCTCTGTATATGGCAATGGCAGATTGATATACGTACCTATAGAAGCAGTGGCGTTGCTATGGGGATGGGGGTATGGGGGTATGGGGGGGAGGAGGGGAGGAGGGGACAACAGGAGGAGGAGTGGGGGTAGGCAACATGAAAAGAAAGTCACACACCCTTCTCCCACACTCTGCTGCAACTTGGACACCTTGTTCTTTTGCTCTCCATCCATCTTGTATTGCCCTTCTCTCTCAATGTCACCAGTGCTAGTGTCAGTGGTTGCATCGATCCTTGATTCACCAAGGAAGCACCTTTTTGGCAGGAATTATAGTTATCATGAAGCTTATAAACTGTATATCATATTTCTGAATTGTGTTATATAGGTATGATTTTGAAAAAAAACTTTGTATTTGATTATAGTCACCTTTTAAGTCTTATGATAAATTGAATGAAGAAGTATTGTATGAAATATGATCCTTGTCTTATAAATAAAATTTCTTGTCCAACTGTCACTGTCTTTGATAGTAGAGGTGAATTCCTGTCATTTCTAATTTATCTCGGCTCATCATCCATCTTTTATCATTCATAAGTCAGATCCACTATGCAGATTTCTTGTTCTAATAGTGTGGCAAGCTTGGTTTCTCATATAGTGATATTTTATAAATAATGTTAAAGTCACACTTCAGGACTGGCCATAAGTGCCAGTTGATTCCAGTTGTTTAGTGGGGTGGGACATGGCTAGGTAGACTGAAATTCCCCATGTTTGACATCATTAATTCAGCCCTGCCCACTTCCATTGGGCTGATGTGACAGTGGCACTATGTGTTGTTTCATAGTTTTCATGTGGCTGCACATGGTATTATGTAGCCTCTATCTTGAAATTTCTCAGCAGAATGGCCAATTCTTATGAGGATTTGAATGTGTGGAGTGCGGGGCTACTTTGTGGCTTACAGCACCTTCTGTATTCAGCCCCTAGCTACTAGGGGTTTATGATGCTGAAATTTATTTTAAAAAAATTGGTCCTACATGGTGCTTAGGCTAGGCTTAACATGAAAGTGTGACTGTTGCATTACTCATAAGAAAAGGACCAAACTTTGTGTGATATTTGTAAATTGTCTATTTTCTTTATTCTTCAGACTACATGTGGCTGGATAGGTTGCTACACTAATTTAGCAGCATTATTTGGGGGAATAGTAACAGGAAGGTAAGGAGATCATTTTTGAAGATTTTGGATCAAATATTATTAATATTTTGAAGTATGATCTTGGTGTGCTATTCTGGAAGAATAGTGTGAAAACTGATGACGTTTGTAGATGATGAATACTTCATTTTTGTTATTTGTGGATGGGGATATATTATGCGGTCCTCGTACACGACAGCCATCAGGGGGTGGGGGCATTTGATTTTGTGCCCCCTTCTAAATACAACCCCTTCCCACTTCTGCCCTTGATGGTAGTGCATGACGAGTTACCCATTGAATATGCTTACATCAGGCTGTTTCATGCTTAACAAAGTGCAGAGGCCTGAAAAGGCACGCCCAGAACACAATAGGCATAATTATTGGTGAGATTTATTTACTACAAATTGAAATTTGACTTACAGGTTACAGAATATTCCTAGAATTCTTGAAGTTGTGTATTTAAGGTATTATTCAACCCCGAAGAGCCCCGAAGAGCACAGAGACATCTCGGTGGCTTCAAGTGGCCTAATTAGTTTGTTTGTTGCTTCAGATTTGCAGATTATTTCACAGGAAAGATGAAACCCATCCTCCTCATCCTGATCGTAGCATCCTGTGCAACTCTCTCTTGGTCTATCCTCCTTGCCAATGACTACATTACTTTCAACTTACGTAAGTACATGCTAATAGTCTGACTTTAGTACAGTGAAACCTGTATATAAAGACCGCTAAAGGGAGACAAGAAAAGTGGTCTTTAAAGGCAGGTGGACTTTAAGTACAGGCACCTTTAGTACAGGTTTCAATGAGGTTTAATTTTCAAGGTAAACAAATAACACAGTCTTTATAGACAAGTGACCTTTCTATACAGGTGGTCACTGAAGACTGTACATGCTGAAAGTCCACAATACTACCATGGACTACTCAGAAAACATTTAATGCTATTATCTCAATAAATTGCATTAATCTTCAGCGCATCGCTTGCAATCTTTAGCTCATTTTCTTGAAAGGCTGCATAGCCCTGAGAAGATGAGCAGAAGAAGAAATTAGTTCATCTCCTCCCACACTTTAATTTTCTTAGTAGCTAACTGATTGCATTTGTGAAAGTACAAGTCCACTCCAAAAATGACTTACTTTCAATAGAAGCAGAAAAATCAGACAAACCAATCAAAAAAGTTTGAGCAAAATCGGATAACTAATAAGAAAGTTATGAATTCTTAATGACATGAAAAACTTTGAAAATCACAAGACAAATTGGGAACTCACTCATGAGTCTGTGACGTCATTGCCTCACTATCCACTAATTGTTTTCTTTATATTGATAATACAAATTTTCCATTTCCCCCCTAAGAATCTTATTTCTTCACACCAGCATCCAAGTTATATTGATAGTAATATGTTTTTGTGTGGGTGCATGAATAAAGAGTTTTTTTTTTCTCAGTTAAATCATGAAAAATGTGTATTTTGATAAACTATTTATATAAAAATCAATAATTATGAATACACAATATTCAGAAAATAGTATCAACTCTTCTAAGTTCATTAAAGATTTTGTGAAATGTCGTGCACGCAATATCATACAAATCATATAACCTGGGCAAAGGCATGGGGAAATCAAGTTTTAGGGGATAAAAAGGGAAATTGATGGGATTAAACTATATAAAGCAATCAATAAATAGTGAGGACATGATAAGTAATCCGATTTTACTCAAATTTGTTTTGCTCTGTTTCTCTTGTTTTTCTGCATCTATTAAAGGTACTATGTCCCTTTTGTAGGCCAAAAAAATGAAAAGGTTAAATTCCAATGGCATTTGAAAGATAATACTAATTTAGAACTCCCCTTAAAAAAATGGGGCTTGAAAATGTCTTTAAGTGGGAAAATAACGACTATTAGTTGTCAAATCGACTTAGGAGCTATAGAGCCAATAAGTAATAGTCTTGATGTTCAGACCATTGTAACGCATGGTCGTACGTTTTATGCTGCACAAAGATTCAATCAGTTTAATTTTGGCCATTGCAAGAAGTGGGTTATTGTAGTAGACAAATACTTGACAGCTCATTTTATGTATGTTTTTACCAAAGAAGAATAAAAAAGCCAGTCAGACACTCAATACTGACAATAGTGTCCGACAGTGAAGTCTAGCAAGTAAACGGGTTTCCTTGCATAATTTGAATATAAGGACACTGCTAACATTTAAATTTCACAGATAGGATATACATGACATATTCGTAATTACTGCAAAGTTCTACAGAATTTGAGGTTGGCTGCAAAAGGGACATAGTATCTTTAAAGGCAAAGTATTTTTGGAGTTGACTTTAGTCTTTAAGTTAATTCCTTATCAACCCTCTCAGTGCTATTGGTTGATTAAATCACAAAAACAAATTCATATTGTACTTATATATATATGTATATTATAATTCATAATATTAGTTTTAGATTGGCCGCACGATCCGTATATAAATGTAAAACAAATCAGAAAAAAATTATGAATGGATCGTGCAGCTGATCTATTTAATCTCAATTACATCAGGATCGCAGATCAATAAACACATTTAATAAGATTTATTGGTATTTTTCTTTTCTTATTTAGCTTGCCTGTATGTCTCTGTCATCCTATTTGGACTATTCCTAAACTCCACCATACCACTCTTCTTTGAGATAACTGTAGAGAGCGCATTCCCAATCGGTGAAGAGACAACCACCATTCTGATGACCTGGTTGAATAATCTGTTTGCTTTGTTTTTCCTCATATTACCGATGATCCCATCTATAGGTTTGTATTTTGTCATATTTTTTTAACACTAACACTAACATTCCATCCTTTTTTCATAGATCTTAAGTGAACATTCAAGTTATCTAGAAGATTAACTGACCAGTCACAAAAAATGCCTACGTCTGGTCATTAGAAAGTGCCAATGACTTGGCATGCATAAGGCAAAATAAACTCCTGGTCATAAGCATATTTATATTTTAGGTATAATTTCCCTTGCATACGTATGAAATGTCCCAGTAACTTTTCTTCATTTTACCTCAAAGTGCAAATCCTAGCTATTTACAATTCCATGTTTTGTTAATATACAAATAATACACAGCAGTGAGGGCATTAGTAAGAATTACCCACACAAGGTACCTTTGGAACAGTCTAACACGCCCAAGGCGGTAGCCGAGGGTGTTTTGACTGTTTTGAAGGTATAAGATTATGTTTTATTTTTTTAATAAAATGATGTTTTATAACATGATTTTACTAATGACCGGTCATTATCCAAATTACGTTTTAGGCTAAATAAATGCCTGGTCACGTGTACGCCAATCTTTTGATTAGGATCCACGTCATCATCTTATAAAATTGTTCAATAACCTTTTCCTTTAAAAAGTCTTTATGGCTTTTTTGCTTTGATTTGCTCCTCTATTATAGTGATGTGATAGTTGGAATAACTTGCCTTTTGTATTCAATAAGAATAAAGACAGTAAGGTAATTTAAACAACTCACTAAACAACAACTCTTTGAAATAAGGTATGATGGTTAGGAATACATGGCTGTTATCAAACCTGTACTGGATTAATGGAGCATTGATTTAATGTTGAAACGATATGTTTTTAATGTTATCCTTTATATGATTATTTTCCTAAACAATATATCTTTTAAATATTTTAAGACAAATTACAATGCAGAGCTGATATTAACCCTGTAGTAGTTTGAGAAATCATTGTTTTAACATGGATTTGTTTTTTCCTTCTTTGTAATTTTTCAGATAAAGACTTTGACTGGTTGAACTGGGTGATGCTAGGATCTGTAATTATTTGTATCCCTCTCATGATCTTCTACAAAGAGCACTACAACAGACTTGACTTTGACGCAAGTCATCCGACTCAAGATAGCAATGACAGCAACCCTGTAGTTCACCAAACCAATGGAGGGGTTTGTGCATAGTCCATGATGTGATTGTGTCATGGTATAGTGGTCTATTCACTTGACATTCAATCAAAATGTTGAGGCTTTGAATCCCAGACAAGGAATAATGTCCTTGTGCAAGACATGAATCCAGGTAATCAAGATAATGATAATAGCAGAGCCCTCAAAAAGTACAGCATTGATGTTGATAGTTTTATGCTGATGGTTTTATAACAATTGAAATGGTGGCAGTCACCTCACAATTTATTTCTTACACTAACCAAATCCAAACTTCAAGACTAGATCTTGCACTACACCCAATCTTGAACATAACATAAAACCCTATGCAACCCTAATCCTAACCCTACATTTTTATATTTGACAAAATAAAGCTTTGAGCAAATGTCACCTGAGCATATGTTGAGCCACCGCATTAAATAAGTTAGTTGTGTACTTTGTTTTTAAATGCTTGGAAGCTAATAGACGAATGTGAATGTCATTCTTTTAATTTTTTCTATTGGACTTTTTTAATGACAGTTGCATATATTTTTCTGTAGAATCTTAAATGTGGGCGTATTTTTGTTGATTTTTACAAACGTGTACCAATCACATATGATGATGTACGTCTGTACGACCGACCTTTAATGTCACTATGCGAAAGACATGACTCGTTTTTGACCGGTCAGTACTTAGGCAAGAACACAGTGGTGACCTTACCACGAATATTACCTTTAGACCAACTCACATTTCCCTAAGATTAAAGCTGCTAATTAGCCTATTTTTCAAATATTATGAACGAAATGAATGACCACACTTGCCCTGCTCAAAACAAATCAATATCATTATTGAGCTGCCATCTCTTCTCTACCTCTATTCTTTTCATGATTAATCAGCCATTGATTAAAGAGAAGAAAAAACTTTGAAGTTACATTTTTCCTTGGGTCCTTTTGCACAATTACTATTTCTTTACATATATATATATATATATACACACAAGCCTATTAAAAACATTTTACCACTACAATATTTAGATATGTATGTAAGGTTATGCAATATCTATATGTAAAATATGAGCAAAGCTAATTTCCAGAGAAAAATAATATTCAAATTTGAAATTTGAGCTGCAGTCAGAAAAAGAAAGTCATTTAAAGGTAAAGACCAGTATTGGTAACGCCCCAATTTCAAAAAATGAAATGGAAGCTCTCATTACCAATCATGTGAAAGAATATGTTTTGACTAATACATGATGATAACAAATTTGCCGGGAAACCGCCTACTAATTCATATATTTGGTAAATTTGTTTCTCTCATGGTCCTGTGAGAGATATAGGGTAGTCCCATATACATCTTTCTGTGTATAGTGCTTGAAACTTTACGAAGAATGGGCCAAATTTCTTATCTTTTTGATGATTCCAGAACCTTGCAGATGCTAGATGCTAGATGATCAACCTATTCTGATCGATTCCACAACATTTCTTTCACAATGCAATCGCATGACCATTATGGTCTTTACCTTTAATGGCTTGTGGGGGGGGGGGGGGAATATAAGTGATGCTTGGAGGTCACAATTAGCTTCTAAAGAATATGTCTCAACAAAACAATTAATATCGAAAATAATATCGCTAGTGATATTCGTTTGTCTCGCAATGTGGTCAATAAGGAATCTAAAAGTTCACGACGTTTCGTGTGCATCTGCAACACTTCATCTGGTGATAATAACTACTGTAAGCAAGGGTCGTATAAAAGACCCTTGCTTACAGTAGTTATTATCACCAGATGAAGTGTTGCAGATGCACACGAAACGTCGTGAACTTTTAGATTCCTTATTGACCACATTGCGAGACAAACGAATATCACTAGCGATATTATTTTCGATACTACATCCGCAATGAGTAATATATTTAGCATTAAAACAATTAATGATGGGAAGCAAGAGACATGTCTAGTGACAATTATATGCCTACAGAATTTTTCCTTGATTTGCGGTAATATCTGCAATTTTTAGGCTTATGAACAGAATAGCTAACAGTATTATCATAATTAAATAATTGATATCGATTTAAAAAAAAAAATTGTATTCAGGGAGGTGTTTTTTAAAGATTTTAATCCAAAACAATCAGTCTTTAAATTTCAAAATAGTAAGTGCATGGTACCTTTAAAAGACAACTGAATATATGAACATCTCTAGAAGAGATGCTACATGTGTGCTATCATTAAGACTAGCAAGAATGACTTTTAATTTATTTATTTTTTTCGACCTTGAAGTATTATAACCACAAACCAATTATATCAGACCTTTTTAAATAAATTTGATGAAAGGAATGATAAGAATTTCCTGTTCTGAAACTCCGGATCCATGTTAATTTTGGGTAAAATAATAATGGACATTAAAGATAGTATAAAACGATTGCAAGCTTTATTAATTGTGATGAAATGTTATGAATAATTCCTGTCAGTTTAGGAAACTAATAGTGTGTGAAAAGTATTTATTAACTGTCGAAAAGTGCTGGATAAGGTGAATTAAAAAAAATTGTGTTTTGATTATGCTTTATTTATATGTGGCAGGTGTGGACAAGCTATTTTTTTTTTTGGGGGGGGGAAGATCTATTTTTGTAGCTCCAATCAAATTTGTTTTTCTTGATCATTGAGCGAATGTGCCTTTGCCTTTTTATTAGTTACTAAGTGATCGGATTTAAATTTGGAATATTTGAAAAATCTTGCTCTCACTTTCCCCTTGAAGATACAGAACTTCCAATATTTTATAAAATCTAGCATGGTTGATATGCTGTAAAAATGAGGGGAAAAAAGCACAGATCTTTATGTCTTTTAGTGCATTTTTATGTACTGGAAGTCTTTTTAAACTACAGAAATGTGAACTCATTGTAGTAAAGAAATGTGATTAATTCAAGTTATACATCATATGTGTCTGGGCAAGCATTGCGCCCCCCCCCCCCCCCCCCCCCCCCCCACTCCGGGAAGGGAGGGACCGCGTTCATGTTCCTAAAGTCTCCGGTAAAGGGGTACGTTTCACGCAACAAAGTCCAGCTCGTAATACACACACAATCGGCTCGTATTGACTTTACACACTGGACTTAGTGGGGAGGGAGGGAACATGCATACGCGTACCCTAAATAAAACTGAGTGGGGGAGGGGGGAGGGGGGGGGGGGGGAGTCGGGGCATGCATGAATTACATGGAGCAGTTGTTTCAACTTTCAACCACCCACTACTCTGCATTCAGTACTATCTTTATATATTTGTCTCACATTTTTATTTTTATTTTTGCTTCAAGTTGTAGCCATTTTAAATGTTTTAGGTGGACAGATGGTACTAATTCTTAAATACGTTTATCTTGTACTTTAATTTAGAAAATCAATCATGTTTAATGTATTTTATGCACACTGGGTTATTGAATTGTACTACGCTTGCAATATGGTAAATATATTAATTTGCATTTCTAATTGTCACACTTTATGTAAAACATTAACTGCAATTTAGTACTATCTTTATATATTTGTCTCACATTTTTATTTTTATTTTTGCTTCAAGTTGTAGCTATTTTAAATGTTTTAGGTGGACAGATGGTACTAATTCTTAAATACGTTTATCTTGTACTTTAATTTAGAAAATCAATCATGTTTAATGTATTTTATGCACATTGGGTTATTGAATTGTACTAAGCTTGCAATATGGTAAATATATTACTTTGCATTTCTAATTGTCACACTTTATGTAAAACATTAACTGCAATATTCCATTACCTGATAATTGTTGAGGATTTATTATTCATAGTAAACAGTGGGTGCTTTATGGCATGTTTTGTTAATTTGTGTATCTAATCAGTATTTGTCGGCAGTATATATTGTATGCAATGAATGTAAAAAAATATGTATATGTTGAATTCGGGCGAAAAATGTAAGCATCCAATAACTAATAACTCTGATTTTATATTGATATTCATGTAATATTTTACGAGAATACAACGATATGAGATTGTTTTTTTAATAATATCCTTGCACAAAACAGATGTATGAGTAAAATACTGAGGTGCTCGTAACAGTACTAGGTGTTTTGATGCCTAAATATTATTGTCAGAAAGTGCATTGAAAATATATTTTATACAATGTTGTTCTTGAAAATGTTTATTAAATGCTGCTAACTGTGTCATACATGTCTTTCTCATCAGCAAATAGGGAATTTGTGTCATGAATTCAATGGACAAATGTTTTCTTATCTTAGTAATTTCAGTTTGTATGAAAATGTATATAATCTTTTTTTCTCACCTTTTGACCAGCCAAACATAAAAAAGGCTCTTAAAAAGGCTCTTGAAAAAGATTCCATGTCATTTTGGGGGTAATACATAGCAATCATGTTAAAACTATTGCAAAAATACTAAGGCTTAAGTTGGGTGTGGATGTACATACATGTATATAGTGTATTTCCACCTCAGAATGTGCATCCTTGGCTGTAAAATGACATCAATTTATTTGGAATAACATAAAATAACTTCTCCATCACATTATATTATCTGATCATTTCTGATCTGTATGTGGCGTGAAAAAATATGTTGTATGTTTAATCAAGAAAAAGAGTTTAAATGGACAGATTTATGAAATTGAAATATAGAAAGTTTTCATAACCCCGTATTCTGACAAAATCACACTTTTATGTTTCACTGCGCCTTACATATCTGACATTCAAATGTAAATAAAAAATGTTTATTACTTCGGACTCGTAATAAAATTATTACTTGAAAGTTTTTTATCAGATAATACGTATATTTGGTAAAAAATTAAAATCATTTTTTTCCCTCATTCTTTCAAATTTTAAGCAAAAAAAATGGCGCGTATAGCATCTACCCATCTTTCCTTGGTATTTGTTGACAGAGTTCTGGCATGGGTGCCATGCATTACCCCAAAATGCCTTCCAAAGTTTCAAAAAAAATGTCTAGGCTGGTCTACTATTATCCTTGCCCCTTCCTTATTCTTTATTTCTCACTCTCTCTCTCCTTGCTCTCTATCTTTTTTCTCTCTCCTCGCTCTCTATCTTCTTTTTCTATCCTCGCTCTCTATCTTCTTTTTCTATCCTCGCTCTCTATCTTCTCTCTCTCTCCTCGATCACCTTCTCTCCTCACTCTCTCCCTGTCTCTTTTTCTTCTATTCTCTTTTACTGTCTTCCCCATTCTTCGCTACCTCAGACATATTTTTACACCCTCTTTTTTTTCTTCTCTCTCTCTCTCTCCTCATTTTCTCACCTCACTCTCTCTCCATGTCCCTCTCTCTCTCTCTCCCTGTCTCTGTCTTCTATTTTCTTTTACTGTCTTCCGCCTTTCTTCCCTACCTCATACTTACTTTTAATAATAATAATAATAATACATAACATTTATTAGGCGCTTAATACTGATGTTTCTAAGCGCACAGTGTTCTGATTAAGAGAAGACTATAACCCGTAGAATTAAATTAGAAGAAAAAGCAAAAATACAAAAGTAACATAGATAAGGTAAGAAAAACAGTGGCAATCAACTAAATAAAGACAAATAATGGTGCGCACCTCCATTGACCGACGCACAACTGCAATTTACAATTTGAAAAGATAGGTTTTGAGTAGAGATTTGAATTGAGATACAGAGGGGGCGCAGTGAATAAAGGCGGGCAGTTTGTTCCAGAGAGCGGGGGCAATAACTGAAAAGGCGCGGTCACCATACCGGGTGTTAGTGCGGGGTCCAGGTGTTAACAGTAATGTGGAAGATGAACGAAGTGTTCGTGACGACGTACGGGAACGTAAGGATATGAGATCGGAAAGGTAAGAGGGGGCTAAGCCATTGATAGCTTTGTAGCACAGGAGAAGAATTTTGAAGGATATGCGGTGGTGAATTTTAAGCCAATGTAGTGAGTTCAATATTGGAGTTATGTGCTCTGATTTACGCGAGAGTTATGTGCTCTGATTACACCCTCTCTCTCTCTCTCTAGCTGCCCTCTCTCCTCATTCTCTCTCCCTGTCGCTTTGACTTCTATCCCTCTCTTCTCACCCTCTCTCTCTTCTACTTCCTTTTACTGTCTTCCCCCTTTCTTCTCTACCTCATACATATTAGTACACCCTCTCTTCTCTCTCTGTCCCCTCTCTCTAGCTGTTCTCTCTCTCTCTGTGTTCATTCTCTCTCTCTCTCTTTCTTCACTCTCTGTTCCTGTCTTCTCTTTATAATAATAATAGAGAATATTTATATAGCGCATGACTATGACTGTCTTCCTCCTTTCTTCACTTTCTATCTTAACTTCCCTATGTATAATTCTTGAGTTTTTAAACCACATATAATATATTAAAACACAAATATTCCATGTTTTTAGGCTTATGAAAACCTATGATCCCCTTTATAATCAACATACCCAAGTTGGGTAGCTTATAATTAAAATGTCATAATTAATGTAACATTAAAATCTATTTCATGCTAAAGAGTAGCTTGTTTTCTGTCTGATGATACCATATTCATAATTTCCTTGCCACGGATAACTGAGCACCAGGTTTTTGAGAAGAAAAAAATTGCTGTCAAAATCACCTTGTTTGGGCAGATGTACTGAATGTGGGTCAGGCCATTTAACTGTGGTATGGTTCTAGGACAACTACCCCCTGGACATTCACCCCGGATAACCACCACCCATCAACTACCCGGCTGGACAACTACCCCCTAGGGCAACCACCCTCTAGGACGACTACCCCAAGGACAACTACCCCCGAAAAACTACCCCCCAGACAACTACCCCCTAGGACAACTACCCCCTAGGACAATTCCCCCCGGACAACTACCCCAGACAACTACCCCCTAGGACAACTCCCCCCGGACAACTACTCCTAGGATAGTTGTCCGGGGGTAATTGTCCGAGATGATGGTTGTCGTAGGGGGTAGTTGTGTGAGGGTTGTTGTCCGGGGTAGTTGTCCAGGGGTAGTTGTCCTAGGGGGTAGTGGTCCTAGGGGGTAGTTGTCCTAGGGGGTAGTTGTCTGGGGGTAGTTGTCCGGGGGTAGTCATCCTAGAGGGTGGTTGCTCTAGGGGATAGTAGTACTAGGGGGTAGTTGTCCATAGGTTGTGTAAGGTGTGTAAAGTTAGTGTCTCGAACAGCACAAGGAAACTTAGAGAGTAACTTGTTACTAACCTCAAAGATTGAGTAAATACAAGAATATAAAAATTGTTGATAAATTACCAAAGTTATTGACAGTATACTTTAATGAAAATGATATCCAAGACTATGTGATCATAACACAGATAATTTCATAAATTGTGCTTGTAAATTAGCATTTCCTTAAGTCCGAATTGACATTTTCACCTTTTCTTTTTAAATTTACAAAATCAATGAAAATATGTCAGCAAATGTTTTGAGACTCAAATAACAGTGCATAAGGGCCTTTGATCTACATTAGCTGCTACAGCCCGAACGTGGTAGGCCTACAATATGATTTTAACTATTTTTTTTAAAATGGCAGCTGCTCAGTCATGCGTGGTAGCAGTTATGAATAAGGTGTCATTAAATAGGATATTAGTTATTCGTTAAAATTATATATAATTTAAGGTCACACAGCGTATTAGTCTTAAATGGGAATCTACCAAAGTTGGGTATAATTTTGGATACACACTGTGGAGTTGGTCCTATGCTGGATGGAGTTGGTTCAAGAATGGATGCATTGGGAAATTAGTTCGAGGCTGGGTGGAGTCGATAGCTTGAATGAGAAAGATTGTCTTTGACTGTTTTATTTTTTCTGAATTAATTTGACATAATATCAATCTTTTAGACGTAACCTAGCCATCCCAGCGCTGCATATTAATATTTGAATATATGAATATTTGCGTTGGTACGGTGTGGTGGAGATCAAAATTAAATCGGTTAAGGTTAAGTTTTAAAAAAAGACGCTCCCCGGACACCATATTTCTAGATACACACTGCTGATAACGATTATATATTGTAACCAAAGTTATGAAACGTTTAGGTCATTTATACTGTAGAAATTAAACTAAATCTTTTTGTGAACATAAAATAGAAAATATCTGAAATTTGTAATCTTTAGAGAATACAAGCAATAATTATTTAATGACAAGTGAAGTGACATGAACCTATTTACCACCTTCGTTAATAGGCAAATACGTATAACCGACACCATATTGATGCCTGACTCCCTGACTGTTTTATCTCTTCTGTATGAATTTGACATAATAACAATAGAAACATATTTTGAATTCATGTATATAGTTCCATATAACCTTTTGGTAATAGGCTGGTGTAATGCTGGGAAATTTTAATACATGCCCTGGATATCATAATGGATCATAATTCCTAGATACGCACCGCTTATAATGATTATATACTTGTAACCAAACTAATATAATGTTTAGGTAATTTATAATGTAGAAAATGAACATAGTATTTTTGTGAACTTGAAACAAAAAATATCTGTAAATTGTGTAATCTTTAGAGAATACAAGCAATAATTCTTTAATAAAAACTGAAGTGACATAAAACCTACCACCTTTGTTAATAGGCAAATAATTATGTATAACCGACACCATATTAATGCATTGCTAAAACAAAAATAAACGTTCCCGGCCTGGATAAATTCAGCGTCTACGTCAAGCACGTACCAAATCTATCAAAATTAACGTTACAATAATTGTGCCATGGTTATAGCTAACAATAACACCCACCCCCAAATAATCACGACCATTCCAAGCGTTATACGACTCATACTACATGATTAATGATAATAGTATTACAAAACAACAGTCGTCACACAGTCGTAAAATATCAACAACAGCAACAACAAATCAAGGAAACGAAAAAAGGTAAACATAAAAAAGACTTGGTTGGAAGCTGTGAACCGGGCTGTGACTCGATGTCGAACAAAATGATAAAAATAATTCATTCTGATCATGGACCTGGCTCTGCCTATGGCTCTGATGTAATAGTGCCCATGTTGTCAGGACATGTAATGGGGTCCATGTTGTCAGAAAATGAAGCGAGCCTCTCGCTGTTGCAGATGTTGCCTGTACAACAAGTTGTGTATCTCGTATACAGGTAACCGTCATTAGTGATATTCGGCAACAGCATCCCCTCATTGCATGTGACATTGACGGGAAGGCATCCGCGGACGACCGTGAAGGTGTGGAGCTCCCTAGTTTGTAAGTCCCCACGGCTACTCAACGAAATCTGTAAGATGATTAAAAAAATGATGCAACATGCACTTGCGAGTTGCGACTACTTCTTCTTTTACTAATCCGCCCACCAATTACTATTAACTATTAGTGGGAGGGGGGGGGGGGGGTACCGTATTTGTAAGCCCGGGATTGTAAGTTTGTTGCAGTAGAATAGACATTTCAGCTGCAGATCGATACTGTCAAAACTAAATTAATGTATAGAGGTCAATCAGAGGAAAATGATACTGTGCATGTGACTAACCTGAGGTTACCATGCATTAATCGCGTAAAGTGATACTGTAATGAAGGCAACTATAATTTCGCTTTTCATCATAAAAGTATTAAATAAACAAATATTGAATAGAATAAAGTATACATTTATGCCAACGTTTGTTTTAATCCCCATGTTAATTAGTCCTAATGTACATGTCTAAACGTAAACTCAGGACGAATATAGATAGTTATCAAAGCATTGACCCGCACCAGACTATGGGGCAATTTTGATTTATAAAAACAATTAAAGTCAAAATATATTTTTTGGGGTCGTCAAAATATCGAGACATCATTAAACAGGGCATGGGCGTGAATAGGCCTAAAAAAGATGTTGTATCTTTTCCAAAAGCAAAAAAAAGGGGTAAGAGGACATCGTTTTTGTTTTTGTGTGTCTCAACATTTAAAATCGGCCGATCTATATTTCGTTTCGTTGGGGGGGGGGGGGGGGGGGGGTAAGGTCTGCTTTTTGGGTCACCCATTACCACAATTTATTATTATTATTATTATTTATTTTTTGGTGTTTTTTTTTCTTCTTCCCAAACACACACATAAAAAAAGTTATAGGGCGGGGGGGTTCAACCCCCAACCCCCCCCCCCTGCGTACGCGCCTGCCTCCAGTGTATTTTATCTCTGTCATAACATTTCAAACTTAAATTTCTTTATTAAATATAGCCAAACTTCTTGATCGTCGAATGTGCATAGACAATCCATTATATAATTTACTTCCGCGATACAGAAACGTACGCTTACAATTCTGTGTTTTCGGTTTTATAGGCAAAACTAAATTAGTACTTCTAAGGGCATAGTTTGTAGTCTTAACAATAAACTTCTCTTTCAAATATACAGGTGCCAAATCGTGAAATATTTTATACATCAAAGAATAACTGTGCCTAACTTGTCTATTTTCTAAAATTTCCCAATTCAAAACATCATGAATTTCACTAATTCTACCAGCCCTGTTCTGTTATTTTTGTAACATGTCTACTTGAGACTTAGTGCCCGAATGCCATAACACGTCACCATAATAAAAATGTGGCATAATTGCGGCATTATATACAAGTTTTAAACCCAGTCTCATTGACATAGTTACACAACCTTCCTAAGAAACTAATCATTTTCCCAACCTTTTTACATAATTCATCAGTGTGTACATTCCATTTTAATTCACAATCAATACAAATACCTAGATATTTATATTTGTCAACTTGAACAATATCATTATCATTAATTTTTTAAGATCAACCTACTGTGTCTGTTCAACATAAATTTAGTGCCTATCAGCATACTAACAGTCTTAGTACAATTAATTTTCAACTTATTACAATTCATCCAAGAATATAAGTAATATTCAAAACATTTTTCAATATTACAAGGGTCTTTATCTGAATAATTATATTACGGTGTACAGTAGGCTTGCGGGTGCACCATGTGTGATAGAGAGAGAGAGAGGATTGAGGTGTCATCTGCATAAAGGTGAACCAAACATTTTTCAAAACAAGAGGGCATATCATTAATAAATATAAGAAATAGTATGGGGCCGAGAATAGATCCCTGGGGTACCCCATGTGTAAGGGGTAGTTCTGACGACAGCGTATTATTAATCCAAGTTATGTTATGTTATTATGCCTTCCGACTAAAAGTAATGCTCGTACAGTGTACATTCTAAAATTCCTGTTATCAAATAGACGGCTTTTCTTCGTCGGTTTGTTCTATATTATATATTCAAATTATATATATTTAATGTTGCAAGTCTTCCGGTAAGCATTAAATACCAGTGTGTTTTCTTACTTTGGAGAAACAACAAATCGATATTAAAAACAAAAAAAAATCACTTACGTAACATTGGGTTACACCAGGGTCACATGTTTCGTTGTTTTGCCAAGTTGTGGTGCAGTAGTCCACGCCACCCACTCCTGCACAATTAGAACACATGTTGCATGTTAGGTCAGATGTCCCTGTTAAGAATTAAACAAACAAAAAAACTCATAATAATAATCATAATAAAAGTTACATTTATATTGCACACGTATATCCCAGGGGATGCTCTAGGCGATGCTGAGCCAGCGCTATGAGGGTCTCTGGACGGTGTGTCCGCTCTCTAGGTACATTACAAGTCATATACAAAAGTTAGTGGCAAGGTTCTGCATTTTTATAAGCATCTAATATTTCTAACTTTTGAAACAAAAGCTTTGATGGTGTTCTGAATGGGCTAAAAGAGATATAATGGGGACCAAAGTGTCTTTGTTTAAAACAAAATACTTACTTTTTTATGTACACACTTATTCAGGATTGGAAGTTTTTTTAAACTAAAGGACTAATGATATTAACTTAAACAAAAGAGGTTTCTTCCATATAACCAGTCAGTATTGAATGTTTGAAATATAGTCATCTGTAAATATGCTAAAATTATAGAAGTCTGTTGAGTTTGGTAAATTAATATTTATCAATTTATTAATAACAATATGTATCACATTCATGTCTTGCCTGCTTCCACCCCTCATCCTCTTATTTTCATTATCTTTTTTAAATAATATTTCCCCCCTCCCTGTTATCTTTGAAATCAAAATTCTTGTGCTCTACCCTTCTCCCTATTTCTGTACTATGTTTGTTTTTCCTCTCCTATTCTTCTTTTCTGGTTTAATTCTCGCTCTCTTGTATACATGTCTCTACATACTTTGCTTTGATTATTTTTCTTCCAATCTTCTTATTATCTGCTAGTTCTTTATCTCCAACTATTCAAAATCTGATTTACAAAAGTATGCTGTCTTCTATTGTTGTGTATTTTCTTTCTCTTTTTCATGCACATTTAATGCTGAATTGTTTGTGTCTCATGTATAGCGTGCTATTCTGACTTTATATTTTGTTTAATTGAATTAAAGTCAAATTATACTAGAATTTTGGAGTATGCAGTCACGCATTTATCAAATGACGGTGGCTATTATCATAATTGTGATAAAAGAGAACATCATAAATAAGGAAATGCTTTTCAATATACATGTGATGTAGTATAAAAAGATTTTCTTTTGGCGATCAAACTAATCTTGATACAAAAATGCAGATAAAGAAAGGATTTTGTATAGATATGCTGTACCTTCATTCTGGTGTCAATTCGTCCCTATTTTCACGAAGTGACGGATGAGCGCGCAATTAAAAGAAAGTTAGTTTTGAATAAATCGCTTTCAAACTTTCAAACTATAATCTCAACCTCTTTAATGTATCAAGGGCAAATAAATGTTATATCCTGGGATAGAACATAATTATCTCAATGTTTAGTTCTATGTTTTTAATTATTTCCATAATTTCTTATATTTTGGGGGAAATGAGCTGTAAACATAGCCGTCACTTCGTGAAAACACGAAATTCAAGGACGCGCTGTAATTTTGTTTTCACGAAGTGACGGCTCGTAGCCGCGCGCGTAAAACATGCGGGATTTTTCTCTCGTGGATGGAATTCCCGAAATGGACACTAAATACGGCAAAACGTTATGTTTAATTGATGTACAGATAAAATAACTCGAACTACGAGATAGAGTACATTTTCCTCTTTCTGTAGCTGCTTTTTTATTCCTCTTTTGAACTTTTAACACAATCGTCATTTCGTGAAAACACAAATTAGGCCTACATAAAACGCTTTGATTTTGTTTTCACGAAGTGACGGCTCGTAGCCGCGCGCGTATAAAACATAAGGGATTTTTATTGTGTGAAACAATTTCATGATACTCAACAATGGCAGTAGTGTAGTTATGTATAATACATGTAACAGTAGGCCTAGTACTAGAGGTATCATTCTGCTTCTTATTATCCTGATTATCTTTTAAAGGAACGACAATTGACAATTTGTCATGAATCATTGTCTTTAAGCTTACCATTATATGCATCTGGCTCGAATTTTGCTTAGGTATTTGGTACTGGATGATTTAAATGGTAAAAATAAACTTGTGTCCTATTCATTCTGGTCTTATTCATTTGCCATTATGTTTTATGCATTCAAGTTCCAATGTTTCTGACTGTTTTCAAGACAATATCTTTTTTGTCGATCATAGTTCTATGTAGCTTGATATCTCATGGTAATTTTGAGAGAAAAGCAATCGAAGCAACGATTTCTGAATTGTAACGACGTTGTATTATTATTCCTATTTGTTCATCTCTCTCTACGATGCTCTTTGAATCAAAAATAGCTTTTACTGTTAGGTTTCCTGAAAGAAATTCAATTGTTGTTAAGAAATTTTTGGTTGCACTCTGTAGATTTGTTTGATCTTGATTTCAATAACAAGATCAAACACATGATGAAAATCTACTGGGTGCATGCCAATAAGTTCTTTACAACAATACACAAAAATGAGGTGCTATTCTGTGTGGCGTACACATGGCAATCACATGGTAGATAAAATTATGATCATCAGTACTGGGTCTAATAAATAAAAGAGAACTTAATTTTAACCCGGGCCATAGGCTACCCCCTCTCGTTCTCTCTCTCTCTCCCTCTCTTCCTCTGTATCGCCTTACTTTTCCCTCTCCTACCTCCCTGTGCATGATATGCCTCGATAATACAGAAAATAAACAATAAGATTCTTCCTCTTCCCCTCCTTCTTCCTAGTCCATGTAGTAGGAGTAGTATTAGCAGCAGTAATACAATAATAATGACAACAATTATTATTATAACTATTATTATGGTTGGTGGTGTTACTAATGCTATTTTTGTAATTATTATAATTATTATTGTAATTATTATCCTTATCATGATTCTTATCGTTAATATTATTATTATTGTCATGAATATCATTATTATTGTTATCCTTATGGTGAATATGTACATGATGAATATGATGACGATTAATATAAGTTATATTATTATAACTGTTATCATATCATTATTATCATCTGTATTATCAGCATAATCTACAATGGCAGGAGTGTAGTAGAAGTAGGCCTAGTAGTATAAGTATCATTCTGATCCTTATTATCCTTGATTACCTTTTGCAAAACGTCTAGACGATATAATCATGACAAATGACAATTGTCATGAATCATTGTCTTTAAGATTACCATTAAATGCATCTGGCTCGAATTTTGCTTAGGTATCTGGTACTGCATGGATGATTTAAATGGTAAAAATGAACTTGTGTCCTAATTCTAGTCTTATTCGTTTGCATTATGTTTTAATCATTCAAGTTCTAATGTTTCTGACTGTTTCTAAGACAATATCTTTTTTGTCGATCATAGTTCTATCACTTCTATGAAGCTTGATATCTCACGCTAATTTTGAGAGAAAAGCAATCGAAGCAACGATTTCTGAATTGTAGCGACAATCGTGTTCGCCTTTGCTGCTCTTCAATAATACTTGACAAGCAGTATTAATTAATTTTTCAAGGACTCATGATAAATTCGTTTAACAGTTGATTACCCTCGGTTGATTCTTTTGTTCGGATTATTTGGCGGGGAGAGATAGAAGTCAACGATCTCACGCTTAACGACGTTGCATTATTCCTATTTGTTCATCGTCTCTACGATGCTCTTTGAATCAAAAATAGCTTTTATTGTTAGGTTTCCTGAAAGAAATTCAATTGTTGTTAAGAAATTTTTGGTTGCACTCTGTAGATTATGATGATTTGTTTGATCTTGATTTCAATAACAAGATCAAACACATGATGAAAATCTACTGGGTGCATGCCAATAAGTTCTTTACAGCAATACAAAAAAATGAAGTGCTATTCTGTGTGGCGTACACAGTCATGGCAATCACATGGTAGATAAAATTATGATCATCAGTACTGGGTCTAATAAATAAAAGAGAACTTAATTTTAACCCGGGCCATAGGCTACCCCCTCTCGTTCTCTCTCTATCTCCCTCTCTTCCTCTGTATCGCCTTACTTTTCCCTCTCCTACCTCCCTGTGCATTTGTATGCCTCGATAATACAGAAAATAAACAATAAGATTCTTCCTCTTCCCCTCCTTCTTCCTAGTCCATGTAGTAGGAGTAGTATTAGCAGCAGTAAGACAATAATAATGACAACAATTATTATTATAACTATTATTATGGTTGGTGATGTTACTAATGCTATTTTTGTAATTATTATAATTGTTATTGTAATTATTATCCTTTTCATGATTCTTATCTTTAATATTATTATTATTGTCATTATTATTATCTTTATTTTTGTTATCATTATGATGAATATGAACATGATGATTATGATGACGATTAATATAAGTACTATATTATTATAATTGTTATCATATCATTATTATCATCTGTATTATCAGCATAATCTATAAATGGCAGTATATACTACATGTAGAAGTAGGCCTAGTAGTAAAGGTATCATTCTGATCCTTATTATCCTAATTATCTTTTGCCATATATGTCTAGACGATAAACTCATGCCAATATTGACAATTGTCATGAATCATTGTCTTTACGCTTACTATTAAATACATCTGGATCGAATTTTGCTTCGGTATTTGGTACTGGATGATTTAAATGGTAAAAATGAACTTGTGTCCTTTTCATTCTAGTCTTATTCGTTTGCATGATGTTTTATTCATTAAAGTGCTAATGTTTCTTACTGTTTTCAAGACAATATCTTTTTTGTCGATCATAGTTCTATGTGGCTTGACATCTCACGGTAATTTTGAGAGAAAAGTAATCGAAGCAACAATTTCTGAATTGTAGCAACAATCGCGTTCGCCTTTGCTGCTCTTCAATAATACTTGACAAGCAGTATTAATTAATTTTTCAAGGACTCATGATAGATTTGTTTAACAGCTGATTACCCTCGGTAAGGCGCGCCGGAAGCAGTTTGGGACTGGGGGGCTCACATTCCAGGGGGCTCACATTCCAGGGGCAGTGACGTAATGAAAAAAAAAGTTCGGAAGGGGGGGGGGGGCAGACGAAACATGCAGGTCCCGCGGAACGTTTTTCAAAGTGGAGTATTATCGATCAGGTAGAGCGTAAATTGGCGTGGGGTCCAGGGCATGAGCCTCGGCAGGGGGTCAAGGGGTTGAGCCCCCGGAAGCTCAGGGGTTTTAGGTATTTAATTACGGTTAGATGAGCATCCAGGGGCCCTCTGTAAGGCAATTGACGTATTCCAAGGGGGGGGGGGGGGAGCCCCCAGAAGCTCAGAGGTTTTAATATTTAATTACGGTCAGATGAGCATCCAGGGACGCTTTAGGGCCCTTGGTGTTGTCCAGGGGGCAGAGCCCCCGGAAGCTCAGGGGTTTTAGGTATTTAATTAAGGTCAGATGAGCATCCAGGGGCCCGCCTTAGGGCCCTTGGTGGGGTCCAGGGGGCAGAGCCCCGGAAGCTCAGGGGTTTTAGGTATTTAATTAAGGTCAGATGAGCATCCAGGGGCCCGCCTTAGGGCCCTTGGTGGGGTCCAGGGGGCAGAGCCCCCGGAAGCTCAGGGGTTATAGGTATTTAATTACGGTCAGATGAGCATCCAGGGGCCCGCCTTAGGGCCCTTGGTGGGGTCCAGGGGGCAAAGCCCCGGAAGCTCAGGGGTTTGAGGTATTTAATAACGGTCAGATGAGCTTCCAGGGGCCCGCCTTAGGGCCCTTGGTGGGGTTCCAGGGAGCAGAGCTTCCGGAAGCTCAGGGGTTTAAGGTATTTAATTACGGTCAGATGAACATCCAGGGGCCCGCCTTAGGGCCCTTGGTGGGGTCCAGGGGGCAGAGCCCCCGGAAGCTCAGGGGTTTTAGGTATTTAATTAAGGTCAGATGAGCATCCAGGGGCCCGCCTTAGGGCCCTTGGTGGGGTCCAGGGGGCAGAGCCCCGGAAGCTCAGGGGTTTGAGGTATTTAATAACGGTTAGATGAGCTTCCAGGGGCCCGCCTTAGGGCCCTTGGTGGGTTTCCAGGGGGCAGAGCTTCCGGAAGCTCAGGGGTTATAGGTATTTAATTACGGTCAGATGAGCATCCAGGGGCCCGCCTTAGGGCCCTTGGTGGGGTCCAGGGGGCAAAGCCCCGGAAGCTCAGGGGTTTGAGGTATTTAATAACGGTCAGATGAGCTTCCAGGGGCCCGCCTTAGGGCCCTTGGTGGGGTTCCAGGGAGCAGAGCTTCCGGAAGCTCAGGGGTTTAAGGTATTTAATTACGGTCAGATGAACATCCAGGGGCCCGCCTTAGGGCCCTTGGTGGGGTCCAGGGGGCAGAGCCCCCGGAAGCTCAGGGGTTTTAGGTATTTAATTAAGGTCAGATGAGCATCCAGGGGCCCGCCTTAGGGCCCTTGGTGGGGTCCAGGGGGCAGAGCCCCGGAAGCTCAGGGGTTTGAGGTATTTAATAACGGTTAGATGAGCTTCCAGGGGCCCGCCTTAGGGCCCTTGGTGGGTTTCCAGGGGGCAGAGCTTCCGGAAGCTCAGGGGTTTAAGGTATTTAATTACGGTCAGATGAGCATCCAGGGGCCCGCCTTAGGGCCCTTGGTGGGGTCCAGGGGGCAGAGCCCCCGGAAGCTCAGGGGTTTTAGGTATTTAATTAAGGTCAGATGAGCATCCAGGGGCCCGCCTTAGGGCCCTTGGTGGGGTCCAGGGTGCAGAGCCCCGGAAGCTCAGGGGTTTGAGGTATTTAATAACGGTCAGATGAGCTTCCAGGGGCCCGCCTTAGGGCCCTTGGTGGGGTTCCAGGGGGCAGAGCTTCCGGAAGCTCAGGGGTTTAAGGTATTTAATTACGGTCAGATGAGCATCCAGGGGCCCGCCTTAGGGCCCTTGGTGGGGTCCAGGGGGCAGAGCCCCCGGAAGCTCGGGGGTTTTAGGTATTTAATTACGGTCAGATGAGCTTCCAGGGGCCCGCCTTAGGTCCCTTGGTGGGGTCCGGGGCGGAGCCCCCGTAAGCTCTGGGGTTTTAAGCATTTAATTACGGTCAGAGGAGCATTTTTTATACCTTATTTGTGACATTGGCAGGTCACTTATTTTTTTCTCCGTCTTACTTTTTTTTCTTCTCTTTAACATACTTCTTCAAAAAAGAGGGGGGGGGGGGGGGGCTCGAGCCCAGCCACTTTGCAGACCATGACATAAAGGCTTCTAAATTAGCGTATTTCGCCTGACTGTAATTTGGGAATTTCTTATTTTCCAACAAACGCATAAAAAGGTACGACTTACAAAAAAAATGGAGAAAAACTGCCGGAAAATCATGTCACAACATCAACATTTGTCAATTGTTTCGAATAAGAAATACATAACCCCCCCCCCCCCTCCATCAGTACGCCAGCGTTCAGGGGCTCATGTCTTCTCACGGACACGCTTTCCCATTCTCGCACAATATGTCCACGATATGCGCGTATCGCTATTATAGAGACCTCCATTGATAAATACCGTATAGGTGGCATGCGCAATGTTTATGAAATTTAATTCCTGTGAACTTTCCTTTTCTTTGAATGGAATTGTATATGTGATTTAATTCAGGTTTTTATTATTGTTACGTTCTTTTGGATTAAAAATACAAACCATGTTTACTCCTGTACTGTTTTTTTTTTTTCGGAGGGGGGGGGGGGGCGTTTTTGGGGGGGCAAAAATGCGTTTTGCCCCCCCACTTTTTTGACTGGGGGGGCAACTGCCCCCCCCCCCCTCTGCCCCCCCCCCCCACTTCCGGCGCCTATGCCTCGGTTGATTCTTTTGATCGGATTATTTGGCGGGGAGAGATAGAAGTGAACGGTCTCACGCTTAGCGACGTTGTATTATTATACTTATTTGTTTATCGTCTCTACGATACTCTTGGAATCAAAAACAGCTTTTATTGTTAGGCTTCCTGAAGAAAAAAAAATTGTTGTTAAGAAATTTTTGGTTGCACTCTGTAGATTATGATGATGTGTTTGATCTTGTTTTCGATAAGAAGATCAAACACATAACGAAAATCTACAGATTGCATGCCAATAAGTTCTTTACAACAATAAACAAAAAAGAGGTAAATATAAATTTAAAATATCAAACAATTCATACCGAACATATCATCATCAATTATCATCAATACTGTATTGCATTTTGAAACGTACATTTAGGGTTTTGTGGAAAAGACTCATCACACTCATCACGGAATACGAAGGTTATTTCAAACATTATACAATACTTGTAAATATGCTAAAATGTCTCTATCTTTTACATCATCATCCTCATCATCTGCATAGATTGTTTACCTGAAGACAAAAGAGGTATTAAAAACAGTACTGTGTGGTATAGTCTCTTTCTTGCACGCCATGGTTATCATGTTCTAGCTGAAAGGTTATGTTGATCGTAACGAAACAAGGCAGTTCTTGAGAAGAAAAAAAGATGGTGGAGTTTTTCATTGGGAAATATGACTAATATAATCATCAACGTTACTTTTTTGTTCATCACTGTTTTTCATAAATGTTTTGTGAGTATAAAATAATTAAAAAAAACAGAAAATGCAATAAATTTTAAATAAGTTATTGCATTTTACCCCGGTCCCCAACATAAAAAAAATCCTCTGGATGGCCATGTATTATGGCTCAAGGCACGGGCACACAGAAGATTTTTTTATGTTGGGAACCGGGGTAAAAATGCAAAAAATTATTGAAAATTTATTGCATTTCTAGTTTCTTTTTTTAATTTTATTTATGGAAACTGCCCCCTACCCTAGCCCCCGCTGCGTACAGTCATGACTCAGTGACAAAGCAATGGCCTCGTAACTGTGAGGCCCCATGATCAAAACCGTGTCGATGTGCTATATTAGTGCCCTTTTGTGGGGCATTAATCCTCATTACTGTCATTTATGACTTAAGGGCGTAGGTCCCCTAGTTGATAAGCATAGTAGCATACACATGCTTTAGCAGTCACGCAAAACACAGATTGGCAAATTATTATTCAATAAAATCTGAGAATGTATACTATTATCTAGATCTATTATTTTTAAATTATTTTTAAAATAATTCCATAAATTGGGGTAACAAAAAAATATTCCACCTTTATGAGCGACAGTGTATTACACACATTGATAATTATTTGCCATTTCAATTCGATGTGATTAAATTATTCCCCAAACAATGTTTTCTCGCTGTAATAAGTAAACAAACATTTTGTACACGCACTGCGAATCAAAAAGTTTGTTGACCCACATAGACGCGCGTGTTATAGCCACACAGCGTTCGTTCTTACGAACCGGCGAATAGGCGTCGAATAGGTATTCTCTGACTGCGCGTACATGCTGTTCGTTCTGACATGCGGTGAATAAGCGTCGAATAGCGTAGAACGTGAACGCGTTTGATAACTTTTTGTTTTTTACAAACCGGCGAACAAGGTTTCTCGGCTTATAACTTGATTATTTTATAAAGATATAAATTGATACATATATGATATTAAAGGGCAGATCCCACACGTTTTTTCTGTGTAAATATTGTTCGGAAATATTAATCAGAATCATAATGAAATCCTCGTTTAAAAAGGGCTAAAACTTTAAATGCGTCTTTCTCGAAACTATATTTACGCGCACTGGGGTGGCTATTCGCCGGTTCGTAAGACTGACGACGAATTATCATGTCTGTTTGGAGCGGTAGATACTAGAAAGTCTAGAATGAAGTATCATTCATGACATCAATTAAACCCACTTCTACATTTACAGGGATATATGAATGTCCTTTATATTCCTGACCCAGCATGGTCAGCATTAATAAGTTTTGTATAAAGTATAGCGTGCCAAACAGTATGCCCCTGAAACTACAATGAAGAAGTTGATCCGAGTTGTGCCATATTTCTCCTAAGAAAATCTATACAATTGCTTGGGGGAGGGAGGGGGGAGGGGGAGAGAGAGAGAGGGGAGGGAAAAAACGAAGAAAGAAACTAATGGATGCTCTAAGGAAGATTTTATATTTTATACATATATTTTACACAGGCCAATACATGGTTTCCTGAGTGACTAAACCTGGAATCGTGAAAATGTACATTACTTTTCACTCTCTCTCTCCCTGTGTCTTTGTCTTCTTCTATTTTCTTTTACTGTCTTCCTATTTCTTCCCTATCTCAAACATATTTTTACACCCTCTCTCTCTCTCTCTCTCTCTCTCTCACACACACTCTCTTTCTAGCTGCCCTCTCTCTCCTTATTTTCTCTCCTCACTCTCTCTATGTCGCTTTGACTTCTATTCCTCTCTCTCTCTTTCTCTCTCTCCCTGTCTCTTTGTCTTCTTCTATTCTCTTTTCCTGTCTTCCCCCTTTCTTCCCTACCTCATACATAATTTTACACCCTCTCATTCTCTCTCTGCCCCCTCCCTCTGTCTCTCTCTCTCTCTCTCTGCCTCCCATCTCTCTCTGCTCATTCTCTATCTCTCTTTCTCTCTCTCTCTTTCGTCACTCTATCTTCCTGTCTTCTCTTTGACTGTCTTCCTCCTTTCTTCACTTCCTATCTTTACATCCGTATGTATAATTCTTGCGTTTTTAAACCACATAATATATATTATAACACAAATATTCCATGTTTTCAGCCTTATGAATACATAATTATGCTTCCCTTTATAATTAACATACCCAAGTTTGGTAGCTTATAATTAAAATGTCATTATTTATGTAACATTAAAATCTATTTCATGCTAAAGAGTAACTTGTTTTCTGTCTAATGATACCATATTCATAATTTCCTTGCGACGGATGACTGAGCACCACGGTTTTGAAAAAGTGGTGTTAAAATCACCTTGTATAGTTTGGGCAGATGTACTGAATGTGGGTCAGGCCATATTCATATTTAACTGTGGTATATATCATTTATCACGTTAAATTCTGCTTTATGATTTAGTGGTTCATTGTTTAAAGTGATCCAATGTATCTAAGCTTTCAAATGACAAAGTTTCAATCGACGGGATAACCAAACATTATTTTAAACAGCCTACTAACATCTTGTCTCAGTATCTAAGATCTCTCTGTTCACTCGTCCATTGCATCATTTCACATGCATAAGATGGTTCTAGGACATCCACCCCCGGATAACCACCCTAGGACAACTACCCCCTAAGGCAACCCCCCTTTAGGACGACTCCCCCGGGACAACTAACCCCGGACACTATCCCCAGACAACTATCCCCTAGGACAGCTACCCCCTAGGACAACTACCCCCCCCCCCAGACCACTCTTCTAAGGGGTAGTTGTCCGGGGGTAGTTGTCCGAGAGGATGGTTGTCGTAGGGGGTCTGGGGGGTTGTTGTCGGGTTTTTTTTGTCCGGGGGTATTTGTCCGGGGGTAGTTGTCCGGGGGGTAGTCGTCCTAGAGGGTGGTTGCTCTAGAGGATAGTTAGTCCTAGGGGGTAGTGGTCCATAGGTTGTGTAAGGTGCGTAAAGTTAGTGTCTCGAACAGCACAAGGAAACTTACAGATTTTAAACCTCAAAGATTGAGTAAATTCAAGAATAAAACAAATTGTTGATATAATTACCAAAGTTATTGACAGTATACTTTAATGAAAATGATATCCAAGACTATGTGATCATGACAAAGACGATTTCATAAATTGTGCTTGTAAATTAGCATTTCCTTAAGTCCGAATTGACATCTTCACCCTTTCTTTTTAAATTCGCAAAATCAATGAAAATGTGTCAGCAAATGTTTAGAGACTCAAATAACAGTGCATAAGGGCCTTTGATCTACATTAGCTGCTACAGCCCGAACGTGGTAGGCCTACAATATGATTTTAACCATTTTTTTTTTTAAATGGCAGCTGCTCAGTCATGCCTGGCAGGCAGAGTTATGAATGATGTGTCATTAAATAGGATTTAAGTTATTCTTTAAAATGATATATAATTTAAGGTCACACAGCGTATAAGTCTACCAAAGTTGGGTATAATTTTTGATACGCACTGTATAATGTGGAGTTGGTCCTAACGCTGGATGGAGTGGTTCAAGAATGGATGCATTTATTAGTTCGAGGCTGGGTGGAGTCGATACTTTGAGTGAGAAAGATTATCTTTGACTGTTTTATTTCATCTGAAATAATATCAAAATAAACGTATTTTGAAGTCTTTTAGTTCCATATAACATTTTGATAATGGGCTGGTGAAATGCTGGGCATTTAATGTATAGGCCTATGCCCTGGGTGCGTCTTTTTTTAGACGTAACCTAGCCATCCTAGCGCTGCATATTAATATTGAATGTATGAATATTTGCGTTGGTACGGTGTGGTGGAGATCAAAATTAAATCGGCCAGATTCTGGACTAACCATACAGAATGCCGGGCCAGAATGTCCCAATTAAAATCGACAAGTTACGACCTGGGTAGTCATTCGTTTACCCCGTGCGTTTCATGAATATTTATGACTAGCGCATGACGTATAGGTTCCCATTGAGCCAATCAAATGTAGCGGTAGGATGGCTAGGTTACGTTAAAAAAAGACGCTCCCCGAACACCATAATTCCTAGAAACACCGCTGAAAATGATTATATATTGTAACCAAAGTTATAAAACGTTCAGGTCATTTATACTATAGAAATTAAACTAAATCTTTTTGTGAACTTGAAATACAATATATCTGAAATTTGTAATCTTTAGAGAATGCAAGCAATAATTCTTTAATGAAAACTGAAGTGACATAAACCTATTTACCACCTTGTTAATAGGCAAATACGTATTACCAACACCATATTGATGCCTGACTCTCCGACTTTTTTATCTCTTCTGAATGAATTTGACATAATAACAATAGAAACATATTTTGAACTCATGTATAGTTCCATATAACCTTTTGGTAATAGGCTGGTGTAATGCTGGGCAATTTTAATACATGCCCTGGATATCATAATTCCTAGGAAAGCACCGCTGATAATGATTATATACTTGTAACCAAACTAATATAATGTTTAGGTAATTTATAATGTAGAAAATAAACATAGTCATTTTGTGAACTTGAAACAAAAAATATTTTAAATTGTGTAATCTTTAGAGAATACAAGCAATAATTAATTAATGAAAACTGAAGTGACATAAACCTACCACCTTTGTTAATAGGCAAATATGTAAAACCGACATTATTAATGCATTGCTAAAACAAAAATAAACGTTCCCCGGCTAAATTCAGCGTCTACGTCAAGCACGTACCAAATCTATCAAAATTAACGTTACAATAATTGTGCCATGGTTATAGCTAACAAAAAACCCCACCCCCAAATAATCACGACCATTCCAAGCATAGGCGCCGGAAGTGGGGGGGGGGGGGGGCAGGGGGGGGCAGTTGCCCCCCCCCCCCCAATCACAAAAGTGGGGGGGCAAAAGGCATTTTTGCCCCCCCAAAACGCCCCCCCCCCTCCAAAAAAAAAAGAAGCAGTAAAGGAGTAAACATGGTTTGTATTTTTAACCCAAAAGAACATAACAATAATAAAAACCTGAATTAAATCACATATACAATATTATTCAAAGAAAAGGAAAGTTCACAGGAATTAAATTTCATAAACATTGCGCATGCCACCTATACGGTATTTATCAACGGAGGTCTTTATAATAGCGATACGCGCATATCGTGGACATATTGTGCGAAAATGGGAAAGCGTGTCTGTTTTTTTGTTATAGGGGTGAGAAGACATGAGCCCCTGAACGCTGGCATACTGATGAGGGGGTGTATTTCTTATTCGATACCAGTGATTCGCAAATGTTGCTGTTATGACATGATTTTTCGGTATTTTTTTGTAGGTCATACCTTTTTATGCATTTTTTGGAAAATAAGAAATTCCCTAATGCGCAGTCGGGCTAAAAATACGCTTATTTAGAAACCTTTATAATATCATGGTCTGCAAAGTGGCTGGGCTCGAGCTCCCCCCCCCCCCCCCTCACATTTTGAAAAAATATATTAAAGAGAAAAAAAAAGAAAGACGGGGAGAAAAAATAAGTGACCTGCCAATGTCACAAATAAGGTAAAAAATGCTCATCTGACCGTAATTAAATACCTAAAAACCCTGAGCTTCCGGGGGTTATGCCCCCTGGACCCCACCAAGGGCCCTAAGGCGGGCCCCTGGATGCTCATCTGACCGTAATTAAATACCTAAAACCCCCGAGCTTCCAGGGGCTCTGCCCCTGGACCCCACCAAGGGTTCTTAGGCAGGCCCCTGGATGGTCATCTGACCGTACTTCAATACCTAAAACCCCCGAGCTTCCAGGGGCTCTGGACCCCACCAAGGGCTCTAAGGCGGGCCCCTGGGTGCTCATCTGACCGTAATTAAATACCTTAAAAAACCTGAGCTTCCGGGGGCTCTGCCCCCTGGATGCTCATCTGACCGTAATTAAATACCTAAAAACCCTGAGCTTCCGGGGGTTATGCCCCCTGGACCCCACCAAGGGCCCTAAGGCGGGCCCCTGGATGCTCATCTGACCGTAATTAAATACCTAAAACCCCGAGCTTCCAGGGGCTCTGCCCCCTGGACCCCACCAAGGGTTCTTAGGCAGGCCCCTGGATGGTCATCTGACCGTACTTCAATACCTAAAACCCCCGAGCTTCCAGGGGCTCTGGACCCCACCAAGGTACCCAAGACGGGCCCCTGGATGCTCGTTTGACCGTAATTAAATACCTAAATCCCCTGAGCTTCCGAGGGCTCTGGCCCCTGGACCCCACTGAAGGCCCTAAGGCGGGCCCCTGGATGCTCATCTGACCGTAGTTAAATATTATAACATCTGACCTTCTGGGGGCTCTCTCCCCCCCCCCCCTTCTTGAACACGTCAATGGCTTAAAGAGGGCCTCTGGATGCTCATCTAACCGTAATGAAATACCTAAAATCTCTGAGCTTCCGGGGGCTCTGCCCCCTGGACCCCACAAGGCCCTAAGGCGGGCCCCTGGATGCTCATCTGACTGTAATTAAATACCTGAAACCCCTGAGATTCCGGGGGCTCTGCCCCCTGGACCCCACCAAGGGCCCTAAGGCGGCCCCTGGATGCTCATCTGACCGTAGTTAAATATTAAAACCTCAGAGCTTCTGGGGGCTCTCCCCCCCCCCCTGGAACATGTCAATGGCTTAAAGAGGGCACCGCGATGCTCATCTAACCGTAATTAAATACCTAAAGGGGCTCAGCCCCTTGACCCCCTGCTGAGGCTCACGCCCTGGACCCCACGCCAATTTACGCCTTTCTTGATCGTTAATACTCCACTTTGAAAAATGTAAAGTGTAAGATGGTAAGGTGGTTGATGCAGATTTTTCGTCTCCCCCCCCCCCCCTTCCGAACGTTTTTTCTCGTTACGTCACTGCCCCTGGAAGGTGAGCCCCCTGGAATGTTTGCCCCCCCCCAATCCCAAACTGCTTCCGGCGCGCCTGATTCCAAGCGTTATACGACTCATACTACATGATTAATGATAATAGTATTACAAAACAACAGTCGTCACACAGTCGTAAAATATCAACAACAGCAACAACAAATCAAGGAAACGAAAAAAGGTAATAATAAAAAAAGACTTGGTTGGAAGCTGTGACCCAGGCTGTGACTCGATGTCGAACAGAATGATACAAATAATTCACTCTGATCATGGACCTGGCTCTGCCTCTGGCTCTGATGTAATGATGCCCATGTTGTCAGGAAATGAAACGACGTCTGCGCTGTTGCAGACGTTGCCTGTACAACAACTTGTTGTATCTCTCATACAGGTAACCGTCATAGAGATTCGGCAACAGCATCGCCTCATCGCACGTGACATTGACGGGAAGGCATCCGCGGACGATCGTCAAGGTGTGGAGCTCCCTAGTTTGTAAGTTCGCACGGTTTCCTCACCGAAAGCTGTAAGATGAACCTTTTTACATAATTCATCAGTGTGTACATTCCATTTTAATTCACAATCAATACAAATACCTAGATATTTAAATTTGTCAACTTGAACAATATCATTATCATTAATTTTTAAGATCAACCTACTGTGTCTGTTCAACATAATATTTAGTGCCTAACAGCATACTAACAGTCTTAGTACAATTTATTTTCAACTTATTACAATTCATCCAAGAATATAAGTTATGCAATTCAATATTCAAAACATTTTTCAATATTACAAGGGTCTTTATCTGAATAATATATTACGGTGTCATCTGCATAAAGGTGAACCGAACATTTTTCAAAACAAGAGGGCATATCATTAATAAATATAAGAAATAGAATGGGGCGAGAATAGATCTCTGGGGTACCCCGTGTGTAAGGGGAAGTTCTGACGACAGCGTATTATTAATCCAAGATATGTTATGTTATTATGCCTTCTGTTAAGTCCGACTAAAAGTAATGCTCGTACATCCTACAATTCCTGTTAATAGACGGCTTTTTTCGTCGGTTTGTTCTATTATATTCAAATTATATATATTTATGTAGCAAGCCTTCCGGTAAGCATTAAATACCAGTGTGTTTTCTTACTTTGGAGAAACAACTAATCGATATTTAAAACAAAAAAAATCACTTACGTAACATTGGGTTACACCAGGGTCACATGTTTCGTGGTTTTGCCAAGTTTTGGTGCAGTAGTCCACGCCACCCACTCCTGCACAATTAGAACACATGTTGCATGTGAGGTCAGATGTCCCTGTTAAGAATTAAACAAACAAAAAAACTCATAATAATAATCATAATAAAAGTCTCATTTATATTGAACACGTATATCCCAGGGGATGCTCTAGGCCCTTCTCAACTGGCGGCGCGCGCGCCACTCGTGGCGCTTGCGGTCAGTCAGAGTGGCGCGCGGCTGTTCCAAAAAAATAATAAAAATTAAAAATTAAAAATTAAAGAAAGAACAACATTAACAAATTATACTTTAAAATAAAAAAACTCAGAAAAATCAAAAAGTCGCAGTCGAAATGAGCCCAAAATGTAAGCAAGCCATTTTGTTTGTTTGATTTTCACTTCATTTTGACATTTTCCGTGTTTATTGCACCAAAATAACTACATATAAATTAACTTCCAGTGTAGATTTTAGCCAGGAATTGTACTAATTATTTCACATCAATATGAAATTATGATTGATGTTTTATGGAACAAAAAGGTGTTAAAAATGCCACATCTGGGCCTCAAAAATCCCTAAAATCCACTAGCTTCCGGGGGCTTCGCCCCCTGGACCCCACCCGGTATCGGCTCGGTTGCTACGCTCCCTCGTAACACAGTCACCAAACATACAGGTTGGCACTTCAACCTCAATTCATTTTTGTTTTGGCGCTTCTAATAAACTAGTTGAGAAGGCCTGCTCTAGGCGATGCTGAGCTAGCGCTATAAAAGGTCTCTGGACGGTGTGTCCGCTCTCTAAGTTTACACTATTTTAATTATTACAAAGTATAATATACCCTGACTTTAGACCAGCTGACCTATAAAGGTGCTAAAAGTATTCAAGGATTAATTCTTACCGGGTATCAATTTAATACACCTGGGTGGAGAGTTGCAAATGTCGATTAATGTCTTGCCAAAGGACATTAGTGCCGAGACGGGACTCGAATCACGATTCATGTGATCATGGAGTACAGATGGACTCATAATGAGAGTCTTTCTTTGATCACATCATAACCACCACCACCTGATAATGTGTATGTTGATGAGGACATTGATTTGACGCGACAATGTTGATTATTAATCATGCACCCACAGATATGAGCACAGATGAAGAGATTGATATTTTCCATGAACAAATAGAAGCAGTCAAATCACAATGTAAATCAAGTGAAATTGTAATTGCCATGGGTGACAGGAACGCCAAGGTGGGAAGAGGCCAGTGGCATACACAGGATTTTTTCATGGGGGGGGGGGGGGTTAACATTCTTAAATAGGGCCGAAAATTTCGCAACGACTCAGCCAGCCGCTGAATAAGCGGGGGGGGGGGGGGGTATTAAAGAGCACTTTTCTGTTTTTCTTTTTTTTGCCCCGAAATTTGAAAATTTGACCGATCGACATTTCGTTCCGTTGGGTGGGGGGGGGGGGGGGGGTAAGGTAAGGTAAGGTCACCTTTTTAGGTCACCCATTAGCATAATATTTTGGAATAAAAAGCGCTCACAATCCCGGCGCCATTTTCAAATTTTCGGGGTCAAAAAAAAAAAAAAAAAAATGTGCTCACTACTGGATCCGCTCCTGGGGGCAGTGTAATTCGAATATCAAGGTTTAGTATTAAGTATCAAAGTTCCTATTGAGCCAATCAAATGCAGCGATATGATGGCAAGGTTAGGTTAAAAAAAGACGCGCCCCGGCCTTGTCTATAATTATGTACCCACCTTGTTCGAGAGAGCTCATTGGATTAGACCAAGCTTGAGCATCTTTAAGCTCGAGCACCCGCTGCAATAAGTACTGGAGCTCATCTGCCGTTTTCTCCGCATGCTGATCCTACATTTAAAATAATGACTTACAAATAGTTAATCTGTAAATTATGTAATAGGCAATACATAATTTCTTTTAATGGTGTAAATAAAATGCAACATTAACAGGCTCCACTTTTTGAAGAACCAGACTATCTTAAAAAACTAAAACTTTGCTTCCCCGGCCCCGCTCCTTTATTGCCACCATTTTTTTTAAACACTTAAAATTGCCCTTCCCGCAAATTAACAATTCCTGGTTATTCAAATAACCCTTGTATTGGAATAACCTGGAATGTCAAAATACATCATCACTAAATGCCTTTGCAAACTTAAAAAATTGAGGCACGTTTTCAAATATCAACGATTCTAAGGAGTGCTCGATCGTAACAGGGTAGATCTAAGATTACCAGAAAGGAAGGAGCAATATTTCCCATGACACTTGGTCTAAACATAAAACAGCGATACTACTTTTGGTTGAAGAATAACTGTTTCGTGGCATTTGTATAGCTGTTCTTCCAACTCGGTGCTTATCAAGGATCCATCTTCGAAATTAAATTATTTCTGACTTTGCAAGGTATGCCAATACGTTGTGTATTCGGACGGGTTGTGCATCCGGGTAGTTGATTAAAAACAGTAAGTTGAAGAAGTTTACATGCAAAATTACCCCATCTTTTAGAGTGGTGAAGTGTGACGTCTTCAAAAAAATCAATTTTTTAGATTTCTCAATTTTTTCTTCATTTTCAGAAAGAGCGTCAAAAATAAATGAATAGATTTACTATAGGAACTCGGTGTTATATAACATTAAGAGCCAGAGCGCTATAACACTGAGTTCCTATAGGACATCTATTTATTCAGATGGTCATATCTCAGCCAATACTTAACATATTCCATTGGTTTTCGACATTCGGTCATTATTTTTGATGCTCTTTTGAAAAATGAAAAACAAAATTCTAAAAATAGATTTTTATGATGTCACAGCTTCGGTACTCCGGGTAAAATCCGACAGCAAACGTGACAGCTTTACTTTTGTTAAGACTGTGTCCGGATACACAAACCCCGCCCTAACTAATATGGCTTCCACATCATACTTTGCAGTTGCATGTAATGGTATAAATACCAAATCTAAAAGGGTAGTTTCCGCTAAAGATGAAAAAAATATAACTTGAAAGTGAGGGAACCTTTTCAGAATTGAAAAATGGGCACTATTAAAATATTTAAAAAAAAACATTGGAAGATTGTTCCTCATTCCCCTCCCCCTTGTGAGCGCCGCCTCTGCTATCTTTATGATACTACAGACACTACATTCACTGGCGTACTGATGAGGGGGGGGGGCTTGGGGGCAGTTGACCCCCCGAATAAAATTCAAATGTGGTTTATTTCTTATTCGATACCAAGGATTTACAAATGTGCTGAAATGACATGATTTTCCGTTTTTTCCCCTCTAATTTTTGCCCATTATGCCAGAGGAGGCATTCCCGGTGGTGGTGGTGGTGAGGGGGGGGGGGGGGAGCACTGTGCCACCAAATTGTTCAGGTACCCACAAAAAGCCCCTTTTTACATAGGACTAGTGCCCCTTTTCTTTTCTAATAACTTTTTCTCTTTTTTCATCTCTGGTGAGTATGTCTTTTCAGGTGCGAGAATTCCACTTTTCACCTCTGATAAGTGCCCTTTTATTTTGACACGTGCCCCTTTTCATTTCTAATAAGTATCATATTTACTTCGGATAAGTGCCCCTTTTTCCTTTTTTATATGAGCCCCTCTCCCTTTTCAAAATGACCCCTTTAACATCTGATAAATGCCCCTCTCCTCCAAAAGATTTGCCATTTCCATTCTCACCATTGCCTCTTTTCATTTTTGTTGAGTATCCCCTTTCAGGTGCAAGAAGTGCCATTTTCACCTCTGAAGGCTCTGATAATTTCCCGTTTTACTTTGACACGAGCACCTTTTCTTTTCTAATAATTGTCCTTTACCTTTTGATAAGCGCTACTTTTCCTCTCTCCATAACATGCACTCCTAATTCAAGGCGACTTAGAGCCCCTTTTTCTTTAATTTTCCCTAGAGCTCACTTGCTACGCTCGCTCGCATTTATAGATGTTATAATTTTGTTCCTTATAAAAGAACTTTTCAGTCTTTCTTCATTAGATTGTGCTTAATACTTATTAGTTTTTTTTTTGTCTTCTGTATAAGATGTAATTTTTTGCACTGGGACCTCACAAATCTTAACATTTTTGCTCGCTCGAAAATTAATATTCAGACCATCACATCTAACCGCAAAGTATGTTGCTTAATTAAGCAGTATCTTGTACCACGTAAAGAAAGAACAAAATATTGATATATCCCTGGTAGTGAATCACAATCGTGACGATGTCTAAAAATGGTGTAGGTTTTGTTGATGCTTCCATTTGTAGGTGCCCCCTTATTTTTCTCCAGAAAGTGCCTCTTTAAGGTTGGTGCCCTCTCCTTTTTTTGAAGACGCTCCGCCGCCCCTGCATTATGCTACTTGGTGGTGATAAGGATTTTGTTCTGACCCCCCAAAGTTTTTGCTCATTACGCCACTGACCACATTACAATCCACATGAAAAGTCACGATGTTTTTGAGTGACGGAATGTTTTCATAATTTGGGTACCTTTCATGTACCCGAAGATACATCATTATTTTAATACGTAAAGATGGAAACATCCCGTCTCCCAGACATGTTAAGCAGAAGCGATGACTAGACGGAAATGTATGAATAATTCAATTGTTAACTGAATATTAATGGCTTCACCCGAGCTCCACACATGCGTAATAGAATGGTGGCCCCTACTAACTACTAAGGATTATTGCAAATCATGAAACTCGACGCATAAAGTTTTCACGACCAGACGAATTAGTGCAGGCCCTACCACATCGCATATTTTCTTCCAAAATATGACGGCGTGTCGTGAATTTCAGCGCATATTTTGTCGCAAATATTCACGATATCGCAAACTTCGTCATTAAATTGGCTACAAATTAGGTTAGTTTAAAATCATGTGGGACACTGATAGGCTGGTCACTGCTAATTAACATGTGCAAGGAGGAACCAACACACACAAAACCTGCATCAGAGTTGTTTTTGACGAGGCTGTGTAACAAGAGCTAAACAAATGAACTACCTTTGGGTTAGTATTTGTGAAAACTATGTAGGGTAGGTCTCGGATGGATTATTTTGGTGTAGCAGGGGTCTTGAAAGTCCGGCTGAACACAGGCTAATTATAGTGGGAAAAGTTTGACCCCTAGCAAAAATACCCAAATTCTTTTTTGTTATCTTCTTTATAATAAAAAATGCAACATAATATAGGAACTTAGGAAAAGTTAACAATGATGACAAGAATACTTCGTGTTCGAATTTCAAGCGAATTATGTCTTTTTCGAGATTAGTAGCAAACAAATTATAAAAGCAATCATTATTAGACAGAATTCCGAAAGATAATGACTTGTTCACTTACAATTGGAGACTGAGACGAAACAGCCACGGCACAAGCAACTAAGAAAATGACCAAACCAGGCTTCATGGTTTTCTTTCTCGGAGCACTTTTGAAATATGAAATTTATAAAATAAGTTTTAAAGCTAGAGGGTCGATATTTATAGGTGTTTGGAGGGGATGGTGCGGCCTTTTTGAAAAGACGGGCCCTTCTATTTGATCAGTATTCAGAAAGATATGTCAAGGGCATTTTATCTGTTGTTGGGTTACGCCCCCGACACGTCACGGTCCATGTTTCATTGATTCTCCAATGAGAATCATTGTTGAAAATATACTCTCAACCAATCATGTTTCATGTTTGATCTCGCGTACTATACAGCTATGTGAACTATAGCACAGACGCACGTAGCTTCCATGCTAGAGACTATCACGAAATTATAAATTGTTATATGATTAGAGTCTAAACGATAAATACTCCTCTTCTAATATGCTACAACTGCTGCTACTGCTATTATTACTAGTAGTAGTACTACTACTACTACTACCAGGCGCGTACGCAGGATTTTTTCAAGGGGGGGGGGGGTTTAACATTTATAAATCGGCCGAAAATTTCGCAACGACTCAGCCAGCCGCTGAATAAGCGGGGGGGGGGGGGGGGGGGGGGGGGGGGGGGGGGGTAAGAGGTCACTTTTTTTTTTTTTTGGTCCCAAAAAAATCGCAACGACTCAGCCGACCGCTGAATAAGCGGGGGGGGGGGGGGGGGGGGGGGGGGGGGGGGAAGAGGTCACTTTTTTTTTTTTTTGGGGTCCCAAAAAAATCGCAACGACTCAGCCGACCGCTGAATAAGCGGGGGGGGGGGGGGGGGGGGGGGTAAGAGGACACTTTTTTTTTTTTTTTTTTGGTCTCGAAATTTGAAAATTTGACATTTTGCTCCGTTGGGGGGGGGGGTAAGGTCACCTTTTTTAGGTCAGCCGTGGGAAAAAAATCCAAAAGGGGGGGGGGGGGTTTAGGGGGGTTATGGGGGGGTTTACACACAAAAAAATACCAAAGGGGGGGTTAACCCCCCAAACCCCCCCCCCCTGCGTACGCGCCTGACTACTACTACTACTACTACTACTACTACTACTACTACTACTACTACTATTACTACTACTACTACTACTACTACTACTATAGTACTACTACTACTACTACTACTATAGTACTACTACTACTACTACTACTACTACTACTACTACTATAGCACTACTACTACTACTACTATAGCACTACTACTACTACTACTATTATTACTACTACTACTACTACTACTACTACTACTACTATATTACTACTACTACTACTACTACTACTACTACTACTACTACTACTACAACTACTACTACTACTACTACTATACTACTACTACTACTACTACTACTACTACTACTATTATTACTACTACTACTATAGTAGTAGTACTACTACTACTACTACTACTACTACTACTACTACTAGTACTACTACTACTACTACATATCATAATGTTTTAAAGACCTAAATTCCAGACATTATCCCACTGTCTCCTGATTGGCAGTGGCGTATCTGGGAATTGGCGTCGAAGGGGGGGGGGGGCGGAGACTTGAAGGACTTCATGACTTAGAAAAGATAGAAATATTGCTATAAGCTGTAGATTTTTCAGCTCAACATAATCATTCGACAGCGAACAATACTTACCTCTTGTTTTAAAAAGTTGCTTAATGAGGGAAATTAATCTGCTTATTTTGCGAAATATTCCGCTAGTCTTATTCTATGTTTTAAAACTTAAATTAAAATATATATTATACCCTATGTAAAATGTTATCTGTCTAACGAATCATGTGTAAAGTGAGATCACTTCACTTCTGATTAACAGTTGAGTACTGAACTTACGAATTCGTTGTAATTTCTAATAAAGCAATGGCCCACAGAGGGGGTTAGTGTCTGCCAGCCGGTGGCGTACGCAGAATTTTTTCAAGGGGGTGTTTTAAAATTGGATGGCATCATAAATGTGACTCCGCGAGGTAGCGAAGCAACCGAACAGCAGAGGGCATTGGAGGGAGTTATTTCATCCAACGTCGCGAATTTCGATATCCTAGCTTTAAAAAACCTGAGGTTTTCCTGCATTTTAAGTTTTCACGTTTTTTTTTTTTTCTTCTCCACATTTTACTATAAATAGAGACAGACATTATGAAACAGAAATCATATATGTATATGGTATATAAGCACGTTATAATGATATTCAATTCATATGTCAGATTAAGTAAAATGTGAGGAACTTATTGAAAAGCGGTGCTTGTAGATTATAGGTTCCGCAATACAAAAAGCTCTCGTTAAAATATACCCCATGACTATAACACAGGAACCAATGTAATTCAGGTGAGATATCATGACCCCCATTTCGTTTCTCTCGTTAAAACTTTGACAGAGCCCTGCACCTCAACGTGAGAGATTTTTAATCATTCTATCGACTTTCTCTTTCCTTATGTTATTCTTTGTTTTAATCCTTCTATCACCTTCCTTATGTTATTCTTTGTTTTAATCATTCTATCACTTTCTCTTTCTGTCCTTCCTTATGTTATTCTTTGTTCCTTCCTTATATCACATTCTCTTTTTGTCTTTCATTATGTTATTCTTTGTTTCTTCCTTATATCACGTTCTCTTATGTTATTCTTTGTTTTTTATCATTCGATCACTTTCTCTTATGGTATTTTTTGTTTTAATCATTCTATCGACTTTCTCTTTCTGTCTTTCCTTATGTTATTCTTTGTGTCTTCCTTCTATCACCTTCCTTATGTTATTCTTTGTTTTAATAATTCTATCACTTTCTCTTTCTGTCTTTCCTTATGTTATTCTTTGTTCTTCCTTCTATCACCTTCTCATTCTATGCTCAAAACAGCAGTCGACAGTCGGTCGTAAACAATTCCAGAAAGCGCGCGCCGAAGTTGACCTATACTTCCTGGGTCAAACTGCTCAGAGTGATCCGCAGTGGCTGGGCTCGAATTGGGCTAGAATCAGCGTTAATGGAAAATCGCTTGAACGCTTTCCCGCAGTGACCTTGTTTTGTAACGGTGTTTTGATTTGTGATTCTAGCTTCGAAAAATCGCTTGAACGCACCCTTACTTACATGTGGAGGGAAAATATTCATTTTTTTTCTTCTAATTGCAAACATATACAGTATATTAATTTGGAAAATGAACTCTAAGGTGTGTGTGTGTGTGTGTGTGTAAAATGTACATGAATTTGAAATAAATACATGATTTTATATCCAAATTTTGATGCAATGTAGTATCTAGTGAAGTTTAACTGTCTGTGATAATTGTCTGTCATTTCCCCCCTTTCCAGTCCTGACTCACCTTTTAAAATCCTCTTCTTGCTCTAGATTAATCATCTCTCTCTTTCTCTCCCTTTCTCCCTCTACCTCCCCTTCTCTCTCTCTCTTTCACTCTTCCAGTCTTATTCTTTTTTACATTTTCTTTTACTCGGAGGAAACTGTAAATTGGTTCAAATAAATTGATTTTTCTTTAGTTTCCTGGATGGACAGTATAGAGAGATATCTTTTTCCAAAAAGTAACCTTTACATTCAGATTCAAGGCAACAAGGGAAAAAAAGTTTCTACTATATCTATAGCCTTTACAAACAAATGAAAGATATCAATCACCTTGTTTAATAAAACATGGTTTTTAATCCAATCCAGATGTCCAATTTACTTTTCCTTGGCTTGATTTCTTTCTCCAGATTTTCTTTTAATTACTATATCTCATTTTAAATGATACTTTGACTTGTTAAGAACTATATTCTCAACTATTTCCCCATCTCTTTCAGTTCCATTCTTGGTGAAAAAAATAAACATAAAAATGCTGATATGGTAATCATGTGTTTTATAAGGTTCCATAATCTTTCTGACAAGAGTACCAACTTATGGTGGAAGTACATTGCATGGGAATTCAATGGTTTATCCTCCATTCAAAACTAAGTAAAATGGCAAAACAAAAAGTGTACATAATTTCTGCAAAGATTTACACCAACATACAGTCTCTTGAATATTACATGAATTATGAAGGATGACATTTTAAGAAATAAAGTATTAATAATATGTGCAAAATTATTTTCCATTGTTTGCTGAGCAATTGCTTTAAATGGATTGGGTAACTTTGCCTCAGATTCTTAAAAAAAATCATGGATTTAGCTCATGCTGCAATCATAATTATAAACCTTTAGGTCATACATGAATCCAATGGCTTTTACAAGCCAATCGCCTGTCTGCTTATCAAGATATCTATGATTGGAATTAAAAAATTCAGAATTTGTTTTCCTAATGGTTTTTATAACACTACAGTCTATTAGGGAAAATGAGTATGGTAAAACCGGTCATTCAAGATTTTAACTTTTTTTAGGCACTTCATGATCATTTTGAAGTGCAATTTTTTTTAGGGCTTCAATATTACACCAGGGCTTGTAAGTAAATGGATTCCGCATCTAAGAGGGCCCTTTGAAGCAGTCCGATGCACCGAGAGTCTTTTTCCCCCCTATCATAATCCCCTTAATCCCCCACCCGGACCGCACAGCTCGTAAATCGCACTCCCGAAACTGAGTGACATAGGGCTCGCGAAATGCATTGTTGGAAATACACATCGTCTGCTATCGACAAAAATGGCGGTGTACAGTAGGGAAGAGTATTTGGTAGGCGACGATTTAGACTTTCTGACTGATTTTGAGGAAGATTTGATTCTTGAGCCTGGTGTATGGGAAGTTGGAGACCAATACAAGTTATGCACGTGTGAAATTCCATCAACGGAAAATCTTATTCGTTGCAGCGAACCAGAATGTACGGTTAAATGGTTTCATCGTGAATGCGTAGGCCACTCCATGTAAATAGGCAGCATTTGAATACATGAATAGTCAATACATTCACAACATACAAATGCACATAATCATCCCGATGCGGTTGATCGGCAAGTTTGACAGTAGACTCACAATTTTAATTTCAAATTATTCTTTCTTACATCGTAAAGTTGAACAAATTGTATTTTAATGCTCTTTATGTGTCATCAATCGTCACTAAAGTACTGCCTTTGAATGAAATCAGTTGAGTTTTGTACAGTGGTGTTTGAAATGTTGAGAATCAATAGCACAACTTTTAATACACGGCCAGGGTAGTAATGCAGCTATGTGTGTTTCCACCAACAACATCCAGCATGTACAGCCCAGCGAGCACGGCGGCTTTCGCGTCGCCGGCCCGTACTCGGGGTGAAAAGTGGTGATGAATTGACAACTTCTAACCCTCATTAAACCAAATGCGCAAATATATAACACAATTTCATTTAGTTATTTTAAGAGATAAACTTATGGACTACCTTCCTAGCTATGTAAAAATTTCGGAAACTTTCGGAAAATGTCAATAATTAGAAGAGAATGTGATGATGATGAGAAACTTGCATTCACTCTAACTCCCGATTTCCTTGGTCGATTTCGCTGGTTCAGATGGCTACGTCTTCAGTAGAGTTATCCGAGCACAGCGAAAGCATTTGATAACCAATAGAAGGTTGCATTGTGCCATACGTTGTCGATTCTGTGATTTTATATGTTATAGCTATATACATGGTCAATGAATATGACGTCATTTTCTCGGTGACTCGCATGGCTTCAAAGCCTTTTTTTACGACCAAGTGTTCGGAGAGCTTAGGGAAGCAGACAGCGTTGCGTAACACTTCGTAACATTTGGATCGCCAGAGGGCATCTGTGGTCTGATAAGGGCGGCTGATGATGGATTTGATGGCTGAAGAGGGTTACATTACTTGTTGTTAAGCCGAGTTAATCTTCAATATCTTTCCCTCGGGAAATTCTTTCGAGACGGCATATCCATTTAAACTCACATATCCCTGATTACACCATATCACAGACATTGATATCACGTAGGGCCATGCATTTCAGATTTAACATTGTTAAACGATGCCTTTAAACATTTTTTTCATGATGAAAGTGGGATTCCCTTGAAATGGGATGATATAAAGTTAATCTGGAACAATTACCAATTCATGTGCAACATCCAATGCAGCAAAATAAATGTCATTACTGGCTAAAGGAGTGTTATCTACACACTAGGAAGATTAATGCAGGGAGGTGTCACTTAATACCTCCCTGATTAATGGAAGCTAGATGCAGGACTCGCCAGATTGCTCATACATGACTCCATGTAGCAGAAGAAAAATATGGCATCGGTCCTGATAAATATTTGAGCATCACATTGGCCATATCATGTCTGTTTGGAGCGGGAGATACTAGAAAGTCTAGAATGAAGTATCATTCATAACATCAATTAAACACATTCCTACATTTACAGGGATATATGAATGTCCTTCATACTTCTGACCCAGCATGGTCAGCATTAACAAGTTTTGTATATAGTAGCGTGCCAAACAGTATGCCCCTGAAACTACAATGAAGAAGTTGATCCGAGTTGTGCCATATATCTCCTTAGAAAATCTATACAATTGCTTGGGGGAGGTAGGGGGAGGGAGGGAGGGGAGGGAGGGGAGGGAGGGAGGGGAGGGAGGGAGGGGAGGGGGAGGATGGGAGGGAGGGATGGGGAGGGAGGGGGAGGGAGGGGAGGGAGGGGAGGGAGGGGAGAGAGGGGGAGGGAGGAAAAAGAAGAAGAAAGAAACTGATGGATGCTCTAAGGAAGATTTCATAATTCATATGTATATTTTACACAGGCCAATACATGGTTTCCTGAGTGACTAAACCTGGAATCGTGAAAATGTACATTACATCATGAAGAGCAAGATCAGTAATATTTTTGGTTTAGCTTTCTGATTAGGCTTCTCCAACTTTGATGTGTTTCTTGGAAATCAGCCACAGCTACACAAGTAGAGAAAGGACCACGATATGGAGCTGTTTGAAGGGGCTTGAAAGTTCAAAGTAAATATTCAGTACTTAATTATGAGAGGAATCCTCTCCATTTGACTGGTACTCGATATTACAATGTTCATTAGTATATATCATCTTTCAATCATCGTAAAGACAATCTTGTGCTTTTTCTGACAGCAGTCCTGACACCTATGGCTGCTTTCCCTTTAGAAGGCACCTTGGCACTCTGAGGTCCCCTACTGGCTTCCTGTTTAGCCTTCCCTTTTGGAGTGACTTTGATTTCAGTCTGTTTACTCTCCTTCTCTTCGCTAGTTGTCTCTTCTTTCTCTGGTTTCCTTTTCTTTGCTGGAGCTGCTAAACTTGCCTCTGCTGTATCACCAGAATCAAGAATCTCCTGCTTCTTCTTGGACTTTGGTGCTCCTGCAGTCTTGGCCCTCTTTCTCTTCACAGCACCTTTCTGTTCTCGTTTTGCAGCAGGTTTCCTTGATCTTGAGGGTGTCTTTGCTGTTACTGTTGCAGCCTTCTTTGGGACAGCAACCTTTGGGGCGGGAGGCTGTGATTCTTGCAGTCGTTTCCACTCAGAGTCCTTTCAGAAAAGAAAAAAAGAACAATAAATCAATATTTTTCTGTCGATGACTCTTTATTTATAGACTGATATAAAATCAGTGAAATATTTCTGTAAAGGCAAACTCAAATGTCACACCAGTGAAATGGATCAAGAATTCAAGATGATTTTTTTTTTTTTGGGGGGGGGGGGGGGGAGGGAGGTGGAAGTATATTCAACACAATGAAACACTACATTAGAAAGTATAACAAATATATTTATAATGCAAGCAAAGCTTAAATAAATTTATAGGGTTCCTGCAACAGAAGAAGTAATCACGTTCATTCAACTGTCACATGTGAGAGGTGAATGTTGAATACTTTTATCATCATTTACAAGAACCACCATTCTTTAATCATGCTTTATTTCATTGAACAATATACATGTAAGTAAAAATGACAAATATAACTTGTTACAGAGAATGAATATAATTTACACAAATAATCCCCAACTGAAAACATATCATTAACATGTCAAACTTTATAGTACCTGAAAAAACAAACACTTGTACATGTAATTGAGAAGTAAATCAAAGCTTGAAATTATAAATGCCAACTACCTCCTAGAAAGAATTAACCATCAAGAGTCCGACTAATATGCAATGTGTTGAACGACCATGCTCAAGCGACAACTGCTCCATGGTCAATGCCCAAAACCTGAACCAAACACTATACTTGAGTTTTGAGTTCTGGTCATGCGATTGCATTGTGAAAGAAACAGTGTGGAATCAATCTGAAAAAGTTTATCATGTAGCATAAGCATTCATGTGTACTGGAAGATTCTGGAGTCATCAAAATGATCAGAAATTTAGCACAGTCTTGGTAAAGTAACAAGCACTATACACAGATATATGTATATGGGATGTGGTATAAGAATCGGGCCTCATTTTTAGGCTGTTACTTGTCCAATTTAGAATATGAAGGCATTTGAAGAGCCATGCTTTTCAGGGAACATTTTTTCTCTGATGTTCTTCCACACTTGCAGTATATCAATGACAACGCTCACAAATTATTTTTCACCTCTCCCCAGAACTCAACCTTCTCTTTAACTCCATTAAACTCTCTCTAACCCTATACCAAATCTATCACCCAAATGCAAACAGTTACACTAATATGTCTTTGATGAAAAAAGGCTGGAGCAAATGTCGCAGGAGCAAATGTTCTGTCACTTTAGCCCTCATGCATAAAAACTTTTGTTTAAACGCAACTCAAAACACTAAATTCAACTCTCAAATACGCTTTCCCAAGTTGTTAAAAATAAAGTTGCGTTTAGTTTTTTTTGTTGAGTTTATTGACGCTTATTCTGCAAGAGCCCCCAGTACAACATGGTGAGGTACATGTACTACTCAAGATACTCACCACACCCTCAATCTTGAAGTTGATGCCTAGCTTCTCGAGCTTCTTCTGCTTCTTGTTGAGTCCATTCACTCTCCGCTTCTGGCTCTCCAAGATATGATCTTTCCCACTCTCCAGCAAACTATTGTTTCTGGCTGCTGCAATCTCTCGTCTTCGGGGGCCCTTGAAGTGACGGAAACAACCCTTGAATGTGTCGGGATGGAGTTTGTCCTTAGGAACATAGAAACCTGGGATGATAAGAAATATTTGGAACGATGGTTGACTGTTGAGTGTTGAATTAATTTACATGTAGCTTGGAAGAGTGTGTTTACCAATATTAATTTCAGCAATATAGTTACGATGGATGCTTCCACATCGCCTTGACAGTTTACAGAAACCGAACATGATCATAATACAACATGTAGGGTTGAATGTCAATAAAGCCAACAAAGAAGTCAAGAAAAGTAGCAGATTAGGATAAGCATAATGGTAATTCCATGGAAATATCAAGACACAAAGTCTCGACCTTTGAATTTGCTCATCGGATGATTACTCGGATTTCTGGTAAGGAACAAGTGTCCATGTAAATAATGTTTACACATGTGTTTGCCCATTCAACATTATGATCTTTTTTTTTTTTTAGATGTCAGAATGGAATGACATGGACATACTGTTCCTGTGCATGAATATCAATTTCGTTCAATTTGCTTTCACATATGATCGGTGAAAAAGAAAAAGTTTATCATCTTCAGTTGTCATTTACATCACTCTCCAGTTCGAATCATTTGCCATGTACAACTACAACATACATTGTCTCGTAGAAAGGAATGGGACAATAAAAACACATGAAATGTGGCAGTATAATTATGTGTAAACACGATTTATTCATCTCATGCTACAGTCACCAAGCTTCGTACGAACCATAATTTCGTACGAATCTCCGTTTTTCCATTGTCTTCCCGCATTTCAATTGCCTGAAAATCTTTCGTACGGCGTTCGTAGCAGTTCGTAATGGCATTTGTGACCGAGGCTTTACATAGATCATACTCACATTTTAGCAGTTTCTGATACATAAGGTAGTTATGCATTGTCTCGGTCACTACCTTGGCAACTTCATCGTATTCAAACTCAATGTAAGCATAACCCTTGGACTTGCCACTCTGAAAGTAAAACAAATGTAAATATACATTTAAGTAAAACAAAATCTAGAATCAGAAACAATTCAAATACCAAAACTAATGTACATGTATGATCAACATATTCCCCATCCCATCTTCAATTAAAATAAGAAGCTGTGTTTCCTACCACATCAAAGAGAATCTCCAACAATAATGAAAAGTACGCTCTCTAGTGGCACTTGAAGATCTTGAGTATATTGTGCAACTGCTAGAAGAAGTTCTTTCCTTACAATTTTACCTCTCATAAAATGAATTAAATCTATATGATGCCTTTTAAATAACTGCCAACAGTTGTACTGGTAGATGAGCATCTAACATACAGCTACACGTACAAAAATGTAAATTGGTTACCATACAATGTCACAGGGAACATGCATGACTTCAAGTACCAGCTCAACACACTTACATGTACTACACCTGTTTACATGAATGAAAACTGGATTTTCCTGACCATTTTCTAAATTGATTTAAATAAAATATTTTAGTTATTTGAACCCTAACATTTTTACAATCAACTGGATATTTAGGTGGAAGGGAATCAATCATATCAATGAAGCTTCGTGATAATCACCTTTTTACTTCTGCTGAGCCGTAATCTCTTGATGTTTCCAAACTGTGAGAAGAACTTCTTCATCTGAGGTTCGTAGAATCCATGAGGAATGTGGGAGACGTAGACCACACCTGAGTCTGGATCCTCTTCATGGGCATCACGTTTCTGAAGAAAATCAACAAATTATAACCACAAAAAAAAAATGAGGGGAGAACTTAAAAGAGACCTGCTTGCCTTAATTAATCAGTAGGATCAGTCGGGGTGGTCCAGGTTTCACAAAAAAATGTTGAAACATTGTAAAATTGCAACTAGTATGGACTGATGTACATGAAGCACAAAGTACCCTGCACCTGCAGCCCAGGGATTCTTCTAATGCTCTCTAATGCGATCTGACCCACATTTTGAAGCATTTTCAAACAAAAAATGTCCACTAATAAATTATATATCATCTTTAACAAATACTTGAGAATAAATTTAAACCTATCACCGATATGCAAACTGGTCCCCGTTACATGTTAAGGCTGTGCACAACAGTGTAATGAGGTACCCGAGTACACTCCCAGGCTTACAAGCGAATACTCGAATATTCGGACGCCCTGTTTTTTTATAATTTTTTATAATTTTTTTTTTGCCACCACCATACCTTTGGAGCAGTATCCCAGTTCTGTCGCCGAAAACGCATGCAATTTTACTTCGAGTTGCAGTTGAAGGCGCTGATTTAATAATAATAATAACAGTAAACAATGCTGTTTTAAAAACCAAAGATGGCAGAATAATCCATTTCCCTACAAGTCCAAACAGAAATCCAGACATTTGGTCCCAGTTTCTGAGTGGTGAGTTTGAAAGTGCTTGAGTTGGGAAACATTTTTACCGACGGCACCATGCCAGCGGCCGCCGCTCACCCAGGCACGGGTAAGCGTCGGCCTGGACAGATTTTTTTTTTTTTTTTTTTTTTGCGGCCGAATATTCTGGTACGAGAAATCGTACCCGAGTAGTTGTCAACTGTGCGGGTACTCGAGCATTCGACTACACGTCGCAGCCCTATTACATGTAATTTAAGACCCCTCCTGGACCATCCTGTATCACTGCCACATACAAAAAATGGATATGAAAGTACACTAGCGTAACCCTGTAAGTTGGGGCTCTGATCGGATCGGAAGATTGGAGCGACACCCTTGCACCTGTGATCGGTATTGGCAAAAATAATCGGTGAAAAAAAATCGGCAGAATTTCTTATTTTTAATGACGAAAATTTTCAAGTTTTTGGCTATCAAATGCTCAAAAAAAATTCATGGCAGGGATTATTTTGTCATTTGGAGTTGTTGTAGACCATGTTTGTTGATATTTAGTGCCTTTTCATGACTTTGAAATTAATAATATTGGTCTAAGAGAAGAGGCAAAACATGCGGGCCGCCATCTTGGATTATAATGTAGGCATGCATTATAACAAGTGGAGGACTATACACCTGCCAAAAGAAATCTTCCCCCTCTACGACACAACCAAGGGCGACGCATTTACGAAAGCCACTGTTAGTGTTAACCAGCTCCCTTCTCAAATATGTGATGAACTGAATACAGGGCGCTAGTGTACTTTCGTATACATTTTTTACCCGTAACTCCAGCGTGGAGAAAAAAAATCAACTTAATCTTCATCAATTGTTCAAATAATGGTCATAAAGTCATCATATTTCTTACCCCTTTCAAGTATTTTTACCTAAAAACAAAGACATTATAATATTCACTTTCTCACAGGTTTTACGGCAAACCGCTGCACAATTACAATACAATTGCATACCGAACCGTACCGACTAAGGGGGTGGGGGCGCGCGAGCGTGCGTGAAGTTATCAACTGTATTAAACGACTTCACACGCGATTGTGCACCTGGCCCTTCGTTGGTACGTTACCAGTACAGTATGCAATACCCCTGCCTCCCCCACTCAATATTATTTAGGGTACGCATATGCATGTTCCCTCCTTTTGAAAACACCCCCTAAGTCCGGTGTGTAAAGTCAATACGGGCCAGACTTAGGTGCGTGAAAAGTACCCCTTTACCAGACATTTTGGTAGCACGCATGGTATCCCTCCGTTCACGGAGTGGGGGGGTCGGAATGACCGCATGCGTGTTACCAAATGTCCGGTAAAGGGGTACTTTTCGTGCGACAAAGTTCGGCCCGAGAATTGTAAAAAAAGGGGTGTATTTGACTTTTCACCCAGAGATTTCTTTAAAAGGGGGTGTTTTTTCTTTTTTTCTTTCATCTTTGGACTCCTGAGAAAATATTCTGAATTTAGGGGGGGAAATTGAGCATTTTTCCGAATTTAGGGAGGTCTCCAAGGCAGGAAAAGCCCGCGAAAAGCCAGCGAAAGTGGGGTTCGGAAATGTTGGCAGTCCTCAGATAGGGGGTGCTTTCAAAAAGAGGGAACAAGCATACGCGTACCCTAAATAACACTGAGTGGGGGGGCCGGGGGGGCAATACACCCCTTCATGGTTAAGGCCACCATTGTAATATGCGCGTAAACATTGCGTCATCAAGGTTTTCAGATGCGCATGTATTTTTGCGTCACTACCTGCACTGTGCGCTCACATCATCTTTACATGGGCGCCATTTTAATTTACGTAAATTAAAATGGCGCCCTTGTCTGCGCATGCGCATGTAACCGTAATGTATTGTGCAGCGGTTTACCAGTAGGGGCGCTGGTCCGAGAATGAGGATCGTCCTCATAAACAAGGATATCCTCATAAACGAGGACAAAATGCGTCCTCAAAAATAAGGGTTGTCTGCATTTTCGAGGACGTTTTTTTTCATCGGCACTCTGGGGGTTTCATGTTACAGAACGGCGATGCTAAAAATGGATTCCCCGGGGGAAAATAACCCTAGTTCACCGTCTACTTTTATGGGTTGTCCGTCTTCCCAAGGATTTATTGCTCATAATGTGAAAGTCTCTGTACAAAGTCAATGTAAAAGGCATCAAGAAAATCATTGCAGAATCCGTTTTTTGCATCGCCAATGCGCCGATCAAAAATATGAAACGTCTGCGAAAATGCAGACGGTCCTTATTTTTGAGGACGCATCTGTCCGTGTTAAAGAAGACGATCCTCGTTTATGAAGACGATCCTTATTCTCGGACCAGCGCCCCTACTGTTTGTGAATATTGATTATACTCTACAGCCTTTGTTTTTAGGAAAAATACTCCAAAAAAGATAAGAAAATTGACACGAAAGGGGTAAGAAATATAACATATTTATATCATGACCATTATTTGAACAATTGATGAAGATTTAGTTGATTTTTGGTATACCATTCAAATATACAATGCAATGACTGTGTGCAACACTAATTTTTATCTACAAAAGTAGGCACATTCATGGGGCACTAGAGGGCGCTTCGCGCTCGTACGAAAATCTGAATGGCCTTACTGCGGTGGGTCGGCAATAATCAGCCCAAAACTTGGATATGGGAGAGTGGAAGGATATATCTTTTTTATAATGTTATCTGGTCTTACCCTTAACCATCCTATGTTTAATCTATGTAGAAATAACATGCGAGTACGATAAGAGAAACATCGGGCCCATTACTGATGCAACTTTTGAAATATTAGCCTAGAAATGACCACCAAACGGAAAAAAAATGACATTTTTTCCCGACAAATCTTCATAAAATCTGAGTTATAAACAAGTCACATCTAGGTACCCTTATACAAATACGATTTTCTGAAAATTAAGGTATGATTTATTAAGTTTCTTTCAAGTATATTTCTGCGCATTGCAGCGCCAATATTCTACACTGCTTCAAAATCACCCTTGAAATTTTTTTTTGCAACGAATTTGTTACGAGGTCCGCGAGTGTTCCCCGTTCCTTGCGTGTTGAAAGTTTGGTAATACATAGTTTCCATTGACTCGCGCACAAAAAAATGGTCGAAAACAAAATGTCAAATGAAGAAATAAACAAGCTTTTGTATAGTTATAAGAGTTCTAGATTCTACTGAGGTTTCTTTGTCGATTTAATTTATTATATAGTCTCAATTAGAATTCAGAATTATCTCACTGAAAAGTTAAGAAACCGACGATGTTCTCGATCGTAGTTATTTTCATTTTGCCAGCAGCCGATCTAGCGTTGTTTGGGCAAAAAGCTAGGCCGCTGCCTACCCACCGCGAACCTTTCCGAGTCCCGCTAAAATGGCGCTCTGCGGAGCTCCGCGGCTGCGTTGGTATCGCTGCAAACTCTCAGCCGGCTAGCTCCCGGGCCCCACGACGGACCATTCGCGGTATGGCGAGAGTGTGTGTGTGAGGTATGATTTTGGATTCGAGAACGCACGTACCGTACCCTGCCCGGTTTCCGCCCGATAGGCATTTTTTCTCAGATAACTTCTCTGAAAATGAATTATACAGGCGCTAATGTATATCAATTTGTTGCCGAAATACTAGCAAATCCAACTATGCCATTCTTACGCCTGAAATCGTAAGCAATTGTCCGTAGCGCGCCGTCTGCGTGAGGCATTTTCCTTGCCTAATTCCGCCTAGACCCGCCCTAATTCCGCCCGCTGGTGGGCGCGCATCAAAAGTATAGAAAAAGGAAACATCTCGGGTACACGTTAGGCCAAATCAAATTGCTTCTCAGTAGAATTCGATCTACATGTTATTTTGATAATTGATATTTCTTTCTTTATTTCTTCTTTTGCCTCTGTAGGCCTACTAATAATGCCAGTTCACTGGTATTCAGCAGTTTCTGATCTGGAAAAACAAGTTTTACTGCCTTTGGAAAATCCTGCGACTTGTCTTTTAATGTTTTAATAATGTATCGCTGCCAAAAAAAAAAAGTTGTTTGGTTGTCCTCGACCGCCCGCTCGTCATTTTCAGGCCGCTCGTATTTTTTTTTTTTTTTTTTTTTAATTCATTTTTTTTTTTTTTTTTTTTTTTTTTTGGGGAGAGCAATCTTAAATGCCAAACATACCATTTTATGCATTTGCAAGGATCAAAATGCGTCCCGTTGTCAGTTTGATCTTTTCAGTACGCATTAGGTATTTATTAAACTTGCCATTTTTATTTTTCTATGTCAAAATGCCGTTCATTCAAATCAGGTTCTGAGCATTCTTAAACTCATTTTAAAGCCCATCTGTACTAGTTTACAGGAGGGATTAGACCACCCTGCAAGGTCACTGGACAGGTTGTTTTCTCATCAAATCAGCTCTCAGTTAATATAAGATAAAGGGGATCATGGGGACCAATGGTCACCGATTAGGCATTGTTTGCTACATAGAGGGCGCAAGTAGCTATAAGTAGTACAATGGAGATTTAAAAGGTGCTGTATTTCAAAGCCCAAAATACTTTCTGTGTTGGTCTTGATATTCATTGTACATTAAACTAGTCTTTTACCATATTAAAGTGTTTTATAGACTTTGTTTGTTTAAATGCTTGACAATCCCAATTATTTATGTTTTTTATGGAAAAAAAATTATTTAAAGAAAAAAAAATGGGGGGAAAAAAAAAATCAAAAAAATACACACAAAAAATCAATTAAAAAAAAAAAAAAAAAAAAAAAAAAAAAAAAAATCCGCCCGCCCGCCCCTACTCCAGAAAAGCAATCGAGGACAACCAAACAATTTTTTTTTTTTGAAATCGGGAGAGGGAAAAAATACAATAACATCTTGTCAACAACAACTATAGCCACTATTAAAGTGAACACTTTGGAAAGAGAGTAATGGCACTTCATTTAAAAAAAAAAAAAAATTAAAACTGCAAACTATATTCTCGACCAGTCTCTCAAATCTTGATTAAAAAATAAATTAGCGTATATTTTTAGGCAATATTGGTTGGAAAAGCATCTAGCATTATCGTCATAGGAATTATCATCATCGCCGACATCGTCTTAATCATCATCATTACAATTTTAGGGTAGGCCCACATGTAACGCAAATGTGGTTTGATTCCTGTTTGATTATTTGTTCAAGACTTCAAGTTGTTGTGTTTTTTGTTTTCTAGTTGTTCTAAATTATGCAGTATTTCATGCATTCAATAATAATAGTTCAACTTGAAAGACAAAACTTTCCGAAATGATCTTGAAAACGAAGTCATCGATTCATTTCCATGGCAAGTCAGTTTTTGCAAAAGAATGTAGTAATAAACGGCAAAAGGGGGGGTGGGTGGGGGGGGGGGGGGTGCCGGTGGGCATTTGCACCTTCACGTTTTTGCCACTTCAACAACCAAAGAGGGTTGAAAGCTAGTCTGTCAGTATTTTGTTGACATTACCGAGAACAACTAAATTCCTGCAATTTCTGCATTTTAGTGTCATCAAGTAGTACATCAACGGTACGTAAAGGAGACCTCAGTTGTGGATTGAAAGCAAAATTAACCTCCGAAAATTGTCCTTCTCTAAATTTGGCACTATACCCCCCCCCCCCCCCCCACACACACACACCTTCTTCATAATGCTACATGTTAAATTCATCCATTCATCTATTTATTTATTCATTCAATATTCATTCATTTTATTGCCGAGAGATATTTATGTTATGGATAGAGATGAAAAATGTTCACCTTTTATTTGCCATAAAACTTTAGCAAAACTAACAACGTACATATTAAGAATCACCCTAGCAATTTGAAAGGCCTGACAATATATTATTTATACTACTCTTTCGATAGCCATTCATATAGGTTTATTTCACGTAAAACAACAGACTGGGATTTTAGTTTCTACCCCTATATTTATTTTATTCACAGTCAACTGAGGGAAATTTATGGCAGCGAAAATGTCGTGGTCCATATTGGTCATGTTGGTAAAAATAGATAACACACAAACAATTGAAAAAACATAGACAAATAACTATAGCCTAAAGTATAGAAGCATTAGGAAAGATGGATATTAAATTGAAGAGGGAGACTAAAAGAAAAATGGGGGAAAGGAGGGGTGTAATCGAAGAAAATTGAGGGAATAAATTAAAAAGACTATAATAAACTCGGTATATATTATAAAACAAAACCTAATCAATCCTATGCATCCATCCTGTATCGTATCATAAACAAGCACTCTTTTCGCTATAAAAGCCACGACACTGAATTGAAAGGCGACACAAGCTTCAGCGACATTATGACATAATTTTTGCAAATCTATACCAACCCTGGCAAAAAAAACGTATTTTTTGTCATCGGGATCACTGTCGGAGAACCGAACTTCGAGCATTTTTTAATATCAATCATATATAATTTTGTCACAAAATTTAACTTCATGATTAGTAGGCCTACATTAAATTACAAATCAATAGACCACATCATTACCCGAAATTGTCGATTGCTCGAACGAACGGCCAAACATCATTGCAACATTCTTCGGGGGGAGGGTGGGGGGGGGGGGGGGGCTTCAATCCCGGCCTCCGACCTTATTCGCCTATCATAATAAGGAAAATTACCACCTGGAAAACTACTCCCAAGGATAATTACCCAAAGGACAATTACCCCTCGACGACTCAAACTACGCCCGGAAAATTACCCCCGAGAACAATTACCCCCGTGACCCCTGAAACTTAACCCCTATAGGACAATGACCCCCCCCCCCCCCCCCCCCCGGGACAACCAAGGACAATCCGTCTGTTCATTAGAGGGGAAGTCAACCCCGATAATAAGTTGGGTCATTTTTAGGGGGAGATCACTTTCAGGGGGGGGGGGGTAATATTATTGTCCTCTGGGGGTTATTGTTCAGGAGGTGAGGGAATGTTGTCCTAGAGGGTAATTTTTCGGGGGGTAACTTCCTAGGGGGTGGTTGTCCTCGGGGGGGGGGGGGGGGGGGGGGGTAACACTTAATGTTATTTTCTGGTTGTAAACTCAACAAAAAGTGAATGGCCACCTCTAAATAATTATTTTGTAGACCATGCAAGTTGAGCCTGCAAAATTTCAAGTCTCATCGACATTGATATTAATATATTGCTCAAAAAGTGAAATGTGAGATAAGTGACCATAAATTTGAATTTAATCCTTCCGGCAGATTATGACAACTGCATGGCTGTAATGCCACTAAAGAGTTTTATGCCTGGTGACCATGTTATGTCGTTTATGATCTTCCTTTAATCTGCAAAATATAGGCCAACATACAGGGGGGGGGGGGTCAAATTCCCAATTTACAAACAACTTTTATAGGCCGTACGTGTTTCATAGTATTTGTGTATTCTTCATACTCTCGAGTTGCGATTTGATGGAGTAAACCGAGTGTTTGAAAATGGAATAAAGACAATGAAGTGTGCACATTCAAAACACCAACCACAGACCGATAAATAAATAAAAACAAACACACAAATAGACTCAAAAACCACGGGGCAGATAAAGGCTTTTCTCTGTTAGGGCATAAACGACGCACGGTACACACTGAACTAGCGCGTGTGTTTGAGTGGGCGGAAATAGGGCAGGGGCATCACAGGGCGACATGGCCGAGTTCAAGCCTCGATAACTTTTTTATAAATAATAATTTCCGCTAGAAATTTGCTCAGGTAAAACATCAGGAATTTTAGCTTTCATATCTCCTTAAATAAAAGTAAATTTTCCACCATATTTTTTTCCTGATCGTTCTGAATAGGAACTTGATGTTTTTTAAAAAGGTTGAATCATACCTAAATAAGCGCATTGCTGACTACTGCACAGTGACGTCATTCGCGTATCTCCGTTTATTGCGCGATCGACAGTGTACTATATTTCGTGCACACGTTCCTTACAACGTGTACGCTGCCATAGGCAAGTTAGTTGCATGCCTTCATTGCGCACCGTAGAAACTCGGGCGATGGAAGACGACCGTTGTGTCTAATAAGCCACTCGTAACAGGGGGCGGTAACTGGGCAGGGGTACGGTAATGCAACCGTGCGCGTCATTTTCAGCTGTCGAATGTATACGACCAATTTTACATGTACGATTTTTAGTACAGATACTTGGTCAGTTTTCTTCTTATATCTTTGGTTTTACAACATTTAAAAATATAATTTCTTCAAATTTACTCCTGACTCGGTTCAGACTAATTGTATGATGTGTTTTCAAGTCAGTTTTTTTAATATAGTTTTTTGCATGAATTTGCCTAACAAAAGTACAATTTAAAAGATTCATGACAACCGTATCTCATCTCTTTCCTCTCAATAATTATTGATCGGCCTGCTCATAGATATATCAACTTGCAACATCCTGTTAATGATCTCCGACAAAAGCGGAGTGAGAAGAAGAAGAAGAAGAATCCAAAGGAGAAATTGAAAAATCGTTCAGACACCGAGTAGTCGAGTCCCTACGGCTACACACACTTACCATTCGTTTTAATTGCCCCATCTTCATGCTGAATGAACGCTGCATTTCTGCATCGAGAGCTTTCAGGCCCGCTTCACCCATTCCATGTCTCCTTCTTGGTTTGATAGATGCCATATTGCCGATGAAGTAGATTTAGATCTAGACTATTTCTAAATTTGATGCTAGTTCCCAGATTCTGGATATTTTCAGTTCATCAGCATAGTGCAATTGACACTGCCTGTTCATGTCACACGTACGTACTTTTTTGCGCTTGCATACTATACTACACACATTTTGTACACAATCATGTGCGCTATAGTTATACAGCTGCAAACACGGTTAAAAGGCCAGCCACGTGCCTTGCATTGCATCGCAATGCAATTAATCGGCCGGATATTCCAGTAGAGGGCGTTTTTGAAAACCTACTTTGTCTTTCCCTCTCACTCTTTCTTCCTGTTGATAACCTATCAATTGATAGCACTCAGTATCACTGATCTCTACGGAAAAATCGTAGAGATCAGTGCTCAGTATCGATCTTCATTTCATTTCAGCGATAAATTGATTTCATGTGCACGTGTCGCGTCAATACCCCGGCAAAATCCAGTCTTGCATTCCTGAAGTGAACAGAAAGGAGAGGAGAGATGGGCACATGTTTTGTTTTGTTTTGTTTTTTCCAATCTATAGTGAAAAGGTACTGACACTTTGGCAGGGGCGGCCGAGCGACTTCCAAAGTGGGGGGGGGGGGGGGGGGGCACCAACAAAAAAGGGCACTTTCTGGAAAAAAAGGGCACCTACATTGGGAAATCTCAAAGCGAAAATATACCATTTTTTAGACATTAATTGGTATATACCCCTACATTGTGATTACATAATCAAGGATGATTTCATTATTTGTTTCTCTTCATACATCATACAAGATATCGCTTAAGCATCATACTGTACAGTTGGGTGTGATGTCTGAATATGCATTTACGAGCGAGCGAAGCGAGCGAGAAAAATTATAAAGATCTGTGAGGTCGCAGTGCGAAATATTACATCTTATAAAGAGGAAAAAAGCCAATCGTGATGGGGTTATAAGCACATTCTCATAACGGAAGACTGAAAAGAACTTTGATAAGTAACATAATTATATCATCTTTAAATGCGAGCGAGCGCAGCGAGCGAACTTTGGGGGAAATTGCTCTTAGTCGCTTTAAATAAGGGGCACGTTTAATGATTACATGAAAAGGGGGCAATTATCGAAAGGGATAAGACACTTATTAGAAAAGAAAAGGAGCACGTGTACAAAGGATAATTATAAGAGGTGAAAATGAGGCATTTTTTCACCTGAAAAGAGGCAATCACCAGTGATGAACAAAGAGGCGTTTACGAAAATGGGAAATAGGCATTTGTTGACGGAAAAGGGGCACCCATGGCAGATTTTGATAGGGCATTTATAAGTAAAAGGGGCACGTATCATTATTAAAAGGGGAATTATCAGAGGTGAAAAAGGACACTGACCAGATATGAAAAGGGGCACTTATGAAAATGTAAAAGGGGCACTTATAATAAAGGAAAATGTGCATTTGTTGAATGAGAAGGGGGCACTTATTAGAAAGGGAAAGGGGTAGTTATGAGAAGGGGAAGGAGCTCTCTCTTTTTAATGGGGGCACTTATCATAAGGAAAAAGGGCACTTATTAGAAAATAAAAGGGGCACATATTAAAATGAAAGGTGTGCTCATCCGAGTTTAAAAAAGGGGTAGTTATTAAAAGGAGAAGGGGCACTTCTTACAAAGGAAAAAAGGTGCAGTTGTCAAAGTAAAAGGAGCACCTCTCAGTTTTGAATAGGGCAATTATCAGAGGTGAAGGGGGGCACTTATCAAAAGTGAAAAGGGGCACTTCTCGTACCTGAAAAGAAGCACTTACTAGAGATTAAAAATGGCACTTATTCAAGATAATTTCAAGATTTATGAGAATGGAAAAAGGACACTTATTGCAAAGGAAAATGGGAACATGTCGAAGGAAAAGGGGCACGTGTCAAAAATAAAAAGGGCACTCGTCAGAGGTGAAAAGGGAGAAGGGGCATGTTTACTAAGTAATAGGGGCACTTGTCAAAGTAAAAGGGGCACTTTTCCTATGTAAAAGGGGCACTTCTTACAAAGTAAAAGGGGCACTTTTCCTATGTAAAAAGGGGCACTTTTGGGGTATCTGAAAAAGTGGGGGGGGCACTGTGCCCCCCCTGCCCCCCCGGGAGAACCGCCTCTGCACTTTGGTCTATTAAAGATCATACTGCTCGAAAAGCTCTTCCAAACACTGGTTCCCATTATATATACGGGACATATTCAACTTTTCATGGAATGGAATTCTATTTCTGTTAAATTATGTATCCAAAACGGGTAAAAAATAAAATGAAAAATAAAACAGAAGGTTGATAAAATTCGAAGTGTTGAAAAAGATTTCCCTAATTCATTTTTTTAATCAAGAAAATAAATATGAATTATTATGCATTATTATGATATCAATTAAAATATGCACTGTTGTAGGCATTGGTGGTTGTGTACTAACTATAGGGGAAGGGCAGGAGGTCATCGGGCACATCCCCCGATCAAATGGTGGAACGGAAAAGAAGACGATCGAAGAATAGAGGGGCAAGAGAGAGAGAGAGAGAGAGAGAGAGAGAAAGAGAGAGAGACGTAGAAAATATATTTGGAAGTCGATTAATGTAGAAAATTGACCACAAGATTGTCACAACAGCGTGTGTCCACGGTGGGGGGTAATTGGTTGCCATTGTGTATTCTGATCCTTTCGTGGTAACATTACAAATACAAGATATTTTTAAAAAACGGCCTCTATTATAGGCCATACCAACTGAAACAAACAGACCAATACATATTTTAGATGTGAGGGCTCATGCAGAAATGTCCTAGCCGCCCTATGCCATATAGCTTTCATCATAGGCGCCGGAAGTGGGGGGGCAGGGGGGGCAGTTGCCCCCCCCCCCAGTCAAAAAAGTGGGGGGGGGGGGGGGCAAAACGCATTTTTGCCCCCCCCCCCAAAACGCCCCCCCCCCCCCTCCAAAAAAAAAAAAAAAAACAGTAAAGGAGTAAACATGGTTTGTATTTTTAATCCAAAAGAACGTAACAATAATAAAAACCTGAATTAAATCACATATACAATTCCATTCAAAGAAAAAGGAAAGTTCACATGAATTACATTACATAAATATTGCACATGTCACCTACACGGTATTTATCAATGGAGGTCTCTATAATAGCGATACGCGCATATCGTGGACATATTGTGCGAGAATGGGAAAGCGTGTCCGTTTTTTTTGTTATAAGGGTGAGAAGACATGAGCCCCTGAACGCTGGCGTACTGATGTGGGGGGGGGGGGGGGGGGGGGGGGGGGGGGGGGGGGGTGATGTATTTTTTTTTTATTCGAAAAAAGTTATTTACAAATGTTGATGTTGTGACATGATTTTCCGGTTTTTTTCTCAATTTTTTTT
>JAVYIG010003549.1:0-192091 GCA_035222895.1 Strongylocentrotus droebachiensis | reverse complement strand
CTATATAGTATGAGAATATACACATACATTAAAAGAGTTCATTAGGCCTGTCTTCATCAGCTCGAGATTGCCAGATAACTCACTATTTTAACTATCCTAATCGCATAGTATCCAGCTAATTTGCATCTTCATCACCCCGCAGTCGAGATAATCATCCCAAGATATCTTGGGCTAGTTTGCAAAATATCCCGCTATTTGTCCGGATCGTCTTCACCAGCTCAAAGACTCAGACTATGCGCGAACGCTGAGCAAAATATCTTGAGCTTGAGTTTCGAGACTCATCAGCTCGAGACTCGACGTTCAAACTCAGGCTTATTTCCCCAATCAGAAATAGCGGGCTATTTGCAATCTCGAGCTAATGAAGACATACCTTTTGTTATGCTCTCATGAGTCAAGTGGGCCATTGATTTTCAATAAATTTTCATCAAGCATTAAGATATTCTTGACTTGGCTTGCCATGTTGAATTTATCGATCCACTGATTTGATTATTTTGTTTCAAAACATTTCTTCTTTTTTTTTCAACAGAGGAGAACCTTCCGGATTTTATGCAATACAATGGATTGCAAGGAGATGGTGAGTGGATACTATTCATATTAATTAGATATATTTCTAAAATCTTTCAATTAACATTTTCTAAAGGCTCCTATTTTTAAATGGTACATATACTTGTGTCATTATTTGAGTACTAGAAAGAAAGAAAAAGACCCCCCCCCCCCCACCCCCAAAAAAAAAAAGAAAAGAAAAGAAAAAAGAATCTGTTCCTTGGAATAATGCTTGTTAAATCTACAGTGTCATTATATGAGAAATAACCTAGATGAATTATTATGAAAATATCTCTATATTCATTATACATTTCAGTTTGTATTGCATAAGCATTATTTTAAAGATAATGATAATAAAATGAACTTTAATTTTCCACACACACACAAAAAAAGCTACAAACTGATAGACAACATTGTTAGTTTTGTTGAAAAAACAATTTCGTACAAAGTTTGTATTTTTTCCCACATATTTGATTTCTTGAATTATGGGATATTAATGTCAAACTGAACATATATTGTATTCTGCATTGCATTTGATAATGGATTGATATCTCCATGCATCACTTATCTAATAACATTGATGATAATACTCACACTTTCTCTCATCATTTTTTTCTTTTATAACACTCCTCTCCTAACCCATCACCCATCCTAAAACCACTTATCCTTGTTTTGTATGCATCTAATCCACATCGCATATCCTACCTGCACTTAATAACAACCTCTATTGATGAACTGATTAATTCCCCATTATCCATAACATTTCTTTGCTAAACCTAACTTCTAACAAATTATTCATTTTTTTTTCATTTTACCATGTGCATTTTGCCCTTGATTTTTGGTACAACTCAATTAATTTCTTATATTCCATCTGAAAAAAATGTGTATTGAAATCCCAAAATTATCCCAAAATTGTCAATGCAAATAATCTTTAATTACTTGCAAATATTTGTATTCCATTTATAACTTTCAAATCAATACAATTTCCATTTAATTGATTTGGTTTTATTTTATTCAATTGACTAATGAATAATTTTACTATTCATGCTCATCATATTTCCCCTATTCTACACATAAACACAATCTGCACATTTCCCTCACATGTGCCCATTGCTGCAACAAAATAAAACCTGCTCTACATTATGTATTCCTTTGGCTATTGCTTAAACAAAAAAATGTTTTCACCAACCTGCTCAACCCCCCCCCCCCCCCCCCCACCTTCCCAATGTACCCCTGGGTCTCACCCTGCCCCTCACAGACACAGACAGCAGCAGTCGAAAGATTGCCCCAAAGGCCACACCCTTGGTTGCCAAGGTCCCGCCCATCAAAACCACTACCATAGCAACCAGCGAAGACACGCCCAAAGCTTCTGCAATGAATGAAGAAGGTGCCATGTGCATACCACTTTTATTTTATTTTAAGAAAAAACTTTTTCACATTCAGTTAAAGAGGCATAAAGTCTTTCATGCTTTATTCGCACATTTACTGAGATGACATTCAATGTATAGGAGCATACTTGATTCATGCATCCATTTGAACAAAATGACATGAAATTCAATATATGGGACTGTATTATAGTACTGTTTGCTCTTTTTATAAATTGCATGAATGCTATGCCTCAGGTTAATTGCCTGGTTTTAAAACTTTATAATAAAACCTTACTGGGCATCTCAGTGTCCTGGTTTGTCCTCTTTCAAATGCAATTTTATTAATTTTGTCTACCGTAATAAACTCTGATTCTGGTGAAAAGAGATACTTATCACAATGCTTGTGTAATGTCAAGGATGAAAAGAACCTTATGAACATTATTAATTACCTAACAAATCAAAGACATAATGGATGATGCGTGTCATTATTGTTTGTGAATCTATGGTAGAAGGATATTAGGGAGAGGTGAGTGTAGGGTCTTTTTACTTGATCTCATCTATTTAATACTAAAGACATCTTAGTTCTGGTTGCTTTCCTTCATTCATTTTTTTTGTTCTTCACTTTATGGCTCCTTATGACCACTTTTTATGTTTATATCCACAGAAAATGTTGATTTATTTCATGTGTCACTTTGTAACAATATACTTTTACTAACTTTTGTCACAACCTTGAAATAATCAGTTCACAATGTTTAGTCCTGTACCACACAGCTTTTCAGGGTTTTCATTAATCACACGTTTTTGTGTCTTTACAGAAGATCCACTAAGTGACCTAGAATTCAACAGTGAGGATGCAGATGCAAGGCATTCAAATATGAACCATTTTTCAGGTTGGTTAGAAGATAACACATGTGCGGGTAGCTGTCAGTAGCATAATTACGCTCCCCTATTGAGGCCAAAAAAAAAAATTGTTTGGTTGTCCTCGATTGCTTTTCTGGAGTAGGGGCGGGCGGGCGGATTTTTTTTTTTTTTTTCCTTTTTTTTTTTTTTTTTAAACTTCATTTTTTGCGTGTCTTTTTTTTTTTTTCCCTCATTTTTTTTTTTTTTTTAATATTTTTTTTCCATAAAAAAAAAAATCATTGGATTTTCAAGCATTTAAACAAACAAAGTCTATAAAACACTTTAATATGGTAAAATACTAGCTTAATGTACAATGAATATCAAGACCAACACAGAAGGTATTTTGGGCTTTGAAATACAGCACCTTTTAAATCTCTGTTGTACTGCTTATAGGTACTTGCGCCCTCTATTTAGCAAACAATGCCTAATCGGTGACCATTGGTCCTCCCATGATCCTCTTTATCTTAATGTAGATACGTAGAAATGTATCTTAAATTGAGAGCTGATTTGATGAGATAACCACTCTGTCCAGTGACCTTGCAGGGTGATCTAATCCCTCCTGTAAACTAGTACAGATGGGCTTTAAAATGAGTTTAAGAATGCTCAGAACCTGATTTGAATGAACGGCATTTTGAGATAGAAAAAAAAAAAGCCAAGTTTAATAAATACCTAATTGCGTACTGAAAAGACAAAACTGGCAACGGGACGCATTTTGATCCTTGCAAATGCATAAAATGGTATGTTTGGCATTTAAGATTGCTCCCCCCAAAAAAAATTTAAAAAACTTAAAAAAAAAAAAAAAAAAATTGAATACAAAAAAAAAAAAAAATACGAGCGGCCCCGAAAATGACGAGCGGGCAGTCGAGGACAACAAATGATTTTTTTTTTTTGGCCTTTAAAATCAAATGGCAAATAAGGGGGAAAAGAGAAATGGGATAAAAGGGCAAGGGGGAAGCAACAAAAATGGTGAGGAAAAAATTATGAGACCCCCTCTCATAGCCCCTCCCCTGTCCTCTAACCAGTGACCTTGTTAATTGGCATTTCATCTATCAAGCAACACCAGTGCCCCTTCTCATCCCCCCCCCCCCCCTCCCCCCCTCCTCTCATAATGCCAGCGTCAAACCTATGTCTATTAACCGGGAGGTCCTGGGTTTGAATCCAAGTCGATGTGCTAGTGCCCCTTTGGTATTAGGCATTAATCCTCATTGAGAAGACCTTAAGCCATTGGTCCCCTGGTTGCTTACTTACAAGCCTACACATACTCTCTTAGCAGTCAGGTAAACAAAAAACAACCAACCTTCAACTGTATGAAAAACACATGAGAATAACTGAGAGATTTAAATATATTTGTAGATGTAGTTTCTATGTACTTTGAATATTCATAAACAATTTCATAAACAAAACAAAACTTGAATTTCTTTTCTTTTCAGGGGATCTTGCTTTTGCCAGAGCTCAGAGTGATCATCCAAGTGACCTTGAAGATATCCCTGAGGTAGACGAAGATGATGACAACCATCATTCTAATGCAGCTGGTCGCCGTGGTGATGATGGTAGCCTTGCGTCATTCAGTGATTTTGGCAGCGATGTGTCTTATGTTGGTAGGTTGATTCTGCCTTTATTTTGTGCAATTTCAGGTTTTTCCTACAATTGTAGCTTCCTTTTTTTTTCTTCACGGAAGATTTCTATAGTTTCCAAAAGGATTATTTTTTTGCTACCTGTAGGCATGAACAGGAGGTTACTAAAAGGTAAAATTTGAATTTTGTTTGAGTTTATTTCAGTTCAGTGATTTGGGGTGAAAAATGAAACAAAATAACAAGGTATGTGATGTGATCTTTATTGCTGTAAAATTTAAGTAGTTTCCCACAGTTCTATATTAAGAGTTCAGAAATGAAAACACTGATACTACCATTGTCTTAGGAAGCTATCTCTAGATCGTCAGTTGAAGCACAGTGTTTGCTTGTCGTGGGATGAACCTGACACAGTCACCATACAGGAGATCCAGGAGTTCCACTTCTATGTGGATGGCCAGTACCGCACTGCAGATATGTTCATTAATCTTCTTTCCTTTGTTCTTGTCCAGTTCCTTGTCCTAGGAAGCTGTCCCTGGATCGTCAGTTGAAGCACAGTGTTATCATGTCGGTGGGTGGCACCTGACACAGTCACCCTGCAGGAGATCGAGGAGTTCCACTTCTATGTGTACGGCCAGTATCCTACTGCTGATGTGTTCATTAATCTTCTTTCCTTTGTTCTTGTCAGTTCCTTGTCCCAGGAAGCTGTCCCTAGATCGTCAGTTGAAGCACAGTGTCATCATGTCGTGGGTAGCACCTGACACAGTCACCCTGCAGGAGATCCTAGAGTTCCACTTCTATGTGGACGGCCAGTATCCTACTGCTGATGTGTTCATTAATCTTCTTTCCTTTGTTCTTGTCCCAGTTCCTTGTCCCAGGAAGCTGTCCCTAGATCGTCAGTTGAAGCACAGTGTCATCATGTCGTGGGTAGCACCTGACACAGTCACCCTGCAGGAGATCCTAGAGTTCCACTTCTATGTGGACGGCCAGTATCCTACTGCTGATGTGTTCATTAATCTTCTTTCCTTTGTTCTTGTCCAGTTCCTTGTCCCAGGAAGCTGTCCCTAGATCGTCAGTTGAAGCACAGTGTCATCATGTCGTGGGTAGCACCTGACACAGTCACCCTGCAGGAGATCCTAGAGTTCCACTTCTATGTGGACGGCCAGTATCCTACTGCTGATGTGTTCATTAATCTTCTTTCCTTTGTTCTTGTCCAGTTCCTTGTCCCAGGAAGCTGTCCCTGGATCGTCAGTTGAAGCACAGTGTCATCATGTCGTGGGTGGCACCTGACACAGTCACCCCTGCAGGAGATCCTAGAGTTCCGGGTCTATGTGGATGGTCAGTACCGCACTGCCACCAAGCAGGAGCCAAGACCAGGGCGCTGGTGGAGAACGTGGAACCGGCGGTGACGTACAGGATCTCGGTCCGCACTGTCACGGTCAAGGGCATGTCAGAGGAGGCAGCCTGCATGCTTATCATAGGCAGGGGTAAGTCACGGTCCCTCAAATAGAACAGTAGGTCTCTTGGTGGCTTATCCATGAATGTTTGTTTGCTTGTTTAATTTTTCAAATTTTAGTAGGATGTGCAGAAGTCGTAGAACTATTACGTATGTTACTTCATACTCAATGGTAATCCCTGAAGCAGCTTTTCCTAGCTATACTGGGATGGGAGGTGTTGTGTAAGCAGGTAAAGGCGAGGACAGTAACAGAAGGTATAACAATTTCTATATACAATAAAACAGTGTTCTAAGAATCTAAGAAAATACTCCTGGTCCATGTACCTTAGAACGTTCCCCTAAATCATAGCATGTATAACAAAACCTTAGCAAATGCTCCTTTAGACTGTAGGAAATCATTTCCAATCTTATATATACTTTGTAAACCATGATAATCTACATGTTCATGTATATATGTCTATTTCCCTCTCTCCTCTGTGTGTATGATATAGATGCCTCAGTAGCTCCTACCAATCTGAAGGCTTCCAGTGTTGGTCCTAGTTCAGCCAACATGACGTGGCTTCCAGGAAACACCAATCTTCCACACGTCGTCTCTGTCAATGGCGAAGAAGTACGCATTCTCAAACCGGGCATCTTCAAGTATTCACTTTCAAGTAAGTTTGCTCTGTCCTTCGCTCCCTCTCTCTCTCTCTCTCTCTCTCTCTCTCTCCGTCTCTTTCTGTCTGTCGCTGTCTGTCTCTCTCTCTCTCTTTTTCTTTCTGTCTCTCTCTCTCTGTCTCTCTCTCTGTCTCTCTCTCTCTCTCCTTGTTCTTCTCATACTTGTCTTTCCTTCCTTCTTTCTAATTGCTGTCTTCATATGGTTTTGTTTTGCTCTCTTTTGTGTGCTATCTGTATATCTCCCCCTTTCTCTCTGTTGATACTTCGTCTCCATTTCTCTATCTTTCTACTTTCTCTTTTGGATTTGTGATCTTCTCTGTCTATTATACTTTTGACATCTCTCTTCTTCTTCCCATGTTTCTTTTCTATCGTTTTCCTGTAATTCTCTCACTTTCTACCTATCCTTCTCTTTACTTATAAAATAAATAATAATAATAATAACGTTTTATTTACCCAGGGTAGCCACTTCAGTTATGAAACTGCTCTTCCAGCGGGCCCTGCATAACATAATATTTTATTACTACCCTTCTCCAATCTAATATGCTGAGCGCCTAGCTAGAAGGCCGAAGGTCCCATTGTTATAAGTCTTTGGTATGACTCGACCGGGATTGAACCCCCGACCTCCCATTCATGAGGCGGGCGCTCTAACCACTGAGCCACCATGCCACCTTGCTTGTATCAACCACTGATAATACACTCTTTACGTTTCTCTCCTGACTCTGCAGGTCTCCAGCCCCTCTCCGTCTACCGGATCAACGTGAGAGCCAAGAGCCGCCGCCAAACTGCAGTGGCAGACGTCCCTCAAGCAAGCAAGAACTCTGTAGAGATTGAGTTCAAAACCCTACCAGGAGGTAAGCCATGCCCCCCATGTTACTCCACCAGGCACCCACGTCCCAGTTGAATGGGTAGCAATGCCAAACCATTATCAAATCAACATCAAATCAAGTTTTGTTACATTGTACACATTAAAAAACCATGACAACTGTACTTCAATTTTTTTTAAACAATTGTTTAGCAAACTTTATGAATGACATACTGTTTTTAAGTCCAATATCTTTTTGGAGAATGCTGCATTTCCTTTGTTTCTTTCCATTTCTTCTCATATTTTCATATATAATAGCTAAGCTAATCTAATAATCTCTCAGCTACGTTTTAATTCCTGCATATATCTTTATTTGCACTATATGATACACTATTTAAACATGCTCAGCTGATCTGTGTTTATCTTTACAAGTTTGATATTATTCTCATATTTGATTAGAAAATTTGGGCCTATGATGCAATTGAAAATAGGATGATATTGATATGGTTATTCTTTATAACAGATTTTCAGGTACCTCGCATTTGTTTTCTATTTGAGTTCAAATAATTTTCTTGCAAATTTTACTTTGTTCTGGACATATATTTCTCACAAAGGTTGTCTGGAGTCTGTCGCTTCTATTATATAAATGTGGTATCTGATTGATGATCCAAAGACAATCTAACTGTCCAATGTGTTTTGTTCTATCTGTTTGTCTTCTCTGTCCTCCTCTCTTCTTCTTGCTCACATTGGCACTATCACTCATTACAATCACACTCATTCAGACCCTTCTAAAGGTTTGTATAGTGCCATGGTGCTGTTTATCTGTAAAATGTTGTTCTTGTTATATGTGTAAAGTATTGTCATTCTTGCCCCTTAGAAGAACTGTGTCGGAATCGTGAGATATTATGGACCCTGCTTTGTTGTATTATTATTTTCTTTGCTATTACGTACCAACAGTATTATTTTGACATAGTTGACAGACTTAAAAAGCCAGGATTTTTTTTGAGAAAGATGGTGTCTGCAGACTAATCATTGATTTAGAACGTTCAAATTATTTTTCATAAAAAAATGGTGAAACAATTTTTGTATCATTTTGAGGGGAAGGGTGTTAAAGATAAACTACTTAAAGGTACTTCGTAACATTGTGATGGTTGATTTCACAAATCTGTTGAATCAGGATGCAAAACACGTAAATTTATGTGTGGATGTATGGATTATCCAACTACGATGCCCCAAATCCGAAATTAATTCACGCAATATGAAGATTTTTAACAAAGTTCAACAGGTTTTCGAACAGGCGTCGATGGGAGGCGCTTGTGAATCTAAATTATCCCAACCATTTTTTGAATTTTCCCAACCGTTTTTCCATGAAAAAAAGACATAAAAACAGGCTATAAAAAATCTGTCAACACTTAAATGTCTGGAATGGAATGTAAAGCCATTTCATTGCTTTGTGAGATTTCCATTCACCTAAAATGTAATTAAATTGTAATAATATAGTTGGGAGAATTAAAGATGAAGTTGAGTTCTGGTCATGCGATTGCATTGTGAAAGAAACGGTGTGGAACCGACCAGAAAAGGTTGATCATCTAGCATATAAGAATTTGTGTGTATTGCAAGGTTCTGGAATCATCAAAATGATAAGAAATTTGGCAAAGTCTTGGTAAAGTTACAAACACTTGCACAGAAAGATGTATATGGGACTACACGAACACGTGGCGTAAAAAGCCGGCCCCCCGATTTTTACGATGTTACATGCATATTTAGAATATGAAGGCATTTGAAGAGCCATGCTTTTCAGGGAACATGTCTTAACTGATGTTCTTCCACACTTGCATAATAATAATGAGTAATGCTCACAAATTATTTTTCACCTCTTCCCAGAACTCAACCTTCTCTTTACGGAATCGATCTGATCAGTTTTTCCCAATTTGTACCATGAATAATGGTCCGTTTCCGCTCAAATTTTCAGATTATCTTTAATTGTACATTTAGCATTGAAGTCACTACCTTAGCACCACTACATGTATCTCTCATCTGAACAATGTTACAAAGTCCCTTTAAAGTAGAGAATTCATATTTTGAAAAAAGTAAAAGCGCAGAAAACCTATGAGAAAGATGGTTATATATTTCTGGAAGGAAAAAAATAAACTAAAACTCGTGTTTTTGTTTTTTGTTTTGTTATTGTTGTAATATGAAAGGAATTACACATATTCATAGGAAATCAATTTTGTTTTTAATATATGTTGTAAATTTCATGTCGTCTAGCTGTATAACTCTTAAATGTTTCTGTGACGTAAATTAGACAGTATCCTTGTAATCTGTGACATTTTTCCTTTCAGAAATCTACCATTAAATATTTAATTTTCCTATTTTTTTCAGTGCTAAGCTCGATGTCTGCAATTTATCTGTCTGCCTACAATTAAATAGTGCAATGAATATTTGTTCAGTAGTCATTCCAATTTAGAAATTAAAGAAAGCAAATTGTTCAGAAAAAGTGCCTACTGTGTTCATTTAAAGCTTCTGTTTGAAGCAGCTACTGTATGTTATGATTTTAAAGTAATATTTCATTTTTTTCACCCCTTGTATCAATGTGTTAAAGTTCAATCCTCCCCATTATCTCCAACCCTTGTGACAATTGTGCGTACATCCTCTGTGTACTTAAAATGTATATGAAATGCAAAGCAGAAACTATTTTGGGACATACTGTTACCAGAAGGCCTTATGGACTCTACAAAACAATGCTCGGTGGTCATCTCCTATGATAGCCAAATTCCTAACTTCAACCCTGGATCAAATGCTATACCCTAACCCTAACCTTAACCCTATATCTATCCTTGAAGAAATAAAGCCCTGGGATAATTGCTGCCAGAGCATATACAACATATTTATACCTTTTGTTTTGCTTTTTGTTAATTTTACGACCCCAGGTATGAGTCCCCAAGAATAAAACCCTGCAGAAAGAGCAGTTTATACAGTATTTCAAGTAGATTCAAGTAGAAATCCCAATGAATGTGCATTGTAAATCATCATCCAGTCAGCAAGAATCGTCATTTGAACTGAAGTCACAATCAACCCTTTAATTCTTTCCCCTCCCCCTCAAGGATTACCGGATGCGCCTTTAGACGTCCAGGTTAGACAGGCAAACAATGACGCCTTGGTGTCTGTGGAATGGTTGCCGGTTACCATAACAACATCAAGTCTTTCAAACGGTGCCGTCATCATGGGCTATGCTGTCTTTGTCAACAACAACAAGGTGGCAGACACAATGTCCCCTACAGGTACGTGGAGCTATGCCATCTCCATCAGAGAAAACATATTTTTTCACACATGTTATCCTTGTTTTTGTTGTATTATCGGATATTAGTGCGGTATGGTATGTAATCCCGTAGGATTTTTTTGCCAAAGTTGATTTTTTGTTGTTGCTGTTTTGGCTTCAAAAGGGTCCCAATTGGCCAAAAATGACGGGGTTCAAATTTTCAGACCCCTCCTTCATTTCCTGGGGGTCCATATTGGGCGCCAAAATAGCTTATATAAAGCGCAATAGGGAAATTTGGTGTCTTCGGGCTTGGACCCCAATGAAAAAAATTAGGCACAAAAGTCCATGGGAGCTGTTTCAGTGACATACCTTACCACACTATATGTTTGGACCCCTGAAATTTGAAAAGAAAATAAACAATATGAAATCTTCAAGTTGGCAGCACATCAGTAAATTCAATTTGATTGTTTTTCTTTAAAATAAACAATTTTCACCCGTGGAATATTAAACCCAATATATCACAAGTTGGATTTTGTGTTAATATTGCCAATTCAGGGATGCAAAAAAAAAAAGACCTTGTCCATGATTGGGTGATATATTTCATTCTTTCCCTTATATCCATGATGGTTTTATTCCGTTGCAGCTTACCATTTTAACATACCTAAATGTAATCTGCATTCGGTGTTGCCACCCTCCTCCCCCCCCCCCCCTCTTTCTCTCTCTCTCTCTCTCTCTTTCTCTCTCCCTCTCTCTCTCTCACTCTCTCTTTCTCTCTCTCTCTCTCTCTCTCTCTCTTTTCTCTCTTTCTCTCTCTCTCTCTCTCTCTCTCTCTCTCTCTCTCTCTCCCTCCCTCTCTCTCTTGGTTGATGTCTTTCATCATGAATCCCTAATGATTTGCATCTTGTGTTCATTCATTGGATTTCAGCTGACCGTGTGAACATTCCCAAGTCCAAGCTACGCATGTTATCAGCCCAGGAGCTGGTCGTGAGGACGCTGTCTCCCAACGGGTGCTCCAACGATTCCCTGCCGGCCAAGGTCTCAGCGGAGCTCCTGGAAGAGTTGAGGAAAGAGAAGATAACGGGAAAGGTCGCACCGGGAGGCAAGGTGAGAAAATGACAGTGTGAAGCTTGCATTGGGGCAAGTCCAACGTTTGTCCCATATGTTATCAAGTATTATTGAAAAGTATTCTGGAATTGTGAACTTAAATTGACATAAAAATATCATTTTATTTTATCTTTTGTCTGATTCAAACTCTAGTAGGGCCACCAGCTTGATACGATACCCAGATATACTCAAATCTTAGATATGGTCAGTAACATTTAAGTTAAAATTGCTCGGACTGGCCTATTTGTGATGGAAACAAACTTAATTATAAGTTCCTCGGTAATAAATCAAACTGACTCTATGTCTATGGATATTGTTTTCTTGTTTCATATGTACTGTAAATTGAATTTGGCCAACCACCATACTTTTGGGAGTGGATTGAAATTGAATTGTTGTGCCAGTTGAGTGCTCTTGGATAGAATATAGTTTAAAGTTGAGCAGTTTCTAATCTTGTTATCAGCATTGTTGAACCTGAGACTTCCTTAGCGTTCTGGATGTTACTACAAGACAAAATGTGTATAAAGGCCATGCATGATAATGAAAGGTTTCTGAAATGCCCATTATCTCAATACACATGTGCACCTATGCATTATGGGGATATACTCATGCACATGTTGATTCTGCTGTGTTGGTACTGTACGTCTGAGTACTCTACAAAGAGGAAAAATGCAAGGTTAATCCAAAAATGATTTTTATATTACTACCTGTCTCCTCAAAATTTGTGTTGTGTGCATATTTGTGACAATTCTTCTTGAGGCGCCTGCATGTATTTAATCAAGAAAAGAAGCATTGGTTTAAATGGTATGTAAAGGTGATTTGCAGGTGCATTTCTCTGCAAATATACTTTGCTTTGAAACTGAGGGCCTGGTGGTACACAATGAAATCATCAACAATTTTGTTATATTAATCTGAACTTTGCCATTTCCTCATCTCCCTAAACTTTGCATGCCATGATGCTTTGCATAATCAGCGTCCAAAGAAAGTCACCTTTGATGACCCTCTTGTAAGCATCGAGTCAGTCAGTCCTAATGAGATGATGTGAACTTCTAATATCTCTAACATCCATTAACTATAATTTAGAAGAGTTTCTATTATTAAAACCAACTTTAACACATGTTAATAGCACTTTTGTTTGGTCCCAACTGACTGAAATATTGTACAAAATTCAAAATAAAATGTAAGTACTCCCCGCCCTTATTGACCAGATGTGGATACACATTCATCTTAATGTTGTAAGATATATTGGTGTTTCACTATTTTGTAAATTACAGTTGATGCAAAGTATTTTTTTATTACAGGACTAACATTATATATAGATACAAATAACAAATCTTATTATTACCCATACTTTGAATTGCCTGTGAGACCTTACTATACTACAGTGTGACCCAACAATTAATGTCAAATAGTTTATGGATATTTGTTGTACTATCTATGTTACCATTTATAACTTGATGCACTTTTTGTTACTTAGATTTGTAATCTCCCCCCCCCCCCCCCAAAAAAAAAAAAAAAAAAAAAAAAATTAATGTTATTTTCTAACAATTTGAAATAATTGTGAAGTCAACCTGTTTCTAACCTGATAGTTCTCAAACTTATTATTAAAAGGTACATACATGTACTTGTACAATTTGTGAGCAAATTGTTAATCATTTTAGTTTGTGTACTTTGCATTTACTTCTGAAATTGAAATAGATGTCATAAAAAATTGTCCAAATTCTCACGCATATTGGAGATAATGCATCATTTTACCAACCTTCTGAGATGTTTTTGGCATTTACATATGATTGTGAAAAAATTTGCCTTTGAATTATTTAATGATGTATCCAGTTCATCTCTTTCTTTAATATCCCTACTGCTTGATACTAGAATATCTGCTTGGAGCCAGATAGGGTGTTAACTCAAAATCATCTAATAAACACAGAGTTAATGCCCTTCTGGCTCCCAACATACAAAGTCACCTTCGTACAATTATTAACACAAGTGATTTGAATTATAAGTATTCTAACTTTGTGTGGTGTGAATTAACAGTTTCAACGTACAGGAGACATGCAGTAAACTGACAGTACTTATTCTCCTTAATCATATTCATATAGGCAAAGGCAGCTATGTATGCTAATGCTGATGATGAGGATAGCTCTACTAGTAGTACAAGCAGAAGTCTCGGAGGAGGTCGGAGGTTACCAGACGAAGAGAGCATGCAGAAAGGCAGCCCAAAGGGTGCTTTGAAAGTGGACGGTACTCCAAGAGAGGATGCTCTCCCTCTCAAGGTAGTTATCAATGATGACTGGATTGGGGGGGGGGGGGGGGGAGATGATGATGATGATAATAATGATGTTGGCGATGATGATAAAAGTTTTTGGTGGTGGTGGTGATGTTGGTGGACTTAACGATAATTATGCTGACAGTAATGGTGGTGATGATTTTATTAGTAGTGATGAGGTGTCAGCGATGATTAAGTTATGGTAATTTGATTTATAGTAATATGCTGCTGATGAAGAATGTAAGTAAGAATGGTAACAAAAACTGTTGTGTATGATGTTAAGTGTTTTTTTTCTTTTGGTAATAATAAACGGCTATGAGGATGATGATAAATAAAGACACTTTTTAATGCAGAAAGACCTCTTTTTTTGCCTGCCAACAGCCCATCATGAAGACTGAAAAGTCCGGTACCTTCAGAGAATCGGACTACATGTCCGACAGCGACCGTTCAGAGCTCTCTGACATCCTGGAGGAAGTCGAGGAGGAGGTCTCAGAGTTTGGTAGCGCAAGTCTTCCTGGTCTTAGCGATAGCAGCGAAGGGTTGCGGTCATCAGGGAGGAGGAGGATGAGGGGAGACGATGAGAAGAAAAAGGTCCAGGAGACACTTCAAGTACTACAGGCAAGTCCCTTTTGCTAAAATCTTGTAACCTTTTGCAGGAATCCCAGTTTTCATTCTCATGCCTTGTAACTTCGCTTTCTTTCAGCCTTCTACCAACCGTATGCTGGCTGATTTGGTAAAAGCTACCAGTGTCCCTGCTTGAGTACAATGTTATTACCTTCTTATATTATATTTGTTGGGTGATATATGCTGTTAGACCTTCGTGATGGGTTGCACGTTTCCATAGCTGATGTACATGGACTATTTTATTTCATGATTGATGATTTTCTGGAAGTGCTTGTGATCTTATTAGTAAGAGATGGAGATCTATTCAAGGTGCATAAAAACTTCTAGTTCTGACTCAAACTTATTTCTTTTTCATCAAACAATTGCTTGAAAGTTTCCTGTGATGTTTCAATGTTTCTTAAAGTCGCAACACTATAGCAACAAATATTGTGCTTTAAAGATGTCTTCAGTTATTGATGTAAATATTGAACTGATCAGGTAATTTTTTAATGAAAATTATAAATTCTAAGCTGCAGCTATCAGTTGGCCTAGAGTACCACCACAGCCACCTCAAGAATGTTCATACCAGTTAATAATTTGTTGGAGATACAGTATTGTGTGTTGACTGATAATCATGACTGATAATAATCCTCCCTTGTTCTATGAACAGTACAACACTAAGCAACAGATGGACTTTGACACAGACCCAGAGGTTGAGTCGTTGAACAAACCGGACAAAGTGGTTCCAATCCCCATCATACGATCTCAGAGGGACTATGAGAGGGAGACGGAACAATCCCCCCACAACCCAGTGGTAGAACCCGTGCCATGGAAACCAGCCAAAAAAGTACCGCAAATTGGTAGGTCAAAGGTTACCCTTCAACATGATTTTTATTTGATCAATTAATTTACCAACAGCAATACATTTCATACAATAATTTTTCATATACAAGAAGAGAAACTATTGGTTGGTAAAAGGGGCCAGATAATAGCAAATGTGCCTAACCCCTTAAACAGCTAAACAAAGTATTTTGGTACAAATCAGATTAGAAAACTTAACAAAACAAAAAATAATAAATTTACTATTTCAATTGATACTTTAAAAAAACTCAAGAATACTCAACAATGTCTTACAATATACAAACTAATAATGTATATTTATAAATTGTGTAAATATGCAGATTATTTAACTTGATATTTCTAGACCTATTTTTGTCCTTGTATTCTGGTAATTTTGATAAAAGACTGACGGTTGTAATGACATGACAGGAGATTTTATATTTTAGTATTGTTGGTGCAAATAGAACATGTGGTGACCAACTATTTCATTAAAGGTATGGGGTTAGGATGAGGGCTGAAATTGGATTTTAGGTTAGGGTTAGGGTTAGGGTAAGGGTTAAGTTCAGGGGTTTGGTCCAGGGTTATATATTGACTGTAGAGCAATTGTTGCCAGAGCATATGGAACATGGACCATGTTTTCTACATTCCAAGTACCTCAAACTCAAACCAGTATAATATACATTACAACATTAAAAAGGTTATGTAATGATTTCATTGATTGTATTGTTTATTAAATCATGCTTGTATCATTTCATCTCTTGCAGAAATAACCAAAGATGCCAATAATGAACACTTAAAAGCAGCTTCACGTAAAACAGACTTGTATAATCCTGAGAAAAGGACGGAAGTGATACGAACGAGCCCAGTCTCGTCTGCCTCAAACTCATTGCCAATGGCCGCACCAAGGTCGGACCCACGGGTCCAACCAAGGACACAGGGTCAAAGGTCAAACGCGCAATGGAACGCATCCTCGGAGGCGAGTAGTAATAGTGAGGTGGGAAGCTACGATAAAAACTATGACGCTAAGTCTAATAATGATAGGCATCACCATCAAACAGATGGGAGGCCGCAGAGTGATTCAAGCAGTCATCGACGAAGCGATAGCAGTGACAGGAACCGCCACAGTCGACATAGCGACAGTCGTCACAGCGACAGTCTACGGACACCAGAGAGCAGCCTCAGCCTGCAGAGGTCATCGAGAGGGTCGCGGTCTGAGGAGACATTCGATGACGAGGAGGAGGAGGGATTCTCGGGAAGCGAACCTGAAGAGTTGTTTGATGATGGGACAATACGATATTTTATTGCCATATTTGATTACAACCCTGCTATCATGTCGCCTAACATTGACGGTGCTGAGGAGGAATTGTTCTTGAAGGAAGGGGACCTCCTCAAGGTGACTTATTTAAATTTTTCCTTTTCAATTTCTTTCTTTCTTCATGATCAGCCAGTCGTAGGAACATGATTTCTAATTTCCACTTTCATCTATAAATTTGTAAGGATAGTAGGCAAATTCTCCAATATATTTTGAAGTTTAAGTTGAAATGATTTTTTTTTTTAAAACCAGGAGTATGCTCAATCATATATCTTACATCAATAGACATGGGTTAAAATTGAACATATATATTACCACTTTGTTCCTAACTTATGGTCATGTTTTTCAATCTGCAGATCATCGGAGATAAAGACGCTGATGGGTTCTTCGTTGGTGAGATGAACGGTCGCCGTGGTTACGTGCCGTGCAACATGGTGGAGGAGATTGAGGGTCCAGAGCAGACGCCCCTCGCCAAGAGAGGAGATAACTCACAGGGCCACGAGAGGTCGAGATTCAATGACAGTCTGAACACAACTGGTAGCAGTCAAGGTGAGATGTAGTTAGTGTCTGAATACTATGTGGGTTTGATTCTTGTATGAACACAGGGCCACGAGAGGTCGAGATTCAATGACAGTCTGAACACAACTGGTAGCAGTCAAGGTGAAATGTAGTTAGTGTCTGAATACTATGTGGGTTTGATTCTTGTATGAACACAGGGCCACGAGAGGTCGAGATTCAATGACAGTCTGAACACAACTGGTAGCAGTCAAGGTGAAATGTAGTTAGTGTCTGAATACTATGTGGGTTTGATTCTTGTATGAACACAGGGCCACGAGAGGTCGAGATTCAATGACAGTCTGAACACAACTGGTAGCAGTCAAGGTGAGATGTAGTTAGTGTCTGAATACTATGTGGGTTTGATTCTTGTATGAACACAGGGCCACGAGAGGTCGAGATTCAATGACAGTCTGAACACAACTGGTAGCAGTCAAGGTGAAATGTAGTTAGTGTCTGAATACAATGTGGATTAGATTCTTGTATGGACACAGTGGGAATTCATCAGAGTGAAGTTAATGACAGTCTGAACACAACTGGTAGCAGTCAAGGTGAGATGTAGTTATGTGTCTGAATGTAATGCGGGTTTGATTATTGTGTAAACACAGTGGGAAGTCAACAGGGTGAGGTTAAATGACAGTCTGAACACAACATCAGCAGTCCAGGTGAGATCATAAAGTCTTAACACAATGTTTTTATTACTGTGTTTATGCAATGGATAGTAGTTAGGGTTAGTTATAAAATGACAGTCTTAACACGACGCAGAGATATCAAGTATCACGCATTAGGCGTGACATCATGCATTTCGAGGGTCTGAAAATGCTCTTACGCACGACGCGCACGCTAGATTTTGAAAAACGCTATACCTTATGCGTGTGTTATACCCTCGCACGCGCGCTCGCGCACCAAATCATGAAAATGTCACGCATTGCCGATCTTTGAACTTGGGGTCTCTGACAATGTGTAGTTTTGAGGGTGAGGTCAATGACAGTCTGGTTTAAAACATGATTTGAAATTAAGACCTCTTTCATGTATTCTGCCTATTCAGCCTCTATCTCAACATTAGACAGAAGCCTTTGATCTAGTACATGATTCATACACATGAAAAATGTGTTCATGTTAGCAACAAATGAGATCCACGATCTACATTCATGCATGTGCAATGTTCATATAAATGTTTGTGCTTTGAGATGTTATAATACTAGAAGATTAATTCATAATATATATATATAATATATTTTTTCCCCGTAACATGAGAGTAAAATTAATCGCTTCATTCTTTTAATTAAATGTAATGTTAATTTTTATTGAATAATTGTGTTAAGTGGGGGCACGCTACAAGAGTCCTATCTCGCACCCCGTGGCAACGTGTCTAACATGGTCGGTTGTAGCACCTACTCCGAAGATCAAGATACATTAATCTTGATCTAAGGAGACATGAACGAACAAACTAGAAGATTGAACAGCAATTTTTCCCCTTCCAATACAAACCCCTCATTTTTACTATGTTCCTCCCTTACCCTCCCTCCAGTCAATATGTACGACAGCCTCCCTTCCAACGGGCAGCTGGTGCTTCCTAAGGAGGCATTGGCCACACCCCATCGTATGAGGGCGCTGTTTGACTACAACCCGCAGGAGCTGTCACCGAACCCCGACCTTGACGTGGAGCTGAGCTTTCGTCAGGGAGACAACCTGATGGTCTATGGAGAGATGGACGACGATGGCTTCTTTGTGGTGAGTGATGTGAAGGATCAGTGTAGCATCTTCCAGGCCTGATAATATAAATTGGTTTCCCAATTTTTAATTTTTTTAATTTTCCCCGATTCCCCCCCCCCCCAATTTTCGTACTCAAGAGGGGGGGGGGGGGGGGGTTTGCTAGATAAGGGGGAGTGTACAAGGGATGCTCACTATCACCCCTGATCTTCAAATTGGCAACAGTGTGCTTATTCGTCTTCCAGAGAAACACGATGTGTCTGTTTTGAGTTTGAATTTGGTGTGAAGGAGCATATCTGTGAAGGTAAAATGGCCACCTCCCCAAAGCAGTGCTACACTATGAACGGAGAGTGTGAAGTGTGAAGTGCAAGTGCGGTATTGTCATCAAGACCAAATAACTGGAAGAATAGCTCATTAAAGTATAGTTTTTGTAAGCACACAACCCTTCTTTTCATGTACTAGTATAAGTAATTTGGAGGTTCCCTTTCCTCACATTCATTCAATTTCACTTTGATAACATTTCACTTTTTTTTTTTTTTTTCATTCTAGGGGGAGCTCCGAGGCAAGAGGGGTCTTGTGCCTTCCAACTTCCTGGAAGAGGTGTCGGACATCGACTCGAGCACGACGTCACGGTCCTACAGTCCTGCCTTCCATAAGAACAAAGAGAATAAACACCAATCGCAACAATCTACCAAAGACAAGGTATGTATGGTCTTGCCCCTTGAATAGGATGTAAAACCATAGGTTATATGTGAATATGCTCATAGCAGTAGATAGAGCACCTATATGGAGCTTTACAGGTATTGACTGTTCGCCTATGAAACATCTCAAGGTAGGGACATACATGTTTACAAATCTTGTACTGTATGTCCAGAGCCAGAAGGGCATTTAGTCTTTGTTAAAGTATAAGAGTTAACGTCTTTTTGGCTCCAAACATACAAGATGTGGTTTAGGTGGATTGTGATTTATAGGACTTCATGCAGATCTTATTGAAGCAAAGCGCAAAGTGCACAGTTGATATATAGTGCTGAAAATGTTGTGTTTACTATTCACAGAATATGACTATACCGTTTTTTCCCCTTTATTTGAAAATGTAATGTGGTAATTGTGTTTTATTGAAAACTCTCTCTTTAAAAATAATTATAAATGAGAGACAAATATGCAAATGGATAGACCATCACAGTATGGTGAGGTACATGTGGACTATGTCCCTGAACTACCCCTAGATTTGTTGCCTATATCGTCAGTTTAGAACAAAAAGGACATTGACTCTGTGTCTATAAGGATCTCACAGCCTTGTGGGTCCAAACAGATGATAGATACATAGATAACAGTTCTAGGACACCAACCCCCTGGACATCCACCCCCGGATAACCACCAATCATCTACACCCCTAGGACAACTACCTCCTAGGGCAACCACCCTCTAGGACGACTATATCCCTGGGACAACTACCTCCCGGACAACTACCCCCTTGGACAACTGTCCTAGGGGGTAGTTGACCAGGGGGTAGTTGTCCTAGGGGGTAGTTGTCCTAGGGGGTAGCTGTCCTGGGAGGTAGATGACTTGGGTGGTTATCCGGGGGGTGGATGTTCAGGGGGTTGGTGTCCGGATACGATAGATAACATAAATCTTTAGTCGAGTACCAAAGTGAGACGTCACATCTATGGCTGGCTCCAATTCTGTCCCCCTTTAATGTGTGTCCTTTTTGTCACTTTCCACTTTCTACTTGGGGCTATCCATCGCCATTCAGCCTGGGTATGTGACGTCATCACTAAGGTGCTCTATTGTCTTGAGTAAGCAAAGCTAGACCCAAAAATTTGCAAACATGCTGCTTATCTCAAATTAAGAAAGAAAAAAATTGTGTTCGGAGATCATTCTAATTTTTTAGATCTCTTCCCATCCGGCATGTAAAAAAGAAATGGAAAAAAGAAAGAAAAAAGATAAAGGATGACATCTCAAAGCACTCTTTATCTAGCAGAAAACCTGCTGTACCACTTATTACTATTATTATTCATTGTTGCTTGTATTGGCCAAGCTGTGTTAGATGTAGATGTTCATTCATTCATGTTACAGTTTATTTATCGCCCCATGAACTCCTTCCTGTGTGTGTTAATTCTATTTTTCCCCATGTTCCATCTTGCAGCTTCGATTTTTGTTGCTTTCTTGGATCAATGCTAGTATTCCCCAAATTTGATATTTTACTTTTCATATTGAAAATTACAAAACTTACTTGCATGAACACCGGTTATCTTTTGGTTTGCCCTGTGCATAAACATGTAGGGGAATATGTGTTAATTTCAAAATTAATTTCAATCATGATTATTGACTCTCCTTCTTTCTTTTTTTGTGCTTTTCCTACTTTAATTGTCATATTAATTTGCATTACCAGCTTTAGTATTCTCCCTCATTTTTTATAACCATTTTTAGTGATCACATTTTGATTGCTTTAATCAATTTTAATTATCCAGTTTCATTTGCATTACCAATTTAAGTTGTCATAGTTCATGTTCTCTACCATACTAGCTCATTATATCAGTATCCCTTACATGCATGGCGGAAAAGTAAATTTTTATCGGGTGACTTTTCCAGATTATTTCTGTTGTCCATGCATTAAATCTTGACTTTTCAGTTACAAACCATTTTGTACAATATACAGATTTATTCCACATTGGCCAACACATACTGAAAAGAAAAACTTTTCCTTGCATGAACATTTTATCCCTTACTTGCTACTTCATGTTTTTCTTGCATCCATGGCAATCCTGCATGTTTTCTTGTAGCATTCTTCAAAGCATTGGTAAGGCATGTGTGTGGTTTAGTTTGATGTGATTGTTGCTTTCAATGCTTTGAGTTGTGGTTCTTGCTTTGATATCTGATTTTTGTGTGCCCCTTAACCCATACGATCTTAAAAGATGTGATATATTTTTTAGAAAAAGGTGTGATATTTGTATATTATTCAGAGTAACATTTGATAATTTTTGGAGATTCTGATAAGAATTTTCTTTAAATGATAACCCTGACAGCCAGGTAATTAGTATAATTCTTTACCATATGTAGTAAGAAATTATTGCTATTACTGTGAGGTTGAAATGACTACGGTATGCAATTGCCACCCCCTTTTGTTTTATCATTTGATGTTTGTTTATGAAATCAAAATTTAGAAATTTAAGTTTGCTTTTACCACTGTTATCCTTGGCACATATATCTACACTAATTTAGTAAGATACTTATGTCTAAAAGAATTTGTTGTGAGCGGTTTCAAAGGTATTTGGGTATTTGTGTGTATTGGGTTTTTACAGACGTGTATCAATCAGATATGATTATTTCACATGAGGCTGCCAAAGGTTTTTTTTTCTTCTTGAATATGTTTACAATTTCAGTATTGTAAATAGTGAACAGAAAGTGTTATCCCTGATGTGAAAAGCAATTGCATGATTGGTATCCTAACCCCTGTTTGTCATATCAGTGGTGGATTAAATGGAGGGGGGGGGGGAACACATCAAACATAATAAATATTGCATTATGGCATTATAACATACAATACAAGTTTACAAAAGAAAAATGATGAGCCCCCTGCCCTTTTCAAATTTTAAATGAAAAATGCATTAGAAAATCGGATAACACTTTAATATTTGTTTGTTTGTGTACATTTTCCAGAATTCCCCCCCCCCCCCCCGCCCCTAACAAAAATCTAGAACGCTACCAATAGAGTTCTGATAATATCGCTGTGCAAAAACTCCCCAACTTAATGTTTCACTAATCCGATGCAGTTTGCTAATCTTACATGATATGTTTGGTTTTTGTTATTCAGTAGCTAAAATACCCCCTTAAGTTTTTTATCAGATGATGTTTGAAGGTTTGCATGGTGGTATGAATAATCACGGAAGAGGTTTACGGTACACCATGTGTAAAGTCCTCGAGGGACTGAGGAAAGTAGATAGAAAAATGGAAGTGAGATGGAAAGGCGAGAAAGTGGAGGTTGGAAGGAAGAGTATCTTTCGGAAGTGAGTATAGTCCTGAGAAGGACTGTAAACCAGAAAGTTGTAGGCAGGATGAGAGGTTTGAGTAGAAGACTGGATTGAGTTGGAGAGTTGAGTAGGCGAGTAGAGTTGCAGAGCAGGAGCAAGAGAGTAAACTCGACGTTTCTTTAAGTTTTTTATGTTATATTTAAATCATCACAGTATTACGAAATAAGGATAAAATAGTGTTAATGTAACAAGGCTTGCTAATTTTGGTCGTTGGGGAATGCAAATAGAATTGAATTGATGAACAGATGTGTTTTGTGTGTGAGGGGTTGATAAAACAAATAAGTAAAATTACAGTTAGAAGTGTACTGAAAAAACATCTTGTTTCTTCATTTTTAGGCCTAAGGTTTTTGTTGGGAAAAGAGTACTCATAAAGGTTTATCTTAATGACTTTGGTACTGAATTCTCTCATTCCTTCCACTTCTTTCTATTCAATACAGTTCACCTTGGGTAGTTGCACTGTTGGCTGTTGATTTAATAAAAAATTTAATAAAGAAATAAATCGGTTTCCTAGGGAAATAAGTTTAAACAAGTGATAAAACTTAAATTTTTAGCCCTGAAACAATCTTTACAATTCTCAAAGCAATATCCTATTAACTCAAGGACCAATTTGATGTAGGACTCTCAAGGTACCCCATTATATTCATCCCAATCCATTTTTCTTCCTGTTGATGCAGTACGCAGTCCCAGCCCAGCAGCAGGAGAACGGCGAAGCGCAGTACCACGGGAGTGAGGTGACCCCCGTCATCTCCGACACGGCAGAACAGACGTCCATAACATCCACGCCCGAACACTCCAAGAAGAAGAAAGGGCTGCTCTCAAAGGGCAAGGCACTCTTCAAGAAACTGGGAAGCTCTGATAACAAGCAAAAACATAAATGATCAGAGGAAGTGGTGCTGATGATGAAGGTCGGAGGTCATGAGCGATCAGAGGGGATGCCCCTGGTTTCCATGTCCAAACACAACAGAAGTGATGACCGTCTTGCAGGGTGTAGGATCTATCCTTCCAGGTCTTCAGTGGACATCCTCCAATGACAGATGCTGATGATGCCCAAGTCCTAACACCACAGGAAAGAAGATGTGCTTGTCTTGATGGCTAACACTCCTGAAGAACGTGGGTGTACCCAGGATAAAGCAGAGTGTTTGGAAAGAAGAGCTCCAGATCTCATTCAAAGCAGTTGTCAAGTGACTCCAGTATGGAGAGAAAATGATGCCATTGCCCCAGTGCTATTGAAGTGCTCTTCAATATACAGGAAAGAGAGATTTACCAGTAGAAGAGAGAGACTGCTGAAACTGGGAAACGTACTAGAGTTGTTGTGAGAGAGGCCATTTTCAATTCTGAAGAATTTCTGGCTCTCTTAAGATGAAATTATTTTTGGACATTCTCACAGGGTTGTCTGCTTGATAAGCAGATGATGAAAATGTGCCAAAATTTAAGAGAAAAGCTCATCATAGAAGTTTTTGAAACTTTTGTACCAAACAATCTTTAGATATTAGGGCAATCCTGAGACAGATACACATACATATATGTACTTTTGAAATGCTAGCAGCTGTGATATGGTTGTAACTAGAAAGATGTAGAGAGAGGGAGAGGTAGAGAAGGGATAGCATGAGAGAGAGAGAGAGAGAGAGAGAGAGAGAGAGAGAGAGAGAGAGAGAGAGATATATATATGTGGGATTACAATAGGTAAAGAATATAAGACTTAAATCAATCATTCTACATCAAGGTCTTACTTTTCTTGTCTCTTTCTCTTTCTTTCTAAATATTCATTATATCTATCTGCCTCTTTCTCTGTCTCTCTCTCTCTCTCTTTCTGTCTCTCGCTGTCTCTGTATGTCTGTCTTTCTCTGTCTCATATTTTCTTTCTCTCTCTCCCTCTCTATCTCTCCCTCTCTCTCTCTCTCTCTCTCTCTCTCTTTCTCTCTCTCTCTCTCTCTCTCTCTCTCTCTCTCTCTCTCTCTCGGATCATTTGAACATAAAAATCAAAAGGTGCTTGGTATTATTTCTCAAGGTATAAGAAGTTTTTCTCCATGTAATTATCATGATGTGTAAGAAATTCAAAGGTATGTTTTGTAGAAGACAGTCAATGAAAATATGTACTTTGTATCGCAGAAAAATCTTGTATTACAAAAATTCAAAGAAACAAATACTCAACTCAAAAGCATTAATTTTCATGTAAGGATGCATTGTATCTCAATTGTTCGAAAATCTGTTGATCAAAAGCATGCACAATTTAATTCAGAAAGATGATCAGCATTTTGCACTGCTATCCAAATTTCTTTGTTCATGGTTTTCCAGTCAGATATGATATGAGTTTTGCTATGAAAATGCTGGCCTTTCTATGCAGGTTTCCTCTATGTGGAGGTGTTGTAAGTTAAAAAGTGTTCCACATTTACAGTACGTAGCATCTCGCCATAGATTATGTAGAATATGTAATTGCATACATGTACATGTAATCAAAGATACAGTAGCTTTATACATGTATTTAGAATGAAATCATGTTAGCAGAATTATGTGTAGATACTCTCTCTTTCTCTCTTTGGTGGAGTTTTAGACAGCAAGAGATATTTATATTTTCTGTGTGTAATTAATGGGTTGGAATCATTACAGAGATACGACCATGAGTTGTCTGTTATTAAAATCAAGTGAAGCCTAATTTACAAAGGTTATAATTAGTTGCAAAGGGGTTTAATTATATTTTAGACGATGACAGATTGAATTAAAGCAGGTACATGTAGATGATCTGCAAGGTGCATATTGTTTCTCGGTATGAAATAAAGTAAAATTGTACAAACAATCATGAGAAGTCATTAATTCTTGCCATTTTAACTTCCAAACAGATCACCACTTTGATGTATTGCCTATCATGTTGGTCAAATCCATGTATTATTTGCCGGAATCTGGACGGAGGAGAAACAAATTTAATACATTCCTGTGATACTTTGTGTGTACTGTACTAATTAACAAGCATTCCAATGTGACGTACTGCCATGAATGATAATTATGCCAATCGCTTCATGGATATCATGAGGATAATTATGAAGGAGGGTATTGTAGACTGTTGAGAGCTGAATGGGTGTTTTCTCTGTATGAGGTGTATGAGGGATGACCCTTCTTGCTCTCCATAGGCAAAGTAATGAGTAGTTGTAGTAATCATCATCAACCATAAGTAGAATATTTAATAGAATGTTTTTATTTAATTCATCTCTAGCTTTGTAGGTCCTCTTGGACTAATGATACTTGGACAGCAGAGGATACTGACTTAGAGTAAAAGAAAAGAAAATGGCATTTTGAAAACAATCATATTGATTGTGAAAGTCTACTTGCCAGGGTTTAAAGTGGAAAACAATAGAGGAAAATTGCTGGGGCTTGTAAAGAAGACGGTGAAAGTTTGTAAACTGCAAAAGAAGATGAATGTACTAGTAAACAATGAAATAAAAGCTGCGATTTTGAGGTACATGTAGATGTAGAAGCATTATCCAGATTGTTATTTTGAATGCCAAGATTATTATTTTATCCTGATAAGTTTGTCTTCCTATTAGAAGTTTATATGTGTGTATCACCAGCCTTTCCAAGTGATAAAAAATGAGATGTAGTTTTCATATATTTATGTCATGCAAAGTGTTTGTGAAGAAGTGTATAAATATATGTACATATGTAAATGATAAATTAAATAGATGTGTATATATTGCATTGTAATATAGAGACTTCAATTTTTACGTTCTTCTTTTCTGTTTCTACTTTCATCTTCAAATGCCTTGTTGTACAAACATATGATGTGAAAGAGTTCAGTTTTATTTTACATATTTATAAACGTTATGGCTCACAAAAACCTTGTTTATTTCATTTTTATCTTTCTATTCTTTTTGCAACTTGTGCTATTGTTTTAGGATCGCATTGTAGTGAAATGGAAAATTTGGCACATCTCAAAATTGGCAAGGTTATTATGAAAGTTTTCATAATGTTGATTGGATACCATATGTGTGCAGAACAATACTTACCGGTAGTGTATTAAGAGACATCTTCCTTTACAATTTGCACAAAAATATGGGAAGGGGAAGATGGGGATTTCCTCATTAACAAACCATGAACCATTTTCCCCCACCAATTTAATGTAGGTCTGCTGTCCAAGTTTGCCTCTGATTTGGACATGTAAGATTAATGGTTGATTATTTGAAATATTAGAATAGAGATTACTCTGGAACCTCCATAAGAGAACACTTTATATTCAAAGAAAAACAAAACTTATTTGTTCTAATGAGCTATTAAACCAGTAATGTGGATATTTTCAATAGTATTTAAAGATAATAACATTGGTTTTGATACAATTTAATCCACTTGAATACAATCTTATTCCACTTTTCCAGTAATTTTAGTATAAGGACCAATATGATATGGATTCAGGATTGATTAGATTTTAGATATCAAATTCAGTGCTTTCAATATTTCTGCAACTAACGGCATTATTTGTTTGTTCTTCATGTTTCGTTCATCCCATCCTTCCTCATATGATCATTCCGTTGTTAAAATATCACTCATCAGGGCCCTGTTTCAAGTACAGAAATTATGTAACAGATTTGCTCACAGCCGATCAAAGCAAAGGATTTTAGTAGCTTGTAACAGCTATTGTAACTTGTCATTGATGATAAACTTGTATGAAACTGGGTCTGGGACCCATTTCACAAAGCTTTTTTTCAATGACAAATGACAAAAATTCAGTGACAAATCTGCTGATAACCAATCAGAAGCAAGGATTTCAATAGCTTATAACAAAAACTGTCATTTGTCACTGATGACAAGTTTTGTGAAACAGGGCCCAGGTCTCTGTCATAATCAAACATGATATTTTGCATTGAAAGCTGTTGATGAATTGTCTACAATGGAACTTGCAAATTTAATTATTCACAATTTATTTGTCATTTATATTTCCAGGTGCTATAGAGAATGTATACAGTTTCCAATCCACTTTTTGCATAATTATGTTGTAGTGATTTGTTTTGTACTACTTGTATATTAAGTTTTCTCTTTGCTGTGGTACTTTATGCTATTTTTGTTTTGTTCCCTCTTTTTGCTTTTCATTTTTCTTATCTTTCATTCTTTTGGGGATCTTTTTTTATAAACTTTTCTGTTTGGGGAGGGGGGGGGGGGTAGTACATGTACGTGTATAAACTACAACAATCTCTGCAAGTGAAATGCTTCAGTTACGCAGTTGGACTAGATACATGTCATAGAAAATCAGAAAACGATTTGCTTATTTTTTACACTATTTCATGAACTGATCCACGGAAGGGTAACTCATTACAGAATAAAAGTAAAATATTAGTGATTTTTCTATAGAAATAGAAAGTGTGGATTGAATATCTTCATGAAATATCAATCATGTGCTGGATTTGATTATATCTGTTGGCTGGACGGAATATGTTCCTTTTTTTATAAAGTACATGTACATGTGTGTGTACTTCTTTGTCTCTTGTATCATGGCTTTTTTCAACAAATCAACAAATGATTTATTTAATGAATATAAATCTGAAATGAATCCTGAGCATTTATTTGTGTCTTTATTTGAATGAGTGATGTTTTTAACAGTTCTCTATGGTTAAGATGATGAGCTTTGAGGTGCATGGTGATGTGAGCATGGAATGGTTGAATATGAGAGATAAATAAATGATTGAATATGAGAGATTAGTAGATGATTATATAACATTTATATCAAAAGAGGAGAAATAATTCTGAGGAAAGGTATTTGTTTGAGAGCACAACAATACCATTGTGCCTCACAGATAAAATTAAAAACCAGTAAAACTTCCTTGAAATACAGTCATGAATTAATTAAAGAAATATGACAGAAACAAGAGCATCATTATTGCCCAGGTTTTATTTATTTCATAAATTTTAAACTATTCTTTTGAGATATAATTTGATGAAATATCATTAGTAGACTTTCCAAGTCAATTTAGCATCCCTTACATGTAAAGGCAATCTTCAGTGTGATATAAGTTGAAAATGAGCCATTGGTACTGGGGTCGGTGGTGATGAAGGGGGAGGGCTAGTTCCTAGACAAATTTCATGGCGCATTTTCATATTTCTGTTTCTCTACATGTCTTTCTCTCTTTCTCTCTCTCTCTCTCTCTCTCTCTCCTGTTCACACACACGCACACACACACACACACCCTATATCGCTCGAAATAACATACGTAAAGGTACATTTCTTTGATAATATTTCTCTGTGTTTGACTGTTATACCCCCTTCACATACACGGATTTTTCTTACGAGTCCTTACGGATCGCCAACTCGTACTCAATCGCAAGCATCCGTAAATAACTCGCTGGTATCCGTAAATAACTCGTCACAACTCGCAACAACTCGTATACACTCTTAAGGATCCGTGAAAGGAGAGGCAATTTTTTTGACATGTCAAAAATCTTCTTGCGATTGTCCACGGATTGATTTGTCCGCAAATAGCTCGTAAATAGCTCGTAACCATCCGTAACCATCCGTAAACTGTACGCAACGACACGTACCCATCCGTAAACTGCTCGCAAAAATCCGTAAATGACTCGTAACAAATTTTTGTAACGATTCGTCACGGTTAGTTTACGATTTGTTTACGGATTACTTACGGATTATTGCGAGCAGTTTACGGATGGTTATGTGTGCTTACGTGTTGTTTACAATTTTATTCTGGTCATTTTACTATGGCTTTACGGATTGATATTGGTTATTACGAGCATTTTACGTGTAGTTACGAGTACTTTACGAATAGATACATTTACTTTACGTATACTTACGAACTGTTTACGATTTGCAGAAAGGTATAAATGCTTCAAATTCGAACACTTCCTTTTCAGACGTTTTTTTTTGGCTAAAAATCGTAAGGACTCGTAAATACTCGTAACTTACTCGCAACTATTCGTAACAACACGTAAACAGATCGTAACTAACACGTTAGTTGCTCATAGTTATCCGTGACAACTCGTAACAAATCGTGGACTGTTGCCGTAAATACATCGTAATAACTCGTAATAATCCGTAATAAACCGCAAACAGCTCGTAATAACTCTTAAACCGGTCGTAAAAGTGGCCAAATCGTAAGGATCCGTGAAAGATCCGTGAATTTGTGCGATCCGTAAGGACTCGTAAGAAAAATCCGTGTATGTGAAGGGGGTATTAAGCATCGACATATATTGCATGTCGTTGTGAATAAGAGTTGAGTATAGAATATAGAAGAATCAATATATATTTATTTCATTTGTCAAACAATGACTGACATCGATGACAATCATGATTGATCTTAGTATTGCAGTTCTTTACAATCTCTCTCTCTCTCTCTCTCTCTTTCTGTATTTTTTCTCTCTCTTTCTGTATTTTGTCTCTCTCTCTCTCTCTCTCTCTCTCTATCTCTATTTTACCCGTACCCTAATCAAGACGCAAGGTTATTAAGTCGTTATCTCATTAAGACCTTGCACCATGAGCGTCCCTGGACGGTGTGTGCGCTCTATATTAGTTTACACTATTATTATTATTATTATTACATGCACAAACTGGACTTTGAGTATCCACGCTTGACACTTTACTATAATACATTTACCCCTTGCACTCTTTATTGCTGATTAATTAAAATCAGTGCAGCTTAGCTCAAGTTGATCACCACAGTTTATTGACTAGCATACAGTGGCAATACGTTCTGTCAAACGGTGAATTAGACCTCGCAGTATCTTCTGAATATACATGTGTAATCATACATATTTTTGAATTGCATTTTAATAATTTATCAAGATGAGTGGGCAGCCGGGCCAGCTGACCGACAAACAAACGGAGAAGCTTTCTAAGGTAAGTTCAGATATATTCAGCTACTAGTAACTATTTTGTTTGGACTTGATCATGAAATCAAAATAACAATATCCTTATACACTTCGTATCAAACGAATTTTTAGTATCATTAACTAACCGCCGATCAAAAATTTGGACAGCGTTCAGCAAGATAGACAAAAATGAGATTCACTGATATTTCACCGTCTGCTAAAAGCTGGAGGCGGATTAACTGATTAACACATACTTTAACGTAATGTTAAAGCACTTGTATTTTTTGTATTATTAATTAATTAATATTGTAGTTATGTTGGTACCACGAAGAAGAACAGATCAACTGTGTTGGTTGATCTGAATCGGGGGATCCCTCGATTCTCATGTTATTTTTTTTGTCTAGAATATTCCATGTAAACTATGTTAGTGTTTTGTTTCTTTATATGTTATTATTTTTGTATTTCATTTTTTTATGATCGTAAATATAACCAACCAACCAACCAACGATTTATTGTATATTACTAAATTACAAGGGGTAACTGCAGACTGAGATCCACCCTTGCTGAGGGGGAGGGGGGGGGGTGCCTGAGGTAATGGATTCTCTAATTATTGATGGAACATGTATGCACTGCCTCTTGATGATAGATCGACACCCTTTATTCTATAACACCTTAGGACAACTACCCCAGACAGTGTCCCCCGACAAACATAACACATGCAACTTCCCCTTAGGACAACCATACTCTAGGATAATTACCCCCAGACCACTACATTTAATAATCCCTTTGTGTGGTTTTGGAGAGGCATTGAATTTCCAGGGGAGTGTTTCACAAAGACTAATATCGACTTTAAGTTGGACTTAACTATGGCAGGCCGTCCATGCCACTGTTTCCTCTCACCATTATGATATTTATATAATATATTTTCTTCAATAATGAATTATCAAAAACATGTAGATTCTGTAGATTTGTGACCATGATTTGTACGTCCCTAATTGAGAGACGACAGACAGTACATGGTGAGAGGAAACAGTGGCATGAACGGCCTACCATAGTTTAGTCCAACTTAAAGTCGCTCTTAGTCTTTGTGAAACACTCTCCCTGAGTGTTTGTCACAGATTCACAGAGGTACAAGTTATTGTAGAAAGTAGTTTTTGGAAGAAATTTTCAGGGTAATTGTCATAATATTGTAGCAACACTAGAAGGTACGTGTCCGGTGTGATTCTCATGAGAAAAAAAACTGTTTACATCTCCCTCCATTATAGTTCAAAGACAACTTGAAAGATGTCCTCCTGCCCAAACACGATGACGTCATCCTTCTTAAATTTCTCAAAGGTGGGTCAAATTTGTGAACATACAACGATTATAACAAAAGCGACTGAAACTTTTACAGGATTAGGAAAACATTTGATTATAGACTTTCGAATTTCAAAATTTCGTTAAATTCTCTTCAATCTATGTTATTTCATCTACATTATACAACTCACAACAACAACAAATATGCGGTACGCGAATTCTGAAGCTATAGATTTAAATCATTTGTACTAAATATGATAACAGAATAGAAATTGGACAAAAGTCCGACTAAGCCTGTAAATGTTTGCTCCGGCCATCAATTTATAGATAAGATAATATTTTGTACGTGATTTTTTTTCAATTAGGGCAAGACGAAAGGCTTTAGTATGTCTGTTTTCGTTACAATTTTTACAACTGGATTATATGAAATGAGTCAAACAGACAAAATAGAAAAGAAGAGAGAGAGAAGAGAACAAAGGGTGCAGCAAACCTACGTATCTTTAAAGGGTGTCGATATTATTTTATGAAACATTTTAAAGGAAAGTTGCTTTTTTTCTTTAATGGACATAGGCATCAGTCTTTCTGCAAATGTGAACAAACATGTACAAATTTAACTTGAGGGTGTTTCTTTTTAGACAGATATGACTTAAAATTGAACCTCTATATCTCATTGTATCCTTTGTAAATGTTCGGTTACAAAACATATTTGATTTCATCGTGTTCATGTAAATTGACACGGAATTATTGTTTTCATTCAATTTATTTGCAGCAAGAAGGTTTGACCTGAAGAAATCAGAGGATATGTTCAGGAAGGTAATATGACAGCGTTTTTCAATGCACTTTCTTTTTTGTTTGTTTGTTTAATATAGAACATCATTGTTAATTGATATAGGACATCGTTAATCGTCGCCATCGTCACGTATAACATGTTTACAGTAATACGATACTAATCCGTTCTCTAAAATATGGGCATAACACATTACGATCTAACATCCCTGTGCGCCTCCAAAAAGCTTTGGAAATGTGCATTTCAACGAATAATCCTACCAGGTACCCATTTACCCCACCGTCTGGGTGGAGTATAGCCTATCCGATATGCGTCGGGCTTTATATAATTATGGCAAATATACTGATCGCGTTATGGAGACTGACATCGGCGTGGGCGTCAGCCCGAGCGCCTATCATCACTGGTCAACTCATCATTATTCATATAATGTGTATCGTATGTGTGACGAGCGTATTCTCATGCATGATTCATAAGACTAACCTTATTTGGTGATCGATCACTTTGATTCAACCAATCAAATATCATCTCCAGGTTCCTCATCGCTCATTGGCCTATTTTGGTCCATGCAACATAAATATTCATAAAAGAGCTTCACAGGGGGTTCGTAGATTTTCTACGAACGAAACATGGTACATAAAAGAAAATAAAACTTTTCGCATTTACCAGTGATGATAGGCGCTCGGGCTGACGCCCGCGCCGATGTCACTCTCCAAATAAACGCGATTAGTATACTTGTAAAGCCAGACGCATATCGGATAGGCTAGGTGGAGTATAGCAAATGTAGATTAACGTCTTGCCAGAGAACGTTAGCGTTGTGGTAGGGATTCGAACCCCGTACCATGTGGTTAACCGCTCAGAGACTTATTTACTGGACCACAACCCCTCTTAGATATACCAGCGTATCTCACATTACTTTCACTGTGACAGTGGAGTTTAGAATGAGAGTTTTACCATCTCCAGGCCGAAACGGGTTTCTTTATTAATCACGTTCCTCAGCTGAGCAAATTAGCGGGCTAAATACAATCATACATCGTCCAAACACTTTCCTATGCCATCTAATCAAAGTCTCTCCTGCCCACTGAAATCAGGCCATTTCAATCGACCAAAATGAAAATAAATAATTGATCAGCTGAACTTTGCACGATAGAAATGAATTATTTTTTTTCTTCTAAAAATGAAATATTAAATCAGTATTGTTTTGCACAGTATTATATGGCTATATCCAAGATATTAGAAACGTTAGTATTTCAAATCTCTATTTTAATTTTAAAAACTATGTATGTAGGCCTACCCTACAGGGAGAGGAGAGTAGTGAGATAGACAGAGAGAGAGATGGAGAGAGAGAGAGAGAGAGAGAGACCACTTTATATTAATGATTGTTCTTAATACCATCTTGAGTTACTGCTACGTGAGCTATTTTCATATAGGCACTTATCAATAAGTGTGTCGTCAGTGCAATGCATAGTGAGATAGCAGACAAGGACATTGTTTATCTAGAGCGGCTAATCATCGTTTCCTTTATCTCTGATTCTTCCTGTCTGTATGATTTCTATTCAAATATTTGACTTTTTATAAGGATCTAAAATGGAGAGAAGAAAACAAGGTCGACACAATGATGGACTGGTTCAAAGTACCAGAGGTGAGTGATAAGGAAACATCATTTCTGATTGTCATTAATATGTGTAAAACGACGCGATCGCAAAGGCTTTCACGATTTTTTTGGGGGGTGACAAACTGCATAGCCCTTTGAAGTCTACCAGAAGAAGAAGAAGACGAATTAAAGGGTTAATTCAATACTGCATTGTGTATTCCATATCAATCATGTTCGGATTGCATAATACGTCATCCTAATGTTGGCACATTTAAATAATTATATTTAATGGACATAGCTTTTGATATTGCTCAGAGTTTGATTTTTCGAAAGTCTTAAATTGTCATCCGGTTATACAAAAAGGTCAAAGTTGTCATAATGATTGATTTTGAATAAAAATTATGACAGAAAGCAGAAGGAAAGACGAGCAATCGATATGGAAAACAAATTAAAACAGGAGAAGAAATCCGCATTACTGCAGAAGTTCAAAACATTTCGGCATTTCAAGATAACCTCTAATATTTAAGCATTAACAAATCGTCCTTGTTTTCACGAAGTGACGGTAGTGAGGAAAATCGTAACGCAAAGTGAATGCAATTTGTTTTCACTACCTTCACTTCGTGAAAACAGCGACGAAATATGTACACTAATTGTCATTCCTATTGCTAATTACATTTAACTAAACCCTATTACCTCTATGTTCAGGTTTTCAAAAAGTACTGGGCCGGTGGCGTCAGCGGATTGGACAAGGAGGGTCACGCGGTGTTCTTTGCCGATTTTGGGAACCTAGATCCAAAGGGTATGAATACAGACAAAATGTGTGTAGAATACGCACACATTATATCAGATTAGAAAATAAATCAACGCTTTTATCGGATACATGCTGGTGCGAGCAAACAATGCGTAAAACATCCAATGTTTAAATGTAAGCTCTAAAATGTATTTGAATGAATCTGCTGTTTTTATGATGGTGAAATAATGGAAACATCTTGACTGAGTCTCCTTTCGTTAGAGTAAGTGATACATATTTTGCAAAATTTAATTAAGCAACACAGAGAATAATGTTATCTCTGTATATGCTGTGATTATGTTATGTTAACAAAATAAATATGACTCGAAACGTTGTGAATTAGCAACCCAGTTAAATTGTTTACTCTCTGTTTCTTTTTACCGTCGATCCGATGACATCTCTAGCTACCCGAACCAACAGTATCCTTCTTCGTAGCCCATATACTGTAACCATGAAGCTACGACATAGCATTGGATCGTATAGAACTCAATAGGCACTGGCATTACGATAGAGATCCCCAAACAAGTACACACGTCCACATCTACACACCCCACCCCCTCCTTCCGTAGACATCCCTATTGGCGTCTTAGTAAAATATCTCTCAGTGTAGCGAAATAAACACAACAACGCCTGTTTTTTCTAATAATTCGATGACTTTGGTTGTACACAGGACTCATGTATTCGGCGAAGGTAAGCGACATCCTGAAGACCAACCTCTATTACATGGAAGAGCTAATGAAACAACAGAAAGATATGTCGACGGAGGTAAGTCACGTGATCAAGGGTCAAGGGTCCTTGAACACTAAGGTGTCCGGATGGGGGCGGGCAAAAGCTCCAAAGAAAACAAAGATAACAGAATTAAAATAAATGATGAATGCTTCTTAGAGACCAACGATTGTAGGACAAGAATTATTAGTAGATAATAGGCCATTTTTGTAATGTAACCAAATGTATACTTAAGTGCATATCATATTACTTGTTGTTAGGTAGGGCAATGACTATTTGATCATCTGAACATGATTTCTGTGGGACATACTAGAAGGTATTTGAGTTGATTTCTCGAAAGTTTTAACGATTATGTTTAATTATATTTTGACAGAAATATGGACATTCGATAGAGGGCGTCGTAGCAGTGATTGATCTGGAGAAGCTCAGTATACACCATCTGTGGAAACCGGGTATAGACGTCCTTCAGAAGGTACGTCTTTGGGTTCTTTGGAGATGGTTGGAGTCCGGGCACTTCCACACATCACATGCAATTATCTAATTTCAGATGCAATCCAGGCCACTTAGCAACCTTACCGTATTGATTTCACTTGGAATAACTGCCGATATTGATGTAGCTTTATAATATACAGCATTTCATGTGTAGAATTTAGTGCTATATATTAGTTTTTGTGACGCACTGCGGTCACAACTTAGACACAGGATTTGAGAAACTTTCATCACGATTACAATGTGAACACTGTGGCCCGAATTCACAAAGGAGGTTTGTCGACAAACCTAGGTTTATGTGCGTCATGACGCGTTTCGATGCGTTTCAGACCAACGTTCAGACAAACGGGCCAATGTGTTTGAATCGTTGGGGTGGACATTTTAGACACTCCTCTTGAAACGTACAGAAATGCAATAGACTTTTGGGGAGTCATACTTGGGATCATCAATTTGTTTGGAGTGAAACCCACTCTAGAAAAGAGTCATTCAATCACTACTTTGGAATGAATTTTCATCAACTTTAGAGTTGATTTAGCACCAAAGGAAGTGATCGCTAATGTAGGCCTAGCTCCTTAGAATGTGCATTGCCACTTATCTGCATTATGAGAGTACAGCAGGCATTTATTTTCCTGGTTATCAATACGGATGATAATTTTGAGTTATATATTCCAGGGGAGGGGGGGGGGGGGGCATTAGCATCTTTGAAAATATTTTGTAAAAGTTATTTTAAAAGGCATACAATTTTTATTCAAATCAATCAATATTTTCAATTATCAAGGAGATTTTATGGTCTTAATGTGGAAATTATGAAAAGTCTAAAATACTTGGATTTTTGCTTTTGAATACATTTTATTTTAAGGCTACAAGTGGCTCTCCATAATGTTTAAGTCCAACTTCGGGTTACGTTCGACTTAGGATCTTTATGAAACACCCCCCCCCCCCCCAGATCATGAAAACCAAATTGACGTGTCGCTTTGTCTTTCTTGGCGGGCTTTTTTGTCATTACCAGGTATCTGTGATTATGGAGCAGCACTACCCAGAGGCCATCTACCGGCTGTACGTGGTGCAAGCACCCAAGATCTTCCCCATCGCTTTCTCCCTCATCAAGCCCTTCTTGAGAGAGGACACAAGGAAGAAAATTCAAGTTTTAGGAAGTATGTCACGTGACGCACGTCTCCATTTTGCAATAATAGCATCAGTCGTTAGAATGATTATATAGAACTCACACCAGCTTGCTGTATTTGATTTTATCATCGTTTGTTTAAACCTCTCCACCAGAACGTCTCATGGCACAATATTTTTGTATTTCATACAAACTGAAATGAAGTATGAGCAAATGCGTTTTTATTTCCTCATCGAGGCTCTTCGAATGTTCTCTATGGCCCGAATTCACAAAGGAGGTTTGTCGACAAACCTCCTTTTGTTTCGACAAACCTCCTTTTGTTTTTTTACAAACCAGGTTTGTAAAACAACGCGTCAAAACGCGTCATATGACGTACATAAACCTCGGTTTGTCGACAAACCTCCTTTGTGAATTCGGGCCTGTGTGTTGAAAAATTTGATCATGTTTGACATAATTACCGCGTCAGGTCAACTACAAAACGGAACACCAAACTATAATTAGAGCTATAATTATATCTGACTTATAGCAGCATGTCTAACTAAATTATCAAATGTATTTGTTTTTCTTATCATGATGGATAAGCGTGTACCGATTATATTAAACAAAAATATAGAAGAAGGTAAAGTGAGAGCAAGAAGAAGAAAAGGTAGGGGAACTTTAGTAGGGAGTAAATTGATGACGTACGAACAATAAGGCTATCTGCAGTTGCCTGCAGTACGCTTTAAGTTATCCGTTTGCATAAAGCTAATGCCATAATAGAACATTCTCGTGAAAGATTGTATACTGTCACCTCTTTAACTTTTGATGCATCACTAATATCAGGTATGAGCCTGTCTCTCCTTTTCTTACTTTGATTTTTTTCTCTGCAGATAACTGGAAGGAGGTATTGACGAAGCAGATAGATCTTGATCAGCTGCCGGCACACTGGGGAGGAACTAAGACAGATCCCGATGGTGATACTAAGTGTGAAACACTGGTAGGTCACTTTTGCTTCTGGGATCACTACAAATAGGAATTTTAAGTTATGCTGTAGAGCCTATATCAACTAATTTGTTTTAGCGTAATGATGTGTAAGAACGAAAAGAAAGGTTATACAGAGAAAATGTATAAGAAGTGCTCACAAGGTTGCTTGGGGAGATGGATGAGGAGTTTGTGCGCTGGAAAAAATGGAGGAGGTGAAGGGGACTAGGTGAGACGAACAGAGCATCATCTTCGTGAACGAATGAAACATTATCGGGTCACATTTCAGTTTAACGTTGAGCTGTTGCCATTAGAATGTAATTCTTGTTCAATACGTCCCTTCGTGGGATAACTCATTCAGGGAGGGTCCCGTTTTCTTTCTTGCTGATAGGTGCGGGTTGACCTATGAATGGGGGTACGATTATTCCTGTCATACGCTATCATTAATTAAAACAAAAACAGCAATGGATTCGGTGATATTCGATCATAGGTTAAAACTTAAATCCCGTCTGTATATTACTAATTTGGTCAGGGTTATCTCATCAAATTAGCTCTCAATTAACATAAGAAAAGGGGTATCATGGGGGAAGGCACCGATTAGGCATTGTTTGCTATATAGAGGGCGCAAGTAGCTATAAGTAGTGCCGTGGGGCTTTAATGCGTGGAATTTCCCATCTATCTGTGCCCAGATCAAGCCAGGAGGTAAGGTACCCGAATCATTCTACCTCAAGGACCGTAAGCCGCCCCATACCCACACAGATCGTGAGGTGTCAAGAGGAGGCAATCTGGAATTCGAGTATGTCGTCACCAAACCAGACAGTGTATTCAGGTCTGTATTCATTTGAATGTTATTTTATCCTTCGATCGTTTTACTTCAAAAAAATTATTCAATCAGCAGATCTCAATTTATGAAATATGGTGGGATAAGCACCTCCAGGAAGATAAAATTCTATTCATTCTGTTTAACCAGTCGATGTTTTCATAATTATAGTTCAAAGGTACGAATATCGAATAGCTTGCAAGCTATTATCTGGTTCCTTTTATGCTCTTATGTTATCGCATACAAATACTCTTTATACTTCTGTTATGTATTTATTATTTGATAGTAGATGTCAAGTTCAAAGAAATGATATTAATATGATGATTAAAAACAGGGGCCGGCCGTGGAACTGCAACTTGTGACAGTCTATACAATCAGAATGTAGACCTAACTCTGGTTGAAAGGCAGGAGGATGAACATACCTGAGATAACATCAGAGTCATGATAAAAGGGGAAAAAAAGAAATGTGAAAATAATGAAAAACATGGGAAGAAGAAGCGGGAAGTATCACAATTAGTGATAATGATTTAAACAGTAATGGTAGAAAACGAGGAAAAGAGAAGATTGAAGAATTCAAAAAGAAGACGATCAGCCAATAGGAATACTTAATTAACCATCTTCTATAGCAATGTCGTAATCTGCATTTAAAGAAAGATTCTGTAAATTTACAATAATCTGGATATCAAGTGGAAGTCTCGCTATTTTTTTGTTTGCAATCGAAGGTACGAATTCCGGACAGAATCCAGTGAAATCAAATTCGGCTTCGATCGCGTGGACGCGAAGGGCAAGAAGACGGCCATTTTGAAACTGGAGAAATACAACAGTCACATGGTACCTGAGAACGGTGAAATCATGATTACTGAACCTGGCACATGTAAGTGTGGAAAACAAATTTGGTAAACAGAATTTCAATGCCCTTGAATAGTTTTTTAGTGCCCCAAAACCATTTCATCAGATATAAAGTCATATAAAGCACTTTGTAAACTGTTTTCGTCCTCAAGGATAAGTAATTGAGAGGTAAAAACGTTGACAATTTGAAAGGTGTCAATAACATACAAGTGCCTTAAACGTGTGTACGTAAGTCGTTCTATGCCTCAACAACTCCTCCATTCAATGCCTTTATAAAATGATTGAGTAAAGTAGGCCTACCGGATAATAAATTGTATCAGATTTCCCGTGAACAAAACTGACACTGTGTAACGATAAATGTGAAATATGATATAAAAATGAGCCGAAAACCCATCTCCCTGCCGAAGTCAAACTAATGTATTTTAGAGTGTATCTCTCCTTCCATAGTTTTAACATGCTTCTCTTTTAAAAAAAATTGTCTTTTGCAGATGCGGCAAAGTTCGACAATGAAAGCTGGACCAAACCTAAGAAGCTCTCCTATTGGCTGGAGCTACTGGAACCCAGTGACGTAGATCCCGACTTTCAGGAGATGGGCGAGGAGTTTTCCAAAATCGATCTTAACGATTAGATCAATACATCATCGTTATTGTCTTTCAGATGGATCGGTATTCATGCCAAAACACTGCCCAATTACATTTCTAAAATAGGAACTATAATTTTGTTGTGTGTGCAAGTTTTAGCAAAGGTGATGATCAGGTGTTACGCTTTAAAGGTTATACCTACATTATCTAGACACAATATTATAAACATACGTGTATTCGTATGGTACATTTAAAAAGAAAATGCATATAAAATAATATCCTAAAAGTTTTGAGGTTACTATTTTACATGAAAAGTGTTTTGATTTGTGTGTGGCAGCTAATGTTTCGGTATGAATGGAAACGTTGTGAATGCACTGTGTGTACGCAAAGTGAGTAGTAGTTTATATTGTAATTGTAAGCTCAAAAACGACTTTATTCTCTAAATATAACACATGGTCACATGTTATTAGGAAAAACCGCCAAAACACATCGCTGTTATCAATTTAGTATAGACAGTTTAATCACCGTCTAATATCCTTCTTTGATAAGAGGATGGAATAAGCACAGCGAATCAGGAATATAATAAAGATGTATAAACAAAATTAAAACCCTTTTCTCTCATACATGTACATTTGTTAAACTGATCCCCAAACAAGACTCTCATTCGCTAAGTCATCGTAGTCTAGTTTTTAACGCACCTTTATTGTAGTCTCGGTCCAAGTACAGTATATTCAGGTGCTCTTAGTGATCCCCTCCCCTCCCCCTCTCACCCTCTCTCTCTCTCTCTCTCTCTCTCATGTCCACACGTCCCCCTACTCTTTGCGTCGCTTTTCATCTTTCTTCTTTCCCCCCGACTCTCCCAGTTTTTTTTGCATTCACATTGCTTATATATCTCTCTTTCTCTTTGTATGAAGTGTAATGCATTTATTCAAATTACACATTACCAAAAACATCATCTGTTAGCATTCGTAATGAAATTTTATTATGTTCCTTTGACCGAAAAAATAGTAATTATAATTAACAGATAGATATTCAACATATTGTACTGTCAAACAAACACGGAATAGAAATATATACAACAAGACGAATATTAGTGCAATACAAGTACAGATGACATTTTATGTTAGAATGTGAAGTTCATTATTTAATATCTTATTGTAAAAAATAGAGATTGAAAACTACATAATTATGTATACAACACAATATTGTCATCGAAATAAACTGAAAATTTGAAATTTCATTAGGTGTCTAAATTGCAAGAAATTCCTTGTGACAAGAATCATTCTCATGTGAAGTCGATCAATTTGATCTGTTCGTTAATATCATATGATACAAATAAATTGTTTAGGCAAGATGCACTTGCTTCACTCAGATCAAATTTCCTGAAATAAAGTATACTAAAACTTTGATATGATTTCAGTGGAGTTGCTGCGATGGGACGCCATCGCCCCCTCCCATCACATAGCATACATGGATACGAAAGAGAGAGAGAGAGAGAGGGGAAGGTGAGTGATAGAGAGAGAGAGGGAGAGAGAGAGAGAGAAAGAGGAAGATGAGTGATATATATATATAGAGAGAGAGAGAGAGAGAGTGGTGGTGGTGAGCAAGAGAGGGAAAGACAAAAAGACAGAAAGAGGAAGGTGAGTGATAGAGAGAGAGAGAGAGAGAGAGAGAGAGAGAGAGAGAGAGAGAGAGGAAGATGAGTGATATAGAGAGAGAGAGAGAGTGGTGGTGGTGAGCAAGAGAGAGAAAGACAAAAAGACAGAAAGAGGAAGGTGAGTGATAGAGAGAGAGAGAGAGAGAGAGAGAGAGAGGAAGATGAGTGATATAGAGAGAGAGAGAGAGTGGTGGTGGTGAGCAAGAGAGAGAAAGACAAAAAGACAGAAAGAGGAAGGTGAGTGATAGAGAGAGAGAGAGAGAGAGAGAGAGAGGAAGATGAGTGATATAGAGAGAGAGAGAGAGTGGTGGTGGTGAGCAAGAGAGAGAAAGACAAAAAGACAGAAAGAGGAAGGTGAGTGATAGGGAGAGAGAGAGAGAGAGAGAGAGAGAGAGAGAAAGAGGAAGATGAGTGATATATATAGAGAGAGAGAGTGGTGGTGGTGAGCAAGAGAGAGATAGACAAAAAGACAGAAAGAGGAAGGTGAGTGATAGGGAGAGAGAGAGAGAGAAAGAGGAAGATGAGTGATATATATAGAGAGAGAGAGGGGTGGTGGTGAGCAAGAGAGAGAAAGACAAAAAGACAGAAAGAGGAAGGTGAGTGATAGGGAGAGAGAGAGTGGGGGTGGTGGTGAGCAAGAGAGATCGAGAGAGATCAAGAGACAGAAAGGGGAAGGTGAGTGATATAGACAGAGAGGGTGGTGGTGAGCAAGAGAGAGAGAGAGAGAGAGAGAGAGAGAGAGAGAGATTGTATGGTTGAGCGAGGGAGACAGAGAGTGAGAGAGAGAGAGAAAGGGAGAGAGAAAGAGAGAGAGGTAGATAGTAACATTAAAAAACTTGGTCATTTGATGGCCTTGATCTCTCGCACTTCATCCATCGACTACGAGTAAAACCTTTGCCCCTCCCCCCCTCCCCCCCCCACACCCCACGGATTATGGGTTCATAAAGAGACATTTATGTGAAATATTTACAAGTCAATGAGATAGCTCCAAAACAATTATTTATATTAAGATAAACATCCATCAACATAGTCAGTAACAAAAAAGTAAGGTTTCGAAAGATTAAGAAAGTTTCATTAAAACGCATTTTGCATGACTTTCGAATATTAAACGATTATACTCACCATAACTTAAAAATTGTAAAAATTCCAAAGATGACCTTGGTATCAGATGTTTACTTGAGTTGAAGGGTATCGAAAGCTTTCGATAGGTCATTAATGGATAATTTAAGCACATAAATCAAGAACTGCACTATTCTCGTAGTTCATAATGTTGACTACGCCTTTACTTTACTGCTAAGGAGGCATGTATATGCTTGGTAGTAAGCAACCAGGGGGGTGTTTCACAAAGATCCTAAGTAGAACTTAACTCTAAGTTGGACTTAAAAATTATGGAAAGCCATTAGCATCTTTGAAAACATTTTGTAAAAGTTATTGTAAAAGGCATAAAATGTTAATTCAAATCATTCATATTTTCTATCATCAAGGAGATTTCATGTTCTGGATGTAGAATTTATAAAAAGTCTAAAATACTTGAATTTCTGCTTTTGAATATATTTCATTTTAAGGCTCTAATGGCTGTCCATAATTTTTAAGTCCAACTTAGTGTTAAGTTCAACTTAGGATCTTTGTGAAACACCCCCCTGGGGACATACATGTACAGCTATAATCAGTAGTAGTGAGGAGTAATGCCTTACCAAATATCACTAAAACATCGACTTGGTTTCGAAACTGGGGCCTCCCGGTTACGAAACCGCTCATCTACGCTGTACCACAGAGCCAAAGAACGTTTTGTGAACAAATGTTTTTATGTCGAATTCCTTATCAGAATTAGACCCAAAATAATATCATTCTCTTTCTCTTTTAACTTCGTTAACAATAGAGAATTTTTAATATCCCGATTACGAATCATTATACATTATCTTTTTAGAAATATGCATTGCTTATACCTGACCACAGAACTGAAAATGCGTATTTTTAGTTCTGTGCACCTGACCCACTGCGAATTTTAGGTCACACACAAAGCATGTACAATTCAATATTTAACTGTTGAAAGGGCACGAACCAGAAACTGGAATATGTGTTTATAAATTCCACTCACCCAAATCCGGCCCACATACATGCGTTTATTGTACATCGTTGGTATCGTTATTGGTATTGGTATTTATTTTCCATATCACAATATTTAAAAAACAATACGAAAACATGCATGTACATAGTAAAATCAATGGTATAGTGAATGGCTGGCTAACCGATTCAGCTTTGTTTGTATAACAAAACTGTTCTTCCCTGGAGTCCGGGAAATTAAGATGATAACAGTTATTGTACAACAGAGAGAATAATAATAATACAACATCAAATAATATAATTTAGATACATATAAAAACCTAAAACCTATTAAAGAAGCATAAGCACCCCCCAACATCCCAAACATACTCCATTACAGATCAGAGCAAAATTGATTTCTTTAATTTAAATTTTTGCAAAAGGTATTCAAGCTGTTGGGTAGCTAAATAGGAAACGGTAGGTCATTGTACTCACGTGAGCCTTTATGAAGAAACAAAAATCGGCAGCATTTGCTCTTTCGTTTGGGGAGTTTAATATTTCCTTGTGATCGTAGAGAATATGGATAATTACAGTATTTGAAGGACTCCTCTAAATAAAAAGGAGCTAAATTATTCACTGATTTATAAACCATTATATTTGAATGCAATTTACGTCTTGATTGGACAGATTTCCACCCTAATTTTAATAGCATGAATATCATTATTTGAAACATGATGGTTAAAAGGTTTAATTTTCAAAATGATACGGCCGGCCCTGTTTTATAATTTTTGTAGGCGGTCAGTGTGTTTCAAATCATAAACAATATCTGCATAATCAAACAGCGGAAGAATAATTGAGTTATATGCCATCTTCAGATTGAATTCCGATATAAAATGTCGAAGGCGAGCTAAAAAAAACTTACAACTCTACTTATTTTTCTACACATTTCGTCAAAATGAGTATCCCATTTTAACTTGGTATCAAGATGCATTCCAAGATATTTCACAGTATTACTTTGAATAATACGTTTACCAGATATATTTACATTTAAGATATTATATTTCGATAACTTTGCACCAGTTTCCAATAACATACCAATGGTTTTGTCAACGTTAAGACCGAGTTAACTACAGCATAGCCAGCTTTGTATTTTACGTAGATCGAAAGTAATATTTTTGTTCAACAATACCGACACTTTTATGAGAAAAAAAATATAACACACTATCATCTGAATATAAATTGACAATTTGTAAACTTTTTTCACAAGATCATTTATATATATATATAGTAAATAAAATAGGGCCAAGTATATGAACCCTTGAGGAATTCCATAATCTATATCTAAAATATTCGATAAAGCAGAATCAATACAGGTACACATCTTTCGGTTATACAAGTAATTTTCGAACCAAGGTAAAGTGTCCGTCGAAACACCAATGCTGGAAAGTTTTTTACAAGTATTTGAACGTCCACAGTGTCAAACACCTTTTTCAGATCGGTAAACACAGCACTATAGTATAATGGTCTCTATCCAATGCTTTTAACCATTCATCGGTGACTTTCAATAAAGATGTTACAGTCGAATGCTTTTGCCAGAATTTTTTAGACGGATGGCAAAATGGAAATGGGCCTAAAATTAGAAGTTCATCTTAGTTTCCTTATTTAAATGATGGTGTCATTTTAGCAGTTTGAGATTGGTTATGATAAACACAATCTAGCAGTGATTTATTAAACAAATATGTTAAAGATGGAAATATAAAAGGAGCCAACAACTTTAATAGCTGTGCAGAGATTCCGTCAATTCCACAGGAAGATTTATTTTTCATCTTCCTTCAAAACATCTTCCTCTGATATTACTCTAAAATTAAATGAAAATACAGCCTGACACTCTTAATCAAAAACAGATTTATGTGTGATGGAATTGTAGAAGCTAAAAGTTTTCCAACGTTCACAAGGTACTCATTACAATTTTCCCTGTATTCAAACAATTTTTCTTTATCGGTTTGAAATATATTTTTGTTACGCTTTGATACTGCAACATCAGTTATCATAACTGGATCAGCACAGGGAAATACTTGATGCTCTAGGCCAGCGTGATATTGAGAGTAGTGCGACTCCTTCTCAAACATTATCGCCACTAATTACAATTTCTTATTGCTCATTAACTATTATCACTTTAAACTGTATTTGTCCATAACTAAAAGCTTCGTCATATTTCAAAGTAATGCTCTGTGTGGGTATTGGGTGCGTGCGTGTATGTGATGTGTTGTGCGCGCGCGCGTGTGTATGTGCACTGTAAAAAAGAATTTGTTCATTGGTAATTTTTACGTATTTTTTCCATGTAGAATTTACTTGAAAACATTAGTTTTGTCACTTACGCACTAAATTTAAGTCTTGCTAACTCAAACTTTCAATTTAGTAGAACATACGTGGAATATTTAAGTAAAATCAAATACATAAGAACTTTAAGTAATTTCAGCTTGTATTAATTTAGTAATTTTAACTCAAAATCAGAAATTATACGTATTACTCAAACAATTTATGTTGATTATTCTTATCTTTTTAAAGTAAGGACCGATGCAGTGCGTAATAGAAATATTTACATAATTTATGAATATTCATTAAGACCAAATTAAACTCTTTTTTAAATAAAACAATTCTTTTTTGTGGTTGAATGAAAATGTAAGGACTTTAAAACATTTACTAATTCATTTAACATGGCTAAGCAAAGACAAGACAATTTTTAATTGTTACCCAGTTCAAAACAAATAAAAACTTGATATTTCAGGAAATTGTCAACCAATTTTCCTTTTAAGATGCTACGATCAAGTATATATAAAATTTGGAGCCTTTCAATATGTGTCGAATTGAAGCGTATGTAATAGTTTGTGATGGTGGTAGATATATATATATATACGGTTAAATCTTACATAGAAGTAGTGTTAGTGATTAGTGATTAATCTTAAATAGAAGTAGTGAATGATTAGTGGATGTTACTTGTTAGATTAGATGGGTACCAAATCGTGCAATATGTAATCCTATCATAGCTTTTTTTTAATTATCTAAAATGATTACAATACTTAAATTATTTACGTTAATGTATTTCCTTAATACAAATAAGGCAATTCTTTTCCTCAATTTTATTGAGTTATTTCGACTATTATTTGTTTACAGTGTGTGTGAATACCGCATACGCATACTGTTTCAATTGCTTCCATTAATTTCGTCATTATGATTATCGTTTTAATTAATATTATCGTTTTGTTTTTGATTATTATTATTATTATCATCATCAGTATTCTTATTATCATTATCATCATAGTTTTTCTCACTATTGTCGATAGTGTTATTTTGTATGGATTAACATTAATTCTATTTGTATTGTATATTTCACAGTGTTAAATTGATAAATTCAAACTGATTGTAAACTTCTCCAATACCCCAATGTGGGTGACATGAGAATAAATTGTCATTGTCAATTGTCATTGTCATTGTCATTGTCATTGCAAAGACGTTTAAATATAATACCGGCCCAGATTCTCACATCACCCCTAGCCACTTTCCCTTTACATTCTTGACAAGTCATTCATTTCCACAAATAAAACATCATCTTTGTGGAAAATGTGACAAATTACAAATAGACTGAATTCGAGTGAGACAAACATAATTATAAAGAAGCATGGCACGTCGGTTTCGTCTACATGTATATACACTAATTTCGACGCAAGGAACACGTCATGACACGCACTCTTCCATGAAAGTGTAAGAAGCCACGTTTGTTTGACCTGTTACTAAACTGGAATTACATTATTCATTTCCCTGTTAGCCCTCATGCTCTTCTCAAACTTTGCCCAGAAGAGTTCTTGTCCATCTTCATCATCACCCACCCACAGCAAGTAAGGTTTGTTCCGACTCAGCAACAGCCTTACAAGATACGGTAGGTGGTCATCATCGATGTCCTCTAAGAATATGAGGATGACTTTCTCCAATTTGGTGTCATTCATATGCTCCACGGCCATACGGAGTTTGGTCATAAACCAGGTATCCTCCACTGACTGGTTGCTAAGCAACAATACCGTCTTGTAGCTGTTCTCGATGACGTCATAGATGGCGTTTAAATAGAAAGACCCTGGATGAAGATCACTATCCCCCCAAACGATGTGCTCCAGATGTGGCATCCTCCCCTGCAGGAATGGCTTCATGCAATCGTCGATCCACCACTCATCATCTTCACGGAACATGAGGTTAAGCTGATACTCGTAGTCCTCAGGACCTTGATTTTCAATGATTTCTTGATACCCTATGATGGCCAACTTTAAGAGAAATAGTTTGTGGTTCAGCCACCATCGCTTTTGGTACATGAGGACACTTAGAGACAGAACAGTCACGATTGCTAAAGATACACCAACAATAAGATAGATATTGACTCCACAGTAATCTTGAGGATGAAACGACCAGATAGTCTGATCTTTTAGCAATTTTAAGGAGGTACTAGAGCAACGAGTCGCATTTCTTTGATGGGTTTCTGTATTCACCTTGTCCAGCCATTTTCTGAACCACGCAAGTTGGCAGGTACATGTGAAGGGATTTTTCGCAATGACTAACACCTTTAGACTTGTTGGTATTACTGTAAAAGGTTCTATCGTGGAGATTTGGTTATCATGGAGGTATAGATTCTGGAGACTGGGAGTCCTAGAAAATAATTGCTTCTCGATAATTGTAATAGAGTTAGAATTTAATTTTAGGGTACGTAAATTCTGTAAATCTTGAAAAGCATTCTCGGGAATGATTCTAATAAAGTTTGCGGCCAACGAGAGATATGTTAGTGACGTGAGATTCCTAAATATCCCCGGGTTAATTTGTTGTATGTGACACTCAAACAGATCTAGGGCAAGAAGATTCCAAAGTGTGGTAAATGCGTTAGGAACCTATCTCGTTTTTTTTTTTTTAATGATAATGGCTCTTATTGGAAAAATATGTTTAAATACTGGTCCGACAAAATAGGGGGTTTGCCACTATGTTTACATTTCAATTGTAACATAAAGGATATGAATTTATTATGCTCTAAACATAATTTGCCAGAATTCTATGTAGATCTTTTTTGTACTTGGTCAGAACTAAAATTCATTGATATGTTTAAAGTAAGAAATATTCCAAATGAAATTATTTGGAAAAATAGTAACATTACCTTTCAGAACAAAATACTGTTTTATCGAGAATGGCAAGAGGCCGGTTTATTGAAAATTCATAATTTGATTACAAATGGTATTTGGAATGATTCTACAATACTAAATACAAAAGTGAAAGCTCAACAGCTCTTATTTGATTTTAAATATACAAAATTAAAGAAAGCATTTCCACAGTGTTGGTTGGATAGATTAAGTTATGAATTTGAACAAGAATGTGATATTTCGAATATGATAGAAATAGAAACAGGGGATAAAGTGAATGTTTTTGTTATGAAAGTTAAAGATTACTATCGTTTGTTATTACGTAATAAGTCAAAAGAACCAAATATCATTTACTTTTGGAATTTCTTTTTAGATTTGGATAATGAATTTGTTTGGAAGGATGTATTTTTATTTAAATTAAAGCAAATTCGTAATAATAAAGTTAAACAATTTAATTTCAAGATGATTTATAGGTTTATTGCCTCAAAAGAAAACTTATATAAATGGCAAATTGTTAATAATAATTTATGCAACTCGTGTGTACAAGTTGACTCAACTTTTCATTTTATGTTATATTGCAAGGATGTGACTATGTTTTGGAAAATAATATGTAATTTGATATTTAATCTATTCCAAATAGAAATACAAATAGACCAGAAGATAATAGTTGTAGGAAAGGATATTGGAAACAAGAAATATTCACTTCTGAATATTATTTTAAATTATGCGCAATATGCAATTTATAAATGTTACGTTAAGAAGATTGTTAATGGTTCTGTTTACTACCCACATACTTTGTTTTTTGAATTCAAGTCGTTGCTAAGATTATTTTTAAGATATGAATGTGTTAGCAAAGAAAATAATACTAAGCTGGAAGAATTGTTGAACGTACTTTAATCTTTAACCTATGTTATGTTTCACTCAATATATTGAGTAATTAATGTACAAATGTATTATATTATGGAAATAAAAACCTCGCTTGAGGATAAGAGAAAAAAAAGTTAGGAACCTGGTGGAAATCAACAAAGAAGTTCTTTTGCAGTTTTAGGGTGTGCAACGAGACCAGTCCTGAAAACAGTGACCTATTACTTTTAGAATGGACTATATCTTCGGCTTTGATGTGAGTTCTGCACATGTTTAGAGTCCTTAGCGCCGACGTATAACTAAATTGGTCATGGGAAGTAACTTCTAAGCGACTATGAAGATATGACATATCGAGGAATGTTAGTTGATGCATGTTTCTGAAAGAACCTGTCATGGTGAATTCGACCAAATTGTTCATTATGATCTTTTCTAAAGAACTGTTTTCTTCAAAAGCGTCAACGGATATTTTGAGAGGATAATTCCTGGTGAAATCAATACATTTTAGATTGTTTAAACCAACGAACGTATTTCTGTTCACGGAGTTAAGGTTGTTATTTTTTAAGATAAGTGTTTGAAGATTTGTTGCGTTCCATGGTATACTTTTGATTTCATTAATGTTGCTTTGATAGAATGCCAAAGTGCTGAGTCTGTGGCTTCCGTCAAACCATTGAGGATCTAATACAGAAATGTCGTTACGTGATAAATCAATGCTCTCAAGATTTTCGGCGCAAGCAAAAGATCCTCTTGGAAGCGACTTAATATCGTTGACAGCTAGTCTCAAGTTAACCAGCGACTTCAATCCACAAAATGACTCGTTATGAAGACTAGCTAAATGATTGAATCCAATGTCTAGTACCTGGAGTTTTTCGAAACCATCCAGGGCATACTTTGGAATAGTTATCAATTCGTTGTATGAGAGATAAAGTTTTATTATACCTGGAAAAAGATCTCTTGGTATTTCTGATGTATTCATGGGTACAATAGATCTAATGCCCGACCTGGTTAATGTCACCTTTACTATTGCTTTATTACCCAGAAAGGACTCGGCGTGGAATTTAGCCAGTGATATATAATTGATAAGTAAATGTACTGCTGGTAGATCAATGAAAACGGCACGAGGGAGACTCTTTATATCGTTATGATTCAAGTTGAATCCATCGAAGGAGCAATTCCGTAAAGCTACAAAATCTCCTTGCTCCAGTGATCCGACTTTATTAAAAGACAAATCAAAACGTGACAAATTCTTACAACCGCATGCGTCCTTCCCATCTTCTGCAAACTGATTAGCTTGCAGATTGTCTCCAAAGATGCGAGGAATTCCAATGAGTCTATTATGATGTAGGATTAGCAATGATAGATGAACATTCTTCTCCAGGAGGGAAAAGGGTAGGACACTGATATTGTTGTGACGGAGCATTACTACCTTAAGTAGCAGGAGAGCATGAAATGTTTCATTCTCAATGAGGTAGATGAAGTTATAACTAGCGTCTACAGTTTCTAGCTGTTTATAGTTCACGAAAGATTGGTCCAGGAGCATAGAGATGTTATTATCAGAAACGTTGAGGGAACGTAAGTCGTGTGAAAGATTCCGGGGGAACCGATGTAAGACCCCGATATGAGCAATTGGCGCTATGGTCACTCGAGTTTTTCGAGCACGTATGATTAAGAGTTATGCTAGTGTGATCCATCACCACACCATATAGCAAGGTGAATCCACACAGTGCTACGAAGCTTATTGCGTGAGCGTACACAGCCATCATGAGTTCCAAACAACAGGTTGCTGATACTGAATTGATGCGAGAAAACTGAAGGAAAATCCAAGTAGTACTCGGTCCCTAAAGATGATTACGATGAGTCATCATTTTTGTTCTTAAAATGGAGCCCAGGTCTATCATAAAGAGAAATATCCGCGGTAGAACGATGAAGTCTTTGAGGCTGCTGTAGAAACTGTGTTTGATGCCTTCTCAAAATGTGTTTGTTTGTTTTAGTTGACTGCTAAGAAAGTATATTTGCATCACATACCTAGAATTTCACCACTTGATGTATTAAAGTTGGAGTTATTTAAGTATCATCTCTACCTTTAGCCAACCAAGCTGATCCAAGAGTTAACTGGATGGTCTTATTTTTGCATACCAAGAAGGTCGATAGGCCAAGTCCTGGACTACATCAAAGAGATATCCACAGGTCTGAAAAGTCAGTAGTTCCTAAAACTGTGCTATTGACTGTCCATCGGCGTTCTTTTCTTTTATTTGTCCTATATGGTACGCGCTTTTAATTCTAAGTTCTCTGTAACACCATTTCATTGACTCATTTCCAGCTTTGCCATTTTTCTTTGATTTTTGAAACAAGCATCAAACTTTCTTTCGCCAAATGTACAGTGTCTATGAACATGATTCACCTATGTAAAATTGCAGTCCAGAGACTCGGTTCTCGGCAGAGAGTTAAGATTTGCCTAAAATAAGATCCTTCATCAGCAGACTTGTTTCAAGATTGTTCCCATCAAAAACGACCTTTCTCAAGCTTTATGAGCAAGTCAATTATTTGTTTATTCCGCTTTTCTTGATGACCCTAACCAACACTGTTCCTCTCCCCTCATCTTGGTTTATATTATTTAGGAATTAATCAAATCAACGTGTGGTGAGTCAAAGGTGCTTTAAATTCGAATGAGACAAGAGTCGAAATTCTGAAACACCGTGAGATGCAACATGAAATGAAGCGTCGGTTAAGACATGTGATCAGTTTGTTAATTATATCACGTGATTAGTGAACAAAAATAACGGTAAAAACAACTTCAATGGGGCGGTCGGTGATAGATGAGAAAGTGGCGATGCTTTGAGCAAACAAAGAACTGTGGTATAAATAGCTCTCAAGGATAAAAACACCCCATGGATTCAATCAATGGATTCAATCAAATTGATGCTAAGGTATCTTAATATTTCAAGAAACGATTACTTTACGGCCGGTGGCTATTATTCTTGGTTTTTATCTGGATTTTATAGGCAATTTTCAAGTATCGATATGTTTAATTACTTTCGCCGTCAAATAACCTGTCTTAAGTGATGTTACTGTACTAATTTGTATCGAGTGAAATGCGATATGTTCTGTTTTATTTAAAAATACTTTTTGCCTTTATTTTCTTGAGGTTTTTACAATTCTATTTTGTATAACCCAAATTTGTATTGCTTTGTTTTGTCTGTTGGTATGTTTGTTAAATTGAATTGAATTGGATTGGATGTATATATTCTCTCTCTCTCTATACTCCTTCCTTCCACAATTTTCCCTGTCACAGGAAGATTCTCTAGGCCTTCGTTACGTGTAATGTGACCCATGAACTTCAACTGCCTAATCAACATCTCACGTATCATTTTCCTTTGCACTCCAGCTCGTCTAAGAACTTCCTCATTCCTAACTTTGTCAGTCCAAGGGATTTTCATCATTCTACTCTAAAAACACATTTCGCAACTTTCCAAACGCTTTTCTAGTATCAGAGGCTAAAGTCAGTGTTTTACTACCACCCAATAAACAAAATCACGTGAAAATCACGTCAATATCAAGGTATTGACTTGAGGAGAGTTACGTTCTTCAAACACCGGACATTTACGTAAATGTGTTAATACGTTTATTGCACTAGGTAACTTAAAACACACGTACACTAAATCACGCAATTGTCACTTCAATATCACCATTATAATAACGTGATTGTCCCTACCGTGGAGACCATGGTTTGTAAACCTAATACTCCCGTGTTTGTTTGGTTATGAAATTACATGTTCATAAACGAAATTTTCGCGTCACAGAAACACGTGAAGCGTTAGTGATAGTTTTAGTCAAAATATCTGCGTGAAATTCACGTGAATATTACGAGGCTGACTTGAGATGAATCATGTTCTTCATTCACATGAAATTTACGTCGAAGAGGAAATATGTTACTGTACCCGCGTTCAACCCAATAATTACGCAAATGTTACACAATAAATGAACCAAAATAATGACGTTCTCATCCCGTTTCTGAACATCGTGTCTTGGATCTTCCATAATTACGTCCAGGAGCGCCAGAAGCAGTTTGGGATTAGAGGAGATGGTGGGGGGGGGGGGGGGGGGGGGTGCAAACATCCTAGAAGAGAAAGCTAGTTGCAACTGGTCCAGTTGATGAACCAGTTAATGCCAACTGGTAACTCTGGAAATTGAAATGGGCTAAATGATCCAGTTGATCCAGGCCAGTGAGAATTCAACTGGTCTAGCTGAGCCATTAGAACCATTTAGTAAAACTTCCAACAAGTTGAACAGCAACAACACTTCAATACTGGTACGTCTGTATTTCCAATGTAAAAGCATTGGTAATAAGTAGACTTACATAATTTAATTAATCGAATTTTTTTCATATACTTGTATTTTATTGAAATTATTTAGTTCATAGTTAATGTTTCCCTTATTCATGTTTAACTAAATATAATTTATACGAAGGAGCGAAATGTCCTAATAACTATTATTTGTAGTATTTTCGAAATGAATTGCATATAACTAAATCATCAGTAATTAAGAAATATGCTGTAACTTCAGAAAAATTGTTTAAAAAACATAGATCTGCACGCACCCCATATTCAATATGCAAATTAATTGGTGTCAGCTGGTTCAACTTGAAATATGCCAACAGTCAGTCATCAACTGGTGCAACTGGAAATATGCACACACTGGTGCAATGAAAATATGCCAACAGTCATTTATCAACTGGTGAACATAGAAATATGCCAACAGTCACGGGATTATCACCACGGAACTTAAATGGTAACTGTGAAACCATCAAGACACCCAATAATAACTCATTTTCACACCTGGAAAACACGGAATACCCAGCTTATATTAATAATCAGTATGAGTCACGAGATCATCACCGCGGAATTGCTGGCAACTTTGACTACCATTTAAATAGGTGTTTTAACACCAGGGGCGGCGATTTCTGTTCATGACCGGGGGGGACGAAATGCAATTTCATTAGTCTAAACGCTGCACTCTTGGGCCCTCCGGAGCCTAAAAGTGTGTTGCAGTTATTATTCAGTATATGCTATACAATTTTTTGTGCACTTTTTCACATTTTCCGGGGGGGACGATCCCCCCCTAAAAAAATTGAGGGGGGGACGTGTCCCCCCGTCCCCCCTGGGATCGCCGCCCCTGTTTAAGACACCTAATAATTACTAATTTTTCACACCTAAATATCACGGATTCACAGCTTAGATTAGTAATCAGTTTTAACTACGTGATCATCACCAAGAAAGTTATGGTAACTTTGAAACCATTTAAAAAGGTGTTTTAAGACACCTAATAATTACTAATTTTTCACACCTAAAAGTCACGTATGCCCAGCTTAGAATAATAATCCGTTTGAGTCACGAGATCATCACCGCGGAATTGCTGGCAACTTTGACTACCATTTAAATAGGTGTTTTAAGACACCTAATAATTACTAATTTTTCACACCTAAATATCACGGATTCACAGCTTAGATTAGTAATCAGTTTTAACTACGTGATCATCACCAAGAAAGTTATGGTAACTTTGAAACCATTTACAAAGGTGTTTTAAGACACCTAATAATTACTAATTTTTCACACCTAAAAGTCACGTATGCCCAACTTAGAATAATAATCCGTTTGAGTCACGAGATCATCACCGCGGAACTGCTGGCAACTTTGACTACCATTTAAATAGGTGTTTTAAGACACCTAATAATTACTAATTTTCACACCTAAATATCACGGATTCACAGCTTAGATTAGTAATCAGTTTTAACTACGTGATCATCACCAAGAAAGTTATGGTAACTTTGAAACCATTTAAAAAGGTGTTTTAAGACACCTAATAATTACTAATTTTTCACACCTAAGAGTCACGTATGCCCAGCTTAGATTGATAATCCGTTTGAGTCACGAGATCATCACCGCGGAACTTATGGCAACTTTGACTACCATATAAAAAGGTGTTTTAAGACACCTAATAATTACTTATTTTCACACCTAAATATCACGGATTCACAGCTTAGATTAGTAATCAGCGTGAGCCACGTGATCATAACCAAGAAATTTATGGTAACTTTGAAACCATTTAAAAAGGTGTTTTAAGACACCTAATAATTACTAATTTTTCACACCTAAGAGTCACGTATGCCCAGCTTAGATTGATAATCCGTTTGAGTCACGAGATCATCACCGCGGAACTTATGGCAACTTTGACTACCATATAAAAAGGTGTTTAAAGACACCTAATAATTACTTATTTTCACACCTAAATATCACGGATTCACAGCTTAGATTAGTAATCAGCGTGAGCCACGTGATCATAACCAAGAAATTTATGGTAACTTTGAAACCATTTAAAGAGGTGTGTAAAACACCTCAGAATTACTAATTTAATATAACCAGAGATTCACGGACAGAACAATAAGACGATTAGCCGGTGTAAGTAACGTGATTATTACCATCAACCTTGGATAACCTGTGAAACCTATCGATAAAGGTGCTTAAAAGACCAAATAATTACGTATTTATCACCACCATCGGTTAACGGACACAAAACTCGTTGCTTGGTCAAGTGGTTATTTGGTCATAAACACTTGATTTACAGAGGTTAGTGGAATCACGTTACTCCAGTCGCGTGATAAATTGGTGGTTTTTAGGTTAGATAAAAAAAACGTGAACAGGAGTACCTTTATTGCTTAAATGAAGGCACGTGTCGATAACTTTTAAATCTAGTTCAAAAGGCACCATACTTTAAAATCACTTAAAATACACTCCTAAAAGAGGTTACTTTTTAGTGTTTTGTTTATTGGGACTCGATGAAAATTAGTACAATAACACCACTTAAGACAGGATATTGGTAATTGAACATAATTATCGATACTTGAACAATTTCCGAGATAAAAAAACCAAGAATAATAGCCACAGGCCGTAAAGTAATCGTTTCTTGAAATAATAAGATACCTAAACATGAAATCAATTTGATTGAATCCATGGGCTGGTATTTCTCCTCGAGAGCTGAATACCACAGTTCTTTGTTTGTTCTATATTAAGCATCGTCACTTTCTTATCTATCACCGACCGCCCCATTGAAGGTGTGTGTACCGTTATTTTAGTTCACTGATCACATGTCTTAGCCGACGCTTCATTTCATGTTGAATCTCACGGTGTTTCACAATCTGGACTCTTGTCTCATTCGAACTGAAAGCATCTTTGACTCAGCACACGTTGCTTTGTGAGGGTTGATTCCTCAAATAATTCACACCCAGACGGTGGAATAGGAGCAACGTTATTCATGCAGGGTCATAAAGAAAGCGAATTAAACGATATTTGACGTGCTGAAGAGGCTTGAGAAAGGTCGGTTTGATTAGAACAATCTTGAACCAAGTCTGCTGATGAAGGACCTTATGTTAAGCAAGTCTACAAATGGACGAAAAGAACACCGAGTGACAGTCAAGAGCACAGTAAATAATGTAGGAACTACTGAATGTTCATACCTGCGGATATCTCTCTGATGCAGTCCAGGACTTGGCCTATCGACCTTCTTGGGAAGCGAAGAAAGGCCATCCAGTCAACTCTTGGATCAGCTTGGTTGGCCAAAGGTTGAAATGGTGTTTAAATAACACCACTATAATCCATCAATTGGTGATATTCTAGGTATGTGATGCAAATATACTTTCTTAGCAGTCAACTAAAGCAAACAAGCACATTTTGAGAAGGCATCAAACACGGTTTCTACAGCACCCTCAAAGACTTCATCCTTCTACCTTGGATATTTCTCTTAACGATAGACCTGGGCTTCGTTTTAAGAACAAAAAGGCTGACTCGTCGTAATTATTTTTAGGGACCGAGCACTACTTCGATTTTCCTTCATTTTTCTCGCATCAATTCAGTATCAGCGACCTGTTGGTTGGAACTCATGATGGCTGTGTACGCTCACACAATAAGCTTCGTAATACTGTGTGGATTCACTTTGCTATATGGTGTGGTGATGGATCACACCAGCATAACTCTTAATCATACGTGCTCGGAAAACTCGAGGTACCATAGCGCCAACTGCTCATATCGCGGTCTGACATCGGTTCCCCGGAATCTTTCACACGACTTACGTTCCTTCTACGTTTATCATAATAACATCTCTATGCTCCTGGACAAATCGTTCGTTAACTATACACAGCTAGAAACTTTAGATGCTAGTTATAATTCCATCTACCTCATTGAGAATGAAACATTTCATGCTCTCCTGCTACTTAAGGTATTGAGGCTCCATCACAATAATGTCAGTGTCCTACCAATTTCCCTTCTGGAAAAGAATGTTCACCTATCCTCGCTAATCCTACATCATAATAGACTCAAGGGAATTCCTCGCATCTTTGGACAAAATGATAGGGAGAACGCATGCAGATGTAAGAAATTTTCAAGTTTTGATTTGTCTTTTAATGAAGTCAGTTCACTAGAGCAAGGAGATTTTTTAGCTTTACGTAATTGCTCCCTCGATAGATTTGACCTGGATCACAACGATATAAAGAGTCTCCCTCGTGCAGTTTTCATGGATTTACCAGCATTATATTTACTCATCGATTATATATCTTTGGATAAATTTCACGCCGAGTCCTTTCTGGGTAACAAGGCAATAGCAAAGGTGTCCATAACCAGGTCAGCCATAACATCCATTGTACCCATGAATACATCGGAAATACCAAGAGATCTTTTTCCAGGTATAACAAAACTTTATCTACAGTTCAACAAATTGATAACTATTCCACAGTACGCCCTGGATGGTTTCGAAGACCTCCAGGTACTAGAACTTGGATCCAATCGTTTATCTAGTCTTCATAACGACTCCTTTTGTGGATTGAAGTCGCTGGTTAGATTGGAACTTCCTTATAACAAAATTAAGTCGCTTCCACGAGGAACATTTGCTTGCGCCGAAAAGCTTGAGAGCATTAATTTATCACATAACTACCTTCCTGTATTAGATCCTCAATGGTTCGACGGAAGCCACAGTCTCAGCACTTTGACATTCTATCAAAGCAACATTCATGAAATCAAAACTATACCATGGAATTTAACAAATCTTCAGACGCTTATCTTAACCAATAATAACCTTTATAACTCCGTGAACAGAAATACGTTCTTTGGTTTAACAAATCTAAAATGTATTGATTTCACCAGGAATTATCATCTCAAAATATCCGTTGACGCTTTTGAAGAAAACAGTTCTTTAGAAAAGATCATAATGAACAATTTGGTCGAATTCACCATGAAAGGTTCTTTCAGAAACATGCATCAACTAACATTCCTCGATATGTCATATCTTCATAATCGCTTAGAATTTACTTCCCATGACCAATTTAGTTATACGTCGGCGCTAAGGACTCTAAACATGTGCAGAACTCACATCAAAGCCGAAGATATAGTCCATTCTAAAAGCAATAGGTCACTGTTTTCAGGACTGGTCTCGTTGCACACCCTGAAACTGCAACATAACTCCTTTGTTGATTTCCACCAGGTTTCTAACGCATTTACCACACTTTGGAATCTTCTTGACCTAGATCTGTTTGACTGTCAAATACAAAAAATTAACCCGGGGGTATTTAGGAATCTCACGTCACTAACATATCTCTCGTTGGCCGCAAACTTTATTAGAATCATTCCCGAGAAAGCTTTTCAGGATTTACAGAATTTACGTACACTAAAATTAAATTCTAACTCCATTACAATTATCGAGAAGCAATTATTTTCTAGGACTCTCAGTCTCCAGAATCTATACCTCCAGAATAACCAAATCTCCACGATAGAACCTTTTACACTAATACCAACAAGTCTAAAGGTGTTAATCATTGCGAAAAATCCCTTCACATGTACCTGCCAACTTGCGTGGTTCAGGGAATGGCTGGACAAGGTGAATACAGAAACCGATCAAAAAAATGAGACTCGTTGCTCTAGTACCTCCTTCAAATCGCTAAAAAATCAGACTATCTGGTCGTTCAATCCTAAAGATTACTGCGGAGTCAATATCTATCTTATCGTTGGTGTATCTTTGGCAATCGTGACCGTTCTGTCGCTAAGTATCCTTGTGTACCGAAAGCGTTGGTGGCTGAACCACAAACTATTTCTCCTAAAGTTGGCCATCATTGGGTATCAAGAAATCATTGAAAATCAAGGTCCCGAGGACTACGAATATCAGCTTAACCTCATGTTCCGTGAAGATGATGAGTGGTGGATCAACGATTTCATGAAGCCATTCCTGCAGGAGAGGATGCCACACCTGGAGCACATCGTTTTCGGGGATAATGGCCTTCATCCAGGGTCTTTCTATTTAAACGCCATCTATGACGTCATCGAGAACAGCTACAAGACGGTATTGTTGCTTAGTAACCAGTCAGTGGAGGATTCCTGGTTCATGACCAAACTCCGTATGGCCGTGGAGCATATGAATGACACCAAGTTGGAGAAGATCATCCTCATATTTTTAGAGGACATTGATGATGACCAACTACCGTATCTTGTAAGGCTGTTGCTGAGTCGGAACAAACCTTACTTGCTGTGGGTGGACGATGATGAAGATGGACAAGAATTTTTCTGGGCAAAGTTTGAGAAGAGCATGAGATCTAACAGGGAAATGAATAATGTAATTCCAGTTTAGTAACATATTAATAAACGTAGCTTCTTACTCTTTGTAAAAGATAGCGTGTCGTGACGCGTGGTTATAACTAGACGTGCGAATTTTTTTTGTTTTATATAATATATTATTTTATAAGATTATTGTATATAATATGTTGGCGAATCCAACGTGACATGCGTCTTTATAGTTATGTTCGTCTCATACAATTTCAGTCAAAACTTTGAACATACATGTAATTTGTCAAATGTTCAACTAGGAAGTATTGCAAAGAGCTCATACTCCCAACTCCCCCCCCCCCCTAAAGATGGAGTTTATTTGTGGAAGTGAAGTAGTTCGTTCTTTGTCAAGAATATAAAGGGAACATCGCATGATGATTGCTGTGTCTCACCTTCACTGAATTTAATTTGAATATACACAATGATAATGTCAACCTTAGTGTTATACATTTTAATGCCCGTAGTCTCTCTAGAAACGTTGAAAATATTCATGTATTTTGGGATACACTTTTACAAACATTTTCTGTTATTGCTATATCAGAAACTTGGATTTGTGGTACTCCTATTGTTCCTTTTCATTGTAATAGATGGTTACATTTGTATACATTCAGATAGATTAATCGGTAGAGGAGGTGGTGTTGCGTTATTTGTACTGTTCGAAGTGATTTATTTTATTCGTAAGATGATTATGTGAATATTTATGTGTAGATCTTATGTTTGGACTGACCTTTAATTATACAATAGGTGTTATTTACAGAAAACCAAACTCTGTTATTTGGAATTTTTACAGTTTTATAATGATGCACATGGTACTTTATCGCATGGAAATGTTGTTATAGCCGTTGAATTGAATAAAGATCTTCTTAAATTGAATAATGCTCAAATGATTATTTCTGTCGCTTGTAAATTTGTAAATATGAACCCCTCGTTTGGGCTTAAAAATGTAAATACCATCCCAACTCGAATGACAAGTAATAGTGATAATATATTTACTAATATGAACAATTGCAAATGCGCAAGTGGAACTATATGTACTGACATTACTGATCTATTAACTATATTATCGTTATTTGAGTTTGTTAAATACTCTAACAATAATAACCTAATAATCTCATGTTCGTAAAATCACCAAAAATATATTACTGCATTGAGAAGGGGTTAGCTTGGTAATGTTTGTATATGTATTACAATGCAGAACAAATGTATAATGTATTTTATTCTCTTGTTAAGTAGATTATATGATAAATATTTACCTCTTGTACCTAATCAATCTAAAAGAACTGGATATTTATTAAGAAGATTTGAGAAGAAAATAAATTGTACAAAACATTTATTTGCAATAGATCTCCTGGAAATGAATATAAGTTTAAATCATACCGAAATAGAGCAAATAATTTATTAAAGCAATTTTTTTTAATTATTGAGCTCAATTTGGGGGAAATGATCGGTAATGTTAATGGTACATAGAAAATTATGAATACTTTATTGAACAAAAGAATACCCTCATTGTCTTTGTATGTTGTAAATAAAAATGATGAATTAATACAGAATGAACAAACTATCGCAAATGAATTTATTTCGTATTTTAGTTCTTGTTGTTCTACTTTGCATTATAATATTGCTCGAAATGATTCGTTGTCCCATACTGATTATTTGTGTGATCCTGTATCTCAAACATTATATTTTAATGCTAAAACTGAAAATGGATTGTTTGAAGTTTGGAAATTATTTTTAAAAAAACACTTATTCGTGTGGATATGATAATATAAGTTGTAAAGTATTCAAACAAATACTTTATTCGATAACTAAATCTTTGGAATAGTCTTAATAATTTGTTATCAAGTGGTATTTTACTATTTTTCCTAGCTAATTAAAGATTGCAAAATATATTCATGGATTTATCGAAAGCTTTCAATATAATTGTGGATCATTCAATAAAAATATTCTTTTGTCAATTTTATGGAATACGTGGGATCCCATTTAATCTTTTTAAAGATTATTTACACAATCGTCTCCAATATACTATTTTTAAATATTCTATAACCGATTTTCTGTTATGACATGTGGAGTCCCCTAAGGGTCTATCCTAGGACCCTTGTTGTTCTTAATACATATCAATGATCTATTTAGATCCTCTGAAAACTTAGAATATGTTATGTACGCGATGACACAACTCTTATCTTTACTCAATCGGATTATTCGGATATTAGTAATGTTAAAAGTAATTGTATATTTCATAATAAAAAACATACTGTTTCAAATTTGTTTAGTAATAAGCCTATATCACTTCGAATTAATTATGTATGTATTCGCAAGAAAGAAGTTGTTAATTTTCTTGGTAAATATGTAGATAATTTGTTGGGATGCACATATTAATAATGTTATAAATAAAGTGTCAAACTATATTGGTAAACTGCATAAATTGAAGACTTATGTAACTCTCTCGATATTAATTATACTATATAATTCAATCACATTGTTTCATGTGTCATATCTGGGTAAATTCAAGTCAAATGTAAATGAACACTCTTTTTAAGTAACAGACCAATTTTACAGTTTTAAAAGTTACAGAAGGTATTTATACATCTCATTCTGGTCCATTATTCTTAAGATTAAAGTGCTTGAATATTTTCATTTTGTTTACATATCACAAAGCATTAGTTGGCTTCAATTTTTGTCTCTTATTGCTTCAATGTAAGAAAGCTGTATTGTTTTCATTAAATAATGAAATTCAAGCTTAAAATCCTAGATTTTGTAATTGATTTCATTTATGGAAAGTAAAAACAACTTTTGCCAAAAAATCAGTTATAAATGCTTTACATTCCATTTGGAAAAATTTACCACAGTGCACAAGATGCATTAAACTTTATACGAAGAAGAAGAGATATATAGTAATGTGAATGCAGACCAACTGGGAGAGTCGGAGGGAAAGAAAAACGGTAGAAAGCATCGCAAAGTAGAAGTGTTGTGTAGACATTAAAGAGATAGAGAGAGAGAGAGAGAGAGAGGGAGAGAGAGAGAGAGAGAGAAAGAGAGAGAGAGAGAGAGAGGGAGAGAGAGAGAGAGAGAGAGAGAGGAGGGGAGGAGGGGGTAGGGGGGATTACTGAGAGCCCCTGAATAAAGTGTACTCGGACCGAGACTACAATAAAGGTGCGTTGAATACTAGACTTCGATCACTCAGCGAATGAGTGTCTTGATCGGGCATCAGTACACGTATAAGAGGAAAAGGTCGTAATTTTTCATAATTATAAATCAGAATAATTTTCTTGGGAAAATGTTTTATACCTTGTTTACCGTGCTTATTCTACCGTCGTATCAAAGAAGGATATTATACGACGACTGAACTATCTATAATAAGTTGATAACAGCGATATGTTTTGGCTGTTTTTCCTAATAACGTGTGTTATAGTTAGAGCATAAAGGTTTTTCTGAGCTTACAATTAACTACTATTCACATTGCATACACACAATGCATTAACAATGTTCCCCTTCATACCGAAACATCGGCACACACAGAAATCCATTTGCTCCATTCATTTGTTTAGACCACAATTTGTTTATATTAAGTATTCAATCACTGGTTCAATTCAACTAATATTTCCATTTTTTCTCTCAGTTAATTTTCACGAGGCACTTGATATTCTGCTTGGCATAAAGGATTCGAAGAGTAATGTATATGTCTGTCACAAGCATCGATACTACTACATGCATGTTACACGACTATATATATTGTTTCAGTATACTTACTTTACTGTTGTACCCCTACTGTTATACCATATCAAGAAATATTTTTTAACCCAAAATACCTACTTCAGATTAGAGCATATAAGAATAAAAGAAAATGGAGGGTATGTAAGAAGAAAGAGAGAAGAAGAAGAAGAAGAAGAAGAAAGAGTATTTAAATGTATATTCATCATAATCATGTATATTATATCAGATGTATACTAAAACAGGGCCCTATGAATGTCAATTATATGTTGTTCCTATGTTCATATGTTGAAGCAAGATTGTTCATGTGCATATAAACAATTATCCTATATGGACACAATAAAGAAATGAAATGAAATGAAATGAAATGTTATATATTCTTGTTATAATTATATGCCACAACCACACACCAACATGGAATGAGTATTTGACAAAGAGAGGAGAGAGAGAGACAGAGAGGCAAAAATATGAAGACTAAAAGTGGTAGAATGAAGGAGAAAGAAAGAGCATGTGCATGGGAGATAGAGAAAGAAAGAGCAATAGTAGAGAAAGGGAGATATACATTGAGAACACCGAATCAATAGTTATTTGATAATCAGGTATATATGCTTTAATAGATTTACAGGATAAACTAACTTTAGCAATTGAAAATAATAATTTTTGTATTGGAGTATATTTATAGATTTATCGAAAGCTTTCAATATTGTTAATTATTCAATTATTTTGTCAAAATTGTATCGTTATGGAATACGTGGGACCCCATTTAATTTGCACAATGGTCTCCAATATACTATGTTTAAATATTCTATATCCAATTTTCTGTTATAACATTTGGAGTCCCCTAAGGTTTTATCCTAGGTCCTTTGTTGTTGTTGTGTTTTTTTTTTAAATGTTCGACCATGCATTATGGCTCAAGGCATGGGCACACAGAAGATTTTTTTCTGTCGGGGACCGGGTGGAAATTCAATGAATTATTGAAAATTTATTGCATTTTCTTTTTTTATTTATTTTTTATTTGTGGGAACTGCCCCCTACCCTAGCCCCTGCTGCGAACAGTCATGGTTCAGTGGCCAAGCAATGGCCTCGTAACTGTGAGACCCCAAGATCAAAACCGTGTCGATGTGCCATATAAGTGCCCTTTTTGTGGGGCATTAATCGTCATTACTGTCATTTATGACTTCAAGGCGTAGGTCCCCTAGTTGATAAGCATAGTAGCATACACATGCTTTAGCAGTCACGCAAAACAAACACACCCAAATTATTATTCAATAAAATCTGAGAATGTATACTATTATCTAGATATTATCATTGTCAAAATAATTACATAAATTGGGGTTTAAAAAAAAATATTCCAACTATATGAGCCACAGTGTAGTTTGGATTTACAAGGCAATACAGATATCAATCGATCATTTTTGAATAAATGACAATTATCTTTTTTATGGATAGGTATAATTTTTGCAATCTTTGATTTACCAGGAAAATACCACTTGATAACAAATTATTAAAAATATTCCACAGGTTAAGTTTTCGAACAAATTATCTGTTTAAATACTTTACAACTTATATTATCATATCCACACGAATAAATGTTCTTTTAATAATTTTACAAACAATTCATTTTCAGTCATATCAGTAAAATATAATGTTTCCGATACAGAATCACACAAATAATCAGTTTGGGACAACGTATCCTTTCGAGCAAAATTGCATGCAAAGAAAAAGGAAATAAATTAATTTGCGATAGTTTGTTCATTCTGTATACATTCAGCATTATATACAAAATACTAAGGCAATGAGGGCAATCATTTGTTCAATAAAGTATTAATAATTTTCCATGAACGTCTACCCTTACCATTATATTCAATATCCCTAAATTGAGCACAATAATACCGCATAATTGAGCATAATAATCTTTGCCTTCTTAATGAATTATTTACTATATTTCGGTATGATTTAAACTTATGTTCATTTCTATAAGATCTATTACGAATAAATGTTTTATACAATTTATATTTCTTCTAAATACTCCTTAATCAATATCCCGTTACCCATGGCTTAGGCGTATTAGTTCTTTTAGAATTATTAAGTACAAGAGGTAAATAATTATCATAAAATCTACTTAACAAGAGAATAAATACATTATACATTTGTTCTGCATTGTAATACATATACAAACATGACCAATCTATATCGTTTAAACCCCCTCTAAATATACTGACAGATTTCTTGGTGATTTTACGAACGTGAGCTTATTAGGTTATTATTGTAAGTGTATTTAACTAACTCAAATAGCTATAAAATAGATAATATATCAATAATGTCAGTATTTATAGTTCCACAAGTGCATTTGCAATTTTGTTACATGAGTAAATATATTATCACTATTATTTGTTATTCGAGTTGGGATTGTAATTACACTTTGAAGCCCGAACAAGGCGTTTTTATTTACAAATTTACAAGCGTCAGAAACTATCATTTGTACATTATTTAATTTAAGAAGATCTTTATTAAAATCAACGGCTATAACAACATGCCCATGCGATAAAGTACTAAATGCATCATTATAAAACTGTAAAACAATCTCAATAACAGAGTTAGGTTTTCTGTAAATAACACCTTTTGTATAATTAAAGGTCAGTATAAACATAAGATCTACACATAAATATTCGTAATACGAATCAAATAAATCAGTGCGAACAGTAGAAATAAAGCAAACACCGCCTCCTCTACCATTTACTCTATCTGAATGTATAACAGTATAACCATCTAAATGAAAAGGAACAATAGGAATACCACAAATCCAAGTTTCTGATATAGCAATAACAATTTCGGGGGCAAAACAAAATTAAAATTAGTGCTTACTAGTGTTGAAAGGGCACGATCCAGAAACTGGAATATGCGTTTCTAAATTCCACTCCCCCACATACATGCGTTCATTGTACATCGTTATGCTATAATACTTCAACAGGAGTTATCATGACTCTATATATCAACATAGGTAAATGCTTTATGTTCAAGGCCACGCTTTATGTTACTAAACTGGAATCACATTATTCATTTCCCTGTTAGCCCTCATGCTCTTCTCAAACTTTGCCCAGAAGAGTTCTTGTCCATCTTCATCATCATCCACCCACAGCAAATAAGGCTTGTTTCGACTCAGCAACAGCCTTACAAGGTACGGTAGGTGGTCATCATCGATGTCCTCTAAGAATATGAGGATGACCTTCTCCAACTTGGTGTCATTCATATGCTCCACGGCCATACGGAGTTTGGTCATGAACCAGGTATCCTCCACTGACTGGTTGCTAAGCAACAATACCGTCTTGTAGCTGTTTTCAATGACATCGTAGATGGCGTTTAAGTAGAAAGACCCAGGATGGAGGCCACTGTCCCCGAAAACGATGTGCTCCAGATGTGGCATCCTCTCCTGCAGGAATGGCTTCATGCAATTGTTTATCCACCACTCATCATCTTCACGGAACATGAGGTTAAGCTGATACTCGTAGTCCTCAGGACCTTGATTTTCAATGATTTCTTGATACCCAATAATGGCCAACTTTAAGAGAAATAGTTTGTGGTTCAGCCACCATCGCTTTTGGTACACGAGGACACTTAGCGACAGAACGGTCACGATTGCCAAAGATACACCTACAATAAGATAGATATTGACTCCGCAGTATTCTTTAGGATGGAACGACAAGATAGCCTGATTTTTTAGCGATTTGAAGGAGGTACTAGAGCAACGAGTCTCATTTCTTTTATCGACTTTTGTATTCACCTTGTCCAGCCATTCGATGCACCACGCAAGTTGGCAGGTACATGTGAAGGGATTGTTCGCAATGATTAACACCTTTAGACTTGATGGTATTAGTGTAAAAGGTTCTATGGTGGAGATTTGATTATCCTGGAGGTATAGATTCTGGAGACTGTGAGTTCTAGAAAATAATTGCTTCTCAATAACTGTAATAGAGTTAGAATTTAGTTTGAGGACACGTAAATTCTGTAAATCCTGAAAAGCTTTCTCGGGAATGATTCTAATATAGTTCGCGGCCAACGAGAGATATGTTAATGACGTAAGATTCCCAAATATCCCCGAGTTAATTTGTTGTATGCGACACTCAAACAGATCTAACTCACGAAGATTCCAAAGTGTGTTAAATGCGTTAGCAACTTGATGGAAATCATCGAACAAGTTATGTTGCAGTTTCAGGTTGTGCAACGAGACAAGTCCTGAAAACAGTGATCTATTGCTTTTAAATTGGACTAAATCTTCGGCTTTGATTTAAGTTTTGGATAAGTCTAGAGTCCTCAACGCCGACGTATGACTAAATTGGGAACAGGAAGTAATTTCTAAGCGAGTATGAAGATAGGACATATCGAGAAATACTAGTTGATGCATGTTTCTAAAAGAACCAGTCATTGTGAATTCGACCAAATTTTGCATTATGATCTTTTTTAAAGACCTGGTTTCATCAAAAGCATCAACGGATATTTTGAATGGATTATTCATGGAGAAATCAAGAAATTTTAGATTTTTTAAACCAACGAACGTATTTTTGGTCACGGAATTAAGTTTGTTATCGATCAAGATAAGAGTTTGAAGATTTGTTACATTCCATGGAATAGTTTTGATTTCATGAATGTTGCTTTGATAGAATGTCAAAGTGCTGTGACTGTGGCTTCCATCGAACCATTGAGGATCTAATACAGAAATATCGTTACGTGATAAATCAATGTTCTCAAGCTTTTCGGCGCAAGCAAAAGACCCTTGTGGAAGCGACTTAATTTCGTTGACAGCTAGTCCCAAATTAACCAGCGACTTCAATCCACAAAATGACTCGTTATGAAGACTAGATAAATGATTGTTTCCAATGTCTAGTACCTGGAGTTTTTCGAAACCATCCAGGGCATACTTTGGAATAGTTATCAATTCGTTGTGTGATAGATAAAGTTTTGTTATACCAGGGAAAAGATCTCTTGGTATTTCCGATGTATTCATGGGTACAATAGATCTTATGCTCGAACAGGTTATAGTCACTTTTACTATTGCCTTGTTACCAAGAAAAGAGTCGGCGTAGAATTCAGGTAGGGGTATATAATTGATGAGCAAATGTACTGCTTGTAGATCCGTGAAAACGGCGCGATGGAGACTCTTTATATCGTTATAATTCAAGTTGAATCTATCGAAGGAGCAATTCCGTAAAGCTACAAAATCTCCTTGCTCTAGTGATCCGACTTTATTAAAAGACAAATCAAAACGTGACAAATTCTTACAGCCGTATGTGTCCACCCCATCTTCTGCAAACTGTGTAGTTTGCTGATTGTTTCCAAAGATGCAAGGAATTCCCTTGAGCCTATTATGATTTAGGATTAGCGAGGATAGGTGAACATTCTTCTCCAGAAGGGAAACGGGTAGGACACTGATACTGTTGTGATAGAGCCTCAATACCTTAAGTAGCAGGAGAGCATGAAATGTTTCATTCTCAATGAGGTAGATGGAATTATAACTAGCGTCTAAAGTTTCTAGCTGTGTATAGTTCACGAACGATTTGTCCAGGAGCATAGAGATGTTATTATTATAAACGCTGAGGGAACGCAAGTCGCGTGAAAGATTCCGGGGAACCGATGTAAGACCGCGATATGAGCAATTGGCGCTATGGTCACTCGAGTTTTCCGAGCACGTATGATTAAGAGTTATGCTGGTGTGATCCATCACCGCACCATATTGTAAAGAGAGTCCACACAGTACTACGAAGCTTATTGCGTGAGCGTACACAGCCATCATGAGTTCCAACCAACAGGTCGCTGATACTGAATTGATGCGAGAAAACTGAAGGAAAATCGAAGAAGTACTCGGTCCCTAAAAATAATTACGACGAGTCAGCCTTTTTGTTCTTAAAACGAAGCCCAGGTCTATCGTAAAGAAAAATAAACCAAGGTAGAAGGATGAAGTCTTCGAGGGTGCTGTAGAAACCGTGTTTGATGCCTTCTCAAAATGTGCTTTCTCAAAAAAACTGCTAAGAAAGTTTTGCATCACATACCTAGAATATCACCACTTGATGTATTATAGTGGAGTTATTTAAGCACCATTTCAACCTTTGGCCAATCAAGCTGATCCAAGAGTTGACTGGATGGTCTTTCTTTGCTTCCCAAGAATGTCGATAGGCCAAGTCCTGGACTGCATCAGAGAGATATCCGCAGGTATGAACATTCAGTAGTTCCTAAACTGTGCTATTGACTGTCCCTCGGTGTTCTTTTCGTCCATTTGTAGACTTTCTTAACATTAGGTCCCTCATTAGCAGACTTGGTTCAAGATTGTTCTCATCAAACCGACCTTCAAGCTTCTTCAGTACGTCAAATATCGTTTAATTCGCTTTTCTTGATGACCATGATCAACGTTGTTCCTATTCCACCGTCTGGGTGTGTATTATTTCAGAAATTAATCCTCACAAGGCATCTTTGACTCAGCACACGTTGTTCGAATGAGACAAGAGTCAAGATTGTGAAACTCCGTGAGATGCAACATGAAATGAAGAATCGGTTAAGACATGTGATCAGTTTGTTAATTGTATCACGTGATCAGTGAACAAAAATAAGATAAGAAAGTAACGATGCTTAATACAGAACAAACACAGAATGGTGGTATTCAGCTCTCGAGGATTCAATCAAATTGATTTCATGCTTAGGTATCTTATTATTTCAAGAAACGATTACTTTACGGCCTGTGGCTATTATTCTTGGTTTTTATCTTGGCAATTTTCAAGTATCGATATGTTCAATTACCAATATCCTGTCTTAATAATGTGATCAGCATAAACTGATCAGCACATTTTGGGAGAAGCAAGAGTTCGAATCAGGTCAACAAACTTTGGGGTCAGAAGTATCAAAACATGCGCGTAAAGATCCGACTCCTGTGGTGTGCATGTGAACATTTTCTAGTGCGGAAATAATTTGGCAAAGTTATGCGTGCAAATGAGCGCGCTTTGAATAGCCATTCTCGCTTCATTTTCCGTTCAAGGCAGTCGATTGTTTTAGAGCTGCAAAAAATAAAAAATAAAAAAATAAAAAAATAGCGAAATGGGAAAGAGAAAGACCAATGAGTGCGCCAATGGCGGTGCTAATGCCCAGCAGAAAAGACAGAGAACAGCTGAAAAGAGTCGGAAGGGCACTAGAGCCAGCTCAATTAGCAAGAAAACTAACAATATTATTCAGCGCAAACTCCGGCCAGCAGTGGCTCACCCACAAGCATCAACGGACGGGCGAGGCGCTGTCGTCAGGCAAGCAGCACAGAGAGGGCACGGGCAGTGCAGTCTCGGCCGCTAACAGTAGACAGCGGAGTAGGCCTACCTGAAGCGATCCCGGCATTACCGGCAGCAGGCATGAGGTACGGATAGATCTAGATCTTGATCTACCCACTAGTACTAATGATACTTCAACCGAAGTTAGATCTATGGCTAATTGCACAATTAGTGCTGGGGTCGGTACGACAAGCCCCAGGCCACACAGAGGGGCAGACAATAGTCACATAACAGGGGCGAACCCACTTTTAACTTCGTTCCCTACAATCGTGCCCCATGTTGACTTGGAGTCGGGGAATCAAGGTCATGTCTCAAGAGGCATTCAATATAGATCTAGGCCAATCGGAAGTCAGTATGATAATAACAGCAGACCTAGCTACACAGGTATCGGTAATTCATCGGATCCACATACCGAGCATAGGTCCGGGTTCGCAGTAAATGACTCCCCGCCCCAATCCCCACTACATAAGCCAGTTGGAGATAGACTAGGCTTGGCCATTCCCAATAACATTAGGGAGAAAATATGGAAAGGCGAGTATGTGGATTTTAATGTGTTAGTGAATGCCCAAGAGGTGACAGCATGCACACACACAGTGGGAAGCTAGAGACGAACAAAGGACGAATTTGGCAATGACTCAGGAAGACGGGAGATTGGTATTGAAACCTGTCAGCGCGACATCCAAGAATAAGATTGCAACCATAGAGTTGTGGACTAATGCATTTCTTGTGTATGCTAGCATTGTTTTGGAAGCAAATTTGAATTGCGCACAAGACTTACTGAAATACTGCCACCTTATTCGATCTGCTGCTTCGCGCTATTATGGGTATGGGTGGAGAGATTATGATATCGAATTTCGTCACCGCTACCACAAGAAAGGTGGATCTTGGGCAGGTATAGATGGAGAATTGTGGCTCCTTCATGTAGTGGGAGGGGGACCTCCTCGGGGAGTTCGTGGCCAAGACCGTCCACTCGGGCGATCGGCCCCATGGTCCAACAGGAGGGAATGGAAGCGAACATATAACCCTAGCACTAGCCAAACAAGGCAATTCCTAGGAGACAGATAGAACACACAAAAAATAGAAATCAGGACAGGCTTGAAGGTGAAATACACAGTAACAGTAGAGATGTACAGATTACAGGACAGGTTATATCCTTAGGGAAGTCACCCATTAAAATAAAGAGCCTACAACAATTGTTAAAAAGCTACCCAAATGAGCGAGCAGCCAGGTTTTTGGAAAGTGGTTTCACAGAAGGATTTTGTTTGAATTATACAGGCCCTCGCATGCCAGTAGACTTACCCAACCTAAAATCAGCAGAAAATAACAAGGACATTACACAAGAGAAGATACGGAAGGAGATTAAGCTAGGGCGATACATAGGTCCCTTTGAGTCCAGGCCACTAAAAAATTTGAGAACTAACCCAATTGGCCTGGTGCCAAAGAAATCCCCGGGGGATTATCGATTAATCAATCATCATACCCGCCTGGATACTCTGTGAATGATTTTATTGCAGATGAGCATTGTAAAGTGGAATATACTAGATTTGATACAGCGGTTGAGATGGTCGCCGAGGCTGGAATGGGAGCTGACTTGGCTAAGGAGGATATTAAGTCCGCCTTTCGATTGTTGCCTATGCACCCGAAAGATTTTGAGGTGTTAGGGGTCAAATTTGAGGGGAAATATTATCTCGACAAATGCTTGCCCATGGGGGTCAGATGTGCTCCAGCGTATTTCGAGACCTTTTCCACATTCATAGAATATTGTGTTCGGGAGCGAAGTGGCTCAAACGGGATTATACACTATGTTGATGACTTCTTGTGTGTTAGTTCAATAGAGCACGGGGGCGTGTCATGCCTCGAGATGGTACAAGTTCTCAAAGGAATCTGTGAGGAGTTAGGGGTTCCATTAGCGGCAGAGAAATCCGAGGGGCCTACCAAAAGATTGACATTTCTCGGGTTAAGCAAGGCCACAGGTAGAGGGTCTACTATTCTGTCATGAGAATGGCTCCCCCCTTACAAGGTACCAGTTCAGTGCAGTCCTGAAAAAGAACATTCAGCAAATTGGGGCGAATGTTAGTCGGTATGGGACGCACTCTTTCCGAATTGGGACAGCTACCACAGCTGCCTTGAATGGTGTGCCACCAGAACAAATTAGGAAGATGGGTAGGTGGCGCAGTGAAGTTTATTTGCGCTATATAAGATAAGTTACATTTACTCCATACTAAGTACTAGGGAGTTATTACAATTATGAAAATAAAGCTCACAAGAAAATTTTATATTTTGTTCTTCCCAAATATATGAACATGTTACTTTCGGGAGTTTAACTATTTTATTTCAGGACGAGTACGCAACCGAGTCTGGAAAGTGGGGGACAGTATCGTAAGAAGGGCCAAAGAGCGAGCCACTGCACAGAACCGCCTGCACATGGGAGCAGAGAAGGGTGCAGTACAGTGGCATGGTCAAGGAGGTGCTACTCTCCATGACCTCCCCCGAATGGTCACAAATAGGTTGAATTACAACGCACGACCTGCACTGGCGATCGTTCACCTGGGAACAAACGACTTGGGTCAGAGAGATGCATGCCGTTGCAGAATCGCAATCGATACAGCAATTCAAACTCTACGAGCAAGAATGCCAGGAACCCACATAGCCTGGTCTGGTATTCTTCCAAGATTGTTTTACAACGGTAGCAGACCAGGCCCAACATCACAAGAGGCAATGGATGGTGTGCGGAAGTCACTTAACAAATTCGCAAAGAGGAGAATCTCCCAGATGGTGAACACATCAATGATAGTGCACAATATAGATACCAAAGAGCACAGTCTGTTCCATAGGGATGGAATTCATCTCTCAGATGTGGGCTCGGACATGCTCATCGATAAATTCGAATCTGCAGCCAAGGACACTGGCCTTCTCTGAACAGATTCAGCCTAATGTCAATAGTATTCTATGAAAACCTAAAGTGAGCGATAAAAGTCAATTAGTTGAATTGAGTTATATTTGGGTTATTCCATGAGGTTGGGTTTGAAAATATAAGATGATATCCAGGTAACGGGAGGCATGAGAAATACTATTACACACTGAAAAGTAATTCAGTCGTGGAAGATTCTGATACATTGAATATATAACTCTGTACTGTCAAGTCATGCTTGTTTCAATAAGTAATCTATACAAGATATATACTGTGACATAAATTTGTTTACCTCTGGGGATAAGGCAGTCAGTGCGCATGTAAAAGGGTGATGTATGATTCGTCAATGTAAATGTATTTTGGCTTTGTTTATATTATGAGGTGGAAATGTTTTGATTCTGAATCTGGAAAATCTGAAGTCACATGGCATTACATTATAATTGTCTAGTGATAAGGGAGCCTGAGTCTGCTGGCAAGGACTGGAGTCAGTAAGACTTGGTCGCACTAAATGTTTCAGGAACCAGTGGGCCATAGGGGAATTTTCCCGACTACGAAATGTAGCTAGCTCGACGGATCTTTAAGTCCGATCACAATAGCCGGTTTTGCCCCTATCTTTCCTCGCGCAGCAGGAGTAGCTCCAAACAGTTTAGAATGCAAATGCATTAACACCTCAACATGAAATGTATAGTTACCCAACTTTAATGCATGACACAAGTGTAGAAGTGAACGGCAATGAGCATAGTTCATATGATGACATCATAGGTGTATGGTTAAATAGGTCAGGATGAATACCTACAGCAACCGGGGGAGAAAGTAGGAGATCTCAAGAGATCTGTATAGAAGCTGAATCTAGTTTAAAAAAAAAAAAAATAATAATAAATTAATTAATTAATCACAAAAAAAAAAAAAAAAGGGTATTGGGTGGAGGTTTGAATTTTATATAATTTAATTTGAACACGCGGGACTGCCAATATCTTTGGCCAAGCAGGCCGGGATACGCGTCCGCGTTTAGGAGTGATGAGGGGGACAGGAACCCCAAGAAGAGGGGGATATCAGCGGGAGTTACTATCCTGCTGGTGGATCACGTTCAGAGCCCCATGAATTGGGGGGCTACCGGGAGGAGCTACTATCCTTTCTGGTGATCACGTGACCAGAGATCCTCAGGATTATTCTGAAAAATTAATTCTCACAGTTTGATATTGCAGATAGGATTATTAGGTGGTCTGTCAACGACAGATCACCTATTGTTTTCGTCAGAATTTTCTTTCTTTATTTATTTATTTCTTTATTTTTATTTTCCGCACTTTTTTGTGTAGAGGATAACTCAAGATCGGTTCTATCAATTTCCTTCTATTTTAGCACAGTCATAGGCCATTGTCATGAGACGTGACAGTAACATTTTCAAGGTCATCAAATCTTCATGACGTCATCCAGGCGCCATTTTGTGTTTTTTTTTGGTACTTTTTACTCATGATCATATCTTCATAACGGATAGGCATTTCTCATTCATATTTATCATGATTAAGGTCAATATTCGTCCGGTCAATTTCAGGTCAAAAAACGCGCGCGCAAACGTACGTCCGCGCGTTAGCGCGCGCGCAAAAAAAAAATGCTCAAAATGGTCTCAAATTCATTTTGCATACGTTTCAGGCCATTTTAAGCATTTCGCTAAAAAAACGCGCACACATGCATAAGCGCGCGTTTTCGCGCGTAATGGCATTTTCCAACATAGAATTGCCAAATTTTCTTGTTCACCTTTTTCTGCCCATTAATAACGGAATGAGCGTCCGTTTAAGATAATTACCGTGCGTGCGAGCTCTTGTAATACATAGCATACATGGGCAAAAACATGCCTATACGAAATCCATTGTAGCGCTTTAGGATGCAAGATGACCCCAAGTTTTTTTTCATATTTTGATAGAGTATGAATCGGAGATATGATTTCATGTCTCATTTGACCCTCAATTAACTCATGACGTCATCATAATGGCCTCCGAACTCAAAATTTTAATTTGCATATTATGACGTCATCATATTTTTGGAAAATTGATTGTATCTCTGTAAATATTGATCAATTTTCTTTTAAATTTTGATATGTTCTACCTGAGAATATTCTCTACAAATGCAGTCGCCACGATATTTCATTTTGACAAAGGCATCATGGCGTATTTTTAAGATTAAAGGAGGCATGTCAATTTTTCACATTTTGCGTGTATTCTCTATGGGACATGACTTTTTCTCAAAACTGGATTCTACATTCTCGTCTTTCGCGAGCAATATCTCCGTCGTTTTATCTTTGTTTACGCTGAGCTTTGAGTATGTTGTAGCTGAGACAATAAGCTATCACAAGTGTGACCTTTATTTTTCGATCAGATGCCGGGATCATGCTCATATTTCACTTACAAAGTGGGATTTGAGAATTCCATTTTCCGTTTACGTGTAATCTCTATGTGAAATGTTTTGGTATATCGGTAACGCACTTGACTTCCGACCTCGAGGTCCCTGGTTCGAGTCCGGGCATCTCCAACAATTTTTTTTCTTCACTTTTTTTTCTTTTTGACCTTTCACTGTACCATCTCATTTGAATATTAAAACACGTAGAATCGCAAATAATATAATAAACAACTAAATTTAATTTATTATTACCCTATTATCACTTGATCCATTACTTTTTGCTTGTAATACTTATGGGAGCTGACTTTTTCTTAAATCTGGATTCTACATTCCTGTCTTTTGCGAGCAATATCGCCGTTATTTCCGCTTGTTTTTTGTTGATTTTTGAGTATAATGTAGCTGAGACTATATGCTATCTACATCTCCCTCATTTTTTCAATCAGATTTCAGGATCATGCTCACGATCATGATCATGATCATCATGATCATGATCATAATCTTCAACATCATCATCGTCATCATCAACATTATCATTATCATCGTCATCATCGTCATCACCATTACTATCAAGATCATCATCATCATCATCATCATCATTGTTTACAAGGAAAGTGCATGGTTATTGGTGATCTAAATGCACATACCAATACCATAGCTGATGCAAATGAGTTCGACTCAATGGACGACAGTAAAACACTACCTTTACCAAATTCATTGAGTTGTCCTGAGTCTATGACAAGGAGGAATCAAGACACCAGGCCCGTAAACAAAAGAGGAAAAGATGTAATCCAATTTTGTAAAGCTTGTGATCTAAGAATTGTCAATGGACGTAAATTGGGTGACCTGACTGGAAAGTTCACATGCTACGAGTCAAACGCCAAAATACCGAGCGTAATAGATTACGTTTTAGCTGAAATTGAAGCTATGGACGATATTCTTTTCTTTTATGTGAAAGACCTGAATATTTTCTCAGATCATTGCCCCATTGTTACAACCCTTAAATCGAGTATCTATACAAATACTAATTCATGTAGAGTTGAAAACCAGGTGTTAAAACCACACCCGAAAGCCTACATATGGGAGTCCCATATAAGCGACGAAGCTTTTATAAAAGCTCTGGGAATACCCCTCGTATTAGATAAAATAAAGGAAATAAAAGAAATAGTTTATGAGCCAAATAGTCAAGGTATCGAAAGCGCAGTGAATGACTTTACAAACTGTATTTTAACAATTGCCGATAAAGCTAGAATAAGGCAAAAAATACACAGAGTAAGAAAGAAACGGAAGAAAAGAAGAAGAATACTAAGTGCCGAATGTTACGCCCTAGGGCGTCGTGTAAAGACGCTGTGCAAACAAGTGTGTAGAAACCCTTTTGATCGAGGCCTCAGACAACTGTATTACGCTAAGAAAAAAATGTTAAAACAGAAGTTGAGAGATATAGTACGCAAAGAGAGAAATCAGATCATAGACAAATTGGATACTCTGTATAGTGAAAACCCTAAGGAATATTGGAATCTGATAAAGGATCTAGAAAATTTACACACTGAAAAGAAAAGACCTGGAAACAGTATACAACCAAACATGTGGTTTGACTATTTCAAGAACCTTATGAACAAGAATCCAAAACTGTCAAAAGAACAAAAAGAAATTAAAAACTTTACGGACGACGCAATACTGCAAAAAAACTTCTCATCTTTAGATTTTAGGATAACTCCAAACGAAGTTCTAGGATGTATTGAAAAATTGAAAAGAAATAAGGCCCCAGGAAATGATTCAATTTTAAACGAAATGCTAAAGGCAAGCCGATTTGTTTTGACACCGATTTTAGCAAAGATATTTAACTTAATCTTAATTAGTGGTTGTTTCCCTGAAAACTGGTCAGTGAGCCTTCTAAAACCGCTTTATAAAAGTGGGTCTGTATGTGACCCCTCAAACTATCGAGGAATATGCCTATCCAGCTGTCTTGGCAAATTATTTTGTTCGGTTTTAAACCGACGTTTAGTACAGTTCCTTGAAGACAATGAACTGTATAAACCCAATCAAATTGCGTTCAGAGCGGGCTACAGAACGTCTGACCACATGTTTGTTCTAAAAACAATAATAGATAAATATGTAAGAGGCCGGGCAAAGAATGATAAGAAAGGTTTATATATATGTTTTATAGATTTAAGGAAAGCCTTTGACAATGTTTGGAGGGATGGTCTTTGGTATAAAATGTTAAAACAAGGCATTGGTGGTAATTTTCTGAGAGTGCTACATGACATGTATTTAAAATGTAAAGTATCCATAAAACTAGACGAGGGCGTCACCTCGTGTTTCAATACGAATACCGGAGTAAAACAAGGGTGTGTCATTAGCCCGACATTATTCAATATGTTTTTAAATGATGTTGTAGATATTTTTGATACCTCAGTTAGTGAACCAGTAACGCTACATGACAAGGACTTGAACTGCATAATGTATGCAGACGATCTAGCAATTATTTCTAAATCCCCTCAAGGAATGCAATACTGTTTAGATAAATTCACTCAATATTGTAACTCTTGGATGTTGAATGTTAATGTCACCAAAACTAAAATAATGATATGTAATAAGTCAGGCAGGTTGAATGATAAGAGTGATTTTGAAATAAACGGGGAAAAACTTACCTCGGTAAAGGAAATGAAATATTTAGGCATTGTTTTTAGTAATAATGGATCGTTCAAAATGGCGACAAGGGACTTAGCGGATAAGGCCAGGAGAGCATTATTTAAACTTTATAAATCTTTCGGCAATTATACGCCCAGTATTAAAACCTTATTACACCTGTTTGATGCAACTGTACAACCAATTTTGCTTTATGGATCCGAAATTTGGGGTGCTAGTGCAATAGACATGAAGAAAATTCTTCAAATAGAAACAGGGAAAACAGGACTGTATTATAAAAACGATTTTGAGAAAGTACACATTCAGTGTTGTAAAAATATCTTAGGGGTAAACCGCAAATGCAGCAATTTAGCAGTTTCAGCTGAAATTGGAAGGCATCCTCAACTTATTCAAATTGCAATAAACATGCTCAAATATTGGATACGAATACGGAGTTTGGATGAAAATGGCCTTGTCTATAAATCTTTTGAAGAAAACAAAAAATTAGTAAATAACGAACAAAGCTGTTGGTTAATGTCAATTCGGGATATCTTTAGTTCACTAAATATTTGTAATAATGGAAATGAGACCGTATTGGACCCTGAAAATATACAAATTTCTCATAAAGATTTTGTCGAGTTATGTAAACTTTGTTTGGAAAGGAGATTTGATGAACAATTAAAACTAGACTTATTTGATGATAGGGATACCCGTAAAGGAAATAAACTCAGAACCCTCAGACAATTTAAAAACTCAATCAAGCAAGAAAAGTATTTATCTCATATACCAAATATAAATTTAAGAAAAAATATCACCAAACTACGTCTAAGCGCGCACAACTTACCCATAGAAACAGGAAGGTATAAAAGACCAGAAAAAACTCCCCCGAATCTACGATTCTGTGAAGACTGTAATATGAATCTTGTAGGAGATGAATTCCATATAATTATGAAATGTGACAAGTATAAAGATTTACGAGTAGATTTTATAGAAACAATTAGTAATCTGGAAGAAATTTTTTGTAATTTGGATAGTCAAGAAAAATTCATATTTATAATGAGATTAGATAATGAAGTTGTAATAGATAGTTTTTCTTTGTTCACCAAAAACATAATTGCAATGAGGGGTAATTTTTAGATACTATGTGTTATAACAAAGTAGTCGTGTACAATCTTATGCTTTTGTTTTAGTTCTCATTTACATATTTCGTATTGCATGACTTATTGTTTATTTAGAAAGGTGTTGTAAATGTTTTATATTATGTTTTATATATCGATTGTTGCATTACATTGTAAAGTGATTATAACTATGTCTATAAACAGAATATTGATGTACATCAATGATGTTTAATAAATACAATACAAATACATGTCTATATAACTTCTCCCATTCTCAAATCTATCATAAGACTTAGACAGACCACCTTATTCGTCTTCGTGACGAATTCAAGTCTAGTATTACATGTATTTTGGTTTTGAGTTTCGCAGAATTATGTTCCTGAGTTTTCATGTTCGTACATAGCAATTTGCATCATGTATGTGTATTGGTATTACAGGCAGATATTGCCTAATTTAAATGTTAACGCCTTGAAGCGGAAATAAATGTCGAGCAATTGCAATTCATGTTCGTACAGTTGCTTTCTTCACAAAATAATGTGATCAGCATAAACTGATCAGCACATTTTGGGAGAAGCAAGAGTTCGAATCAGGTCAACAAACTTTGGGGTCAGAAGTATCAAAACATGCGCGTAAAGATCCGACTCATGTGGTGTGCATGTGAACATTTTCTAGTGCGGAAATAATTTGGCAAAGTTATGCGTGCAAATGAGCGCGCTTTGAATAGCCATTCTCGCTTCATTTTCCGTTCAAGGCAGTCGATTGTTTCCCCCCCACCCATTCCCAAGTGACTATTTAGGGTTCACACGTTACGAGGTTGTGTAACAACGAATGAGGAATAGTTAGTGGGGGTTTGTTACTCAGACATGTTTGAAACAGTTAAAGACAATGATGTATTATGGTTGTTAAGGGGACATGATCTATGCACACATTCTGCTCCAAGGCCAAAGATTGGGGAGCGAGGTAGTTGCAAATTCTTGTACATTAAGGTGGATTTAATTGGGCATGTCTGAAAATAGGAAATAGTCATAACCTTCTCCATAAGTTGGTACATAGTTCAAGCCTTAGTCCCGAGTCAAGAACCACAAAGGATTTAAGCTGGAGTTATGTTGGAGTGACATATATCAGGGCAGAGGTCACAGTGATTATGTTGCCTGCACTGGCTATAGCCTGCATTAAGGTTAGGTGGTTAGGAGAAAGGTATGGGGCAGGTACTTTGGCACAGGAATAGTATTAACATTACAAGGTGGCAAAGTTCAGATATGGAGATACTGGGCGTGGAGGTTATGCTGCATATTGTGTATTGTTTAGCTTTGATCATGCAGTTAGTTGGAGGGCCGGGCAGGAAGTGCCCAGGGTAGGATGTATGTGTATTTAGCACTATGTTAGTGTAAACACTTGAGTAAGGTTCTGGTGGTCTTGAAGTCTTAAACTGAGTCTATTACATTTTATTAGTGACACCCTGTTAAGGTTGGGAGGTTGGGCTGCACGGGGAGTTAATCCTGTTCACAGGTCATTGTCACACATCGTTTGAAGGTTGGGAGGTTGGGCTGCACGGACAGTTAAACCTTGTAGTTATCTACAGGACTTTTTCACATGATTTACGGATGGGAGGTTGGGCTGCATGGACAGTTAAATCCTGTATTTATCTACAGGTCATTTTCACATGATTTACGGATGGGAGGTTGGGCTGCATGGAGAACTTAATCCTGTGTTTAATTACAGGCCATTATCACATGTCTTACGGTTGGGAGGCTGGGCCGCACGGAGATTTTAATCCTGTGTGTCAAGTTACAGGTCATTGTGACGTGTTGTTTTATGGTTGGGAGGTTGGGGTGATTGAGAGATCGATCACGAGTATACATTTAATTATCGTTATATGTATGTTTTTGTAGATGTTTTCAAGGTTAGAGAATACATATTCATTCAGAGAACAAGGATGGTAGTTTAAGTCAGTTACGGTATAGAGGTTTGAATTTTATATAATTTAATTTGAACACGCGGGACTGCCAATATCTTTGGCCAAGCAGGCCGGGATACGCGTCCGCGTTTAGGAGTGATGAGGGGGACAGGAACCCCAAGAAGAGGGGGATATCAGCGGGAGTTACTATCCTGCTGGTGGATCACGTTCAGAGCCCCATGAATTGGGGGGGGGGGGCTACCGGGAGGAGCTACTATCCTTTCTGGTGATCACGTGACCAGAGATCCTCAGGATTATTCTGGAAAATTAATTCTCACAGTTTGATATTGCAGATAGGATTATATTACATGTATTTTGGTTTTGAGTTTCGCAGAATTATGTTCCTGAGTTTTCATGTTCGTACATAGCAATTTGCATCATGTATGTGTATTGGTATTACAGGCATATATTGCCTATTTTAAATGTTAACGCCTTGAAGCGGAAATAAATGTCGAGCAATTGCAATTCATGTTCGTACAGTTGCTTTCTTCACAAAAGTGATGTTATTGTACTAATTTTCATCGAGTGTAATGCGATATGTTCTGTTTTACATTTTGCCTTTGTTTTCTTGAGCATTTCACAATTCTATTAAACATACTCCAAATTTGTATTGCTTTGTTTGGTCTGTTGGTATGTTGGTTAAATTGAATTGAATTGGATAGAATTTATCTATTCTCTCTCTCTCTAAGTGCCATATCGATTGACTTTGGAGATCATGCTGTTCCACAACCCTCTGTTCCTAGCCCTCTCTATTAGCACCACTCCCAGTTCTTTTAATCCTCTCTCTTCCAACAATTTCTGCAAACTGTCCATCCAAAGTGTCCACTCCTTCCTCTACACCTAATTCTTCCCACAAGTTTCCCTTTACGTGTTATGTGACCCGTGAATTTCAACTGCCTAATCGACATCTCACGTATCATTTTCCTTTGCACTTCAGCTCGTCTAAGAACTTCCTGATTACTAACTTTGTCAGTCCAAGGGATTTTCATCATTCTTCTTAAAAACCACATTTCGCAACTTTCCAAACACTTTTTAGTATCAGAGGTTTAATCTATGTTTTACTATCATACATAAGTATTGGGTAAATGTAACAATTCAGTACCCTTATTCTGTTCCTCATACGCATTGTGCGAGTTGTCAGAATTTTGCCTAACTATGAAAATGCAGATTTAGCGCGTGCTATCCTTCTCTTGATCTTGATCTATTCATATACGGTTAAAGTCCACAAAGTGACAATACTGGATTTCGTTGGGGCCGTGTCAAACATAACAAATAAGATAAATCGAAAACATTGACAAATACTGATATACTAATACATGTACATGTAGTTCAAATAAAAGAACATTAAAAGTGATGGTATAAGAATTGATAAAATTATACAACCTTAGAGAACAAATAATAAAAAACAAAACATTATTACTTAACAGATCAAAAAAGTTCAACATTTTGGGAAATTTCAAATAAGTTGTATACATATAAGAACAAAGGTTAAGGGAGGGAAAATACACTAACCTGTAAAACTTTTATAGCAACAAAATATAATAAGAGATCGCACAATCAACATTAAAAAAACACAAATGAATAACGCTTTTCTATCTAAAATAACTACAGGAAGGATAAAATCATTCAAAATATCAAACGTTGTAAATGAAGAAGATTTCTTGAAAAATAGTAATACAACAATATACAACTCAAACATCACAGAATGATATACGCCATAATTTACACATTTTACGCTGTCTGTCCATGATAGATTTTGTTTGATTAATGATAATCCTATTAAAGCAGGGTTTGATATCAAAACAATTATTCATATTTATTTTTGATTTGAGAGAGACTATAACCTCGTGTCCACACTCAACACTTTCCGTGATTAGGCGTGATTAGTTATACCGTTTCGGGATAGTTATACTGTTTCGCGATAGTTATACGATGAAATTGTGTGTGTAGACGCTTACTAACGATACGTCGTATAACGAAACGTCGTATAACGAAACGATGCCAAAACATGCGTTTCGTTTAATATACGACATATAAAGAATCACGGAATGTGTTGTGTGTGGACGTAACTAGTATAACTAGTCGAACTAGAACGGTATAACTGGGCGGGGCTTAACGTGACCTCGAGCGAAAGGAGACCTGACCTCTCATTTCCGCTTCCATTTCATGATCGCAGTAGCAAACTGCACAGCTATACGATATTTCGCTGTAGAGTTTCAGGATTACTTTCTTCTGTGTGTGGACATCCTGGAATGTATACGATGATTCTTTATACGATGTTTCGTTATAGAGTTTCGGGATGAATTGTTTTGTGTGTGGACACGCTGAGAGAGGGACTGAGAGACAGAGAGAGAGATAGAGGGGGAGGTGGAGGGGGTAGGAGGTTCATAGAAATACCCTATATATTATTTGGTAGGCCTGTAGTTTCACATTGCATTAGAATAACTGTAATCCAGTTTAGGGTAAGTAGCAGTCATTTACCTACGTTTATTGTTGTATCGTGTACTTATGTTCGTATTAATGGGGATATTCGTAATCTTTAACCAATCAAAATATGTGCTCCATTTTTTTCAATTTCTTTGTTTACCCAAATCAAACTTGAGGAGACAATGCATGAGGAGACTAATACTCTCTTTTTATATGCTTTTCTTGATAGATTTATCTGAAATGTATCCTCCTACCCCCTTCTTTACAAAGTCCTGGATATGCCCCTTTGTTTAAGTCAGTAGTGACGTGCCCACGACTAATTACCCCGAATTAATATGAGTATGATACTGAAAGGAAACATAAGTAATGGACAATTTAGTTAATGAATAGTGGAATAGAATAGAAGTGGAAGTTGCATGTAAGGTGCACCAACATCAGGGGGTCATTTGTCATATTACTAGGTGGATGAAAGAAAAATGAACAAGGCATCATCATAGGGGAGGGAGTTGTATGGGTCCTATCGTTTTCTTGATCACGTTTCATTCACTCTCTCCTCTTTCTTCTTCTCTATCTTTCTCCTCTTTCTCGTTTTTTTTAAATTCGCCATCCGATGTGGGGGGGGGGGGAGGACACGTCCTCCAATAGTTGCGCCACCACTTGTGATTTTACAGCTGTTTCTATGTGTAACTCAATGAAGTGCAATAAACCTATACCCTTGGTCAGTAACCTCATACACCTTTTTTCAGAGGATATCAACAAAACAAAATAATATAAGGGGGACGATATCAAGAACGATATGCGTGGCACCAGAGTCAATAATAGAACCCCAGAGGTGTCTCTGTTGTGGGGGGTTAAAGGGTGAAGGGGTGAATGAGTGGTGTGCATCCCCTTTTTCTGGAAATCCTTAGAGCCTTTTCAGCAATGTGCATAACCACTATTTTTCCGAATCCGGACACCTACCCCTTGGACATCCACCCCCGGATAACCACCCCCAGTCAACTACCCCCTAGGACAACTACCCCAAGGCAACTACCCCCAAGGATAGTTGTCCGGGGGGTAGTTGTCCTAGAGTATGGTTGTCGTAGGGGGTAGTTGTCCGGGGGTAGTCGTCCTAGGGGGTAGTTGCCTGGGGGCAGTTTTACCGGGGGTGGTCGTCCTGGTGGGTGGTTGCCCTAGGGGGTAGTTGACCTTAATAGTAGTTGTTCTAGGGGGTAGTTGACTGGGGGTGGCTATCCGGGGGTGGATGTCCAGGGGGTAGATGTCCTAGAACCCTATTTTCTTTCTTTCTTTCTTTTTTTTAAATTTTAATTTCTGTTTGTACATGCTGGATGATGTTACAAAATATGTAACAAAGTCGGTCTGGAACCCCTCCCTTTACAAAAAAGACTAGCTGCGCCCCTGCAGGACACCAATCATTCCGATATCTCCAAGATTGAAATCTTTCACCCCACTTGAACTTTGTTGCTTATTTTCCTCTCTTCGATGTGTTAGGTGTGAACGGCAGACCTCTGTGATGGACTTTGACCTCCTCCATCAGTTATAATTACATCTGGCGTACGATAATTACAGATACGAGTTGGCGTAATCTGACGTTATGGTAAATATATATGAAGCCCTAGATTGCAAGAGCACCAGATTGTAAGATTGTAATGATCTGTTATGATAAGAAGTGCATCGCAACACACCTCCAAAAAGAACCTGTTCTTGCCTCTCTCTGCTTCCATATTTTTCGATCCTGTGTAGTTGAGAGTTTTGTGAAAAGTTCGTGGTAGAAAAATTGATGATCAATGCATTTGAAATGGTAAGCTGCCTGTGATCCCAGCGTCTTAATGCAAATACAGAGTGTATACATGAGAAGAGGATTCGAAGGAAGTGAATCTAGTCGTCAAAGCTTTCCGTAGGCCTACGGAGTGTTGCCATTTTCAAGGTCAATATGAGCGGCTTCCCGGGTAACCTTTCAGATGGCCAGAAGGAGAAATTAAGAAAGGTAAAGAATCTTTTTTTTCTTCATCACACTGTATCATAAACATGCCTTGTTATTATCATTACATTAATACACTTAATGCACCTTCGTTCGGTTAAAGGTCCACTTAGAGTGCATTTATGGTTTCAGATTCAAATTCTAAGTCTATTGAAGCTAAAATACATATACATTATTCTTTTTAAAACAGAGAAAACAATACGAGCTTCGACAAAGCAGGTCTAACATTTTGTGGCATCAAATTGATGCTGCATATAACATAAAATGTTATTTATGGGGCATTGATATTTTCATGTCAACTACGTTTTTTATTGGGTTTACTAATATTATTATTAAGTATTGGCGTTACTTGTGTCTGAGAGGCGACAGACGAATTGGTGTGACCCTTAGGTCTCTCCTCCAGGTATAACTGATTGGGGGTGTGCAGGTGGACCACTAACACGGGGTTTTCCCTAGTCTTAAACGAATAGTGCAGTGTGTTCTTTTACGTACAAAAGTGGTGACTCTCTTGTACACGGGGTTTTCATTTAACGTCATATACGAGGGCAAAGTGTTTTCCACTTAACATAACCTGCGTCCACAAAACAGGGGAGGGGTATGTTAACACACAGCGCAGGCTTCATGCGTCCGCCTGGTATATATTCGAACCCACGATCTTTGGTTCGACAGGCAGATGCTTTTCTGACTGAGCCAAGTCACCTCCTCACTGTTGAAATAATTCAGTGTTGAAATTATGATATTTAAACAACGAGAAAACAATGTCCTGTAATGAAAAGTTCAGCTTGTTAAGACAAACTATCGAATCCCAGAATCAAACGTTGTGTTATATTGATAAAATGAGTTAAATGTTTGAAGTTGTCACGAACAATGCGGTAGTTTAATTTCCTTTCATATTTCTTTTCACTCAGTTCAAGGAAAATGTTTCAGACGTTCTTAAGCCAGAGCATGACGATGTCTTACTCTTGAAGTTCCTTAGGGGTAAGTATATTGCCCCGCCCCTCCCCCTAAAGCATGTGAATATGAAGGCGGGGTGCTGAGACTGCCCCCCTCCCCCACTGACATTAAGAAGTCAAGATCAATTATAGTAACTAAAGTACCAGGAAATTATCTGTCATATAAAGGTTGGGAATTGCTGGTGGAGAAAGGTTGTGAAAATAATATTATTTAATATATACCACAATGAGCTTTAATAGAGTAACGTATTAGTATTTGTGCCTCCGTAAACATGGTAACTTATAGTGGAATATACTATGTGTCTGTTGTATGGAGCGTTAAACAATTATTCATGCATTTGCATCCCCCATCATGAAGATAGATTGATGCTCGACCCCCGTCCCCCCTCTCACCCCCATCCTTCTTTTCGTCTCTTAAAATTCCGATGATGTCGTAGTAAGCATATAGGCCAAGATTATATCCCGAAGGTGTTTCACTAAGCATGTTCAATTTAGATCCCTAACACTTACCTAGACCATCTATTTTTTCGCAAAAATTGTTTCAGTCTAACAGCCGGCGGGTATAGTTCCCAGAACCCCGTCCAACTCCACTCCCCCCTTAAAAACAAGGCGGTCGGGCTATCTAGTCCCATCTAGCCCATGATCGAACATTGTTGAGAAGAAGGTGCAATGCCTTTACCCTTACAAAACAAAATCAAAATGTAAAAACTTAGGGGGGAATTCGCTCCAGTTACTCTTCGCAGTACCAAAATGATCAACTCTATGTTTTACTCCCTAACAGCAAGAAAATTTGACCTGAAAAGGACAGAGAAGATGTTTAGGATGGTAAGTTAGTACTATCAAAAATTATGTAAAATAATGTTCATTCACATTAAAACATGAATATTTTCTTTATTCATCTTTGTCATTCCCATTTAAATATGTCGTCAAAGTACAAGCGTAAATTAATGATTTATGAGCCAGTAACTCGCAAAAAAATAAAAATAATAATAATCTCATTTTTAGTTTGTTTGTTTTTGTTTTTGCTTGCAAACAGTTAACCTTTGTTTACTGTATAATTTTGCGCATAGAAAATGCTCACCTGTTACGTAATTTCAATTTCTTTTTTTGTTTTAGGATATCAAGTGGAGAGAGGAAAATAAGGTCAGCACCATTCTTGATTGGTACAAGATCCCAGAGGTAATAATATTAATAATAATGATAATAATAATAATAATAATAATAATAATAATAATAATAATATTAATAATAATAATAATAATAATGATAATAATAATACTAATAATAGCAATAACTACAAAATAAGAATATGTCTCCCTGAGGGCTCTGCAATCATCCAACCAGGTACCCATTTACTTCATCTGAGTGGAGTATGGTAAATTTTGATTAATATCTTGCCATATTAGGCGTTAATAAGGTCTCGTGCCACTTCTAACTTGTATATTTTCTTAGGTTTGCGTATATTCTTAAGGAAGTCAAATCAAAATCGTACAACATTTGTTATCAATTTGTACAAGCAATTTGGATATCTCTTAACAAACCCTATTGCTTATATTTAAACATTATTTTTTTGTTCAATGGAGAAGATTTTTCATCTTGAGAATTACAGAGTGAGAGTTGGGAAGACAGTAACATCTAGGCATCTTGCTTTGAAAAGTATTTTCTCATACTGCACTGAAAGAAAATTCAGGAAATTGCCTTAAAAAAAAAAAAAAAAAATCTTCCCTACCCTTTTTGACCATCCGATGGTAAGGGTAAGGGTGTGCCCTGCTAAACACATTTGTTTGTACGAGGAAAGTGTTTCCTTTATTGTTTAATATATCGGATTTCATAACTTTCTTGGATGGAATTTCCGCAAAATTTCACTCATCTGGTTTTCCCCACACTTTTAAATCATATTGAAACATGGTATTCACCATGATGGACATTTCTCTTCAACAATAAGATATAATAGATTTGATCGATATTTGCAGAATATTGACATAATACTTTACATTTCAGGTTTTCGAGAAGTACTGGTGCGGCGGAGTGTGTGGGTTGGATAAAGAGGGTCATGCTATCTACATATCACCGGTTGGAAACTTTGATCCTAAAGGTATTCATTGAGATAAATTCTAAATGAATTTTGATAATCATCAATATTTCTTTCAAGAATCAATCAAAATTGATTTGAATGTTTAAGAATCTACAATTAACTGATTCTTGCCAAACAATTTAACTCAGCTGAGGAACAGCTGAGGAATGAGCACAACTAGGAAAGAATTTTAGCTAGTATTCTGACCGAGTGGATAAGTCTTATTTTTCGTATATGCTTCTTGTTTCGTGGGTATGTGTATGTGTGTTCGCGCGTGCGTGCACCTTGCACGTTTGTGCATGTGTGTGTGTGTGTGGGCGTGTGTGCGTGTGTGTGTGTGTAATTTACAGCAAGGTTTCGTTCATTTATATTTATATTTTCGCTGTCAGTGCCTACAGATATTTTGGCATCTATACTTACATTTCGATTAATACAAAAAATCATGTAAAAATAAGGAAAGATATCATTATTTTTTCTCTGTGTTGATTCCTTTTATGTGATTATATTTCTCGTCATTATGCTTGTACAGCGCATAGAGAAACTTATGTTAATTATGCGCTATATAAATATTGTATTATTATTATTGTTTATTATATCTTTCTATATTTTTAATAATATTTTATTCAAGGGGTCTTATTTTCGGCAAAGGCCAGTGACATTCTGAGGACTTACATCCATTCAATTGAATACCAGTTCAGGAGTCACAAGCGGTTCTCTGAACAGGTATGAGAACTACTCCTAATATCACCCCTTGTGCCCGTTGTATATACAATGCGTCATTTATTAACGCAAGACTGTGTCAATGACTGAGGGTGGCATCGTATAAAGTCAAATGCGAAATGAATAGTCCAAGCATTGCATTTTAATAACTGTTTAATTACTGGTGCATGCGCTAAATTACCTCAGAGATTATATTAACATAGGTAATGATAATTACGATCACATTGTAAAGTGCTTAGAAACGTCGTATTAAGTGTTATCCAAATGTGACTATGATTATAGGTTAGCTTCATCTAAAATGTTGTGTGTATTCGTGTCCCCTTGACTACCAACATGTTTGTATTATCACAGAGAGGATTGAAGCATACTGAGGGATCTTTGATGATCTTTGACATGGAGAACCTTGGAGTACATCATCTATGGAAACCGGCTATTGATATGTTCATCAAGGCAAGCATTCAAATTGTACCATCTGATAATATGTTTTCATAATTATATTGCATATTTTCTACGTCCATAACATGGTGGGATGATAAAAACTAATCTGTGCTTCCAAAACCAAGTCTGTGCACATGTAGTGTACTTTGATCTTTAGTTTTCTATCCCCACATTGATAAAAAAATTTGCGCCTACTCAATGGCCTAGCTACTGGGGACACACCCCATCAAATGGCGAAAAAATAAGGTAATTAAGGTAATTAATTTGTATTTTACCTGTTTATTTGCTTGTGTATTTATCTATTTTGTTTTTGATGCTGTTATTTGTTTTATTATTACCAAACAGGGCCTCATGGAAGACCAACAAATTGGTGATATGTGCCACCCTGTTAAAATATCAGAAATAAATAGATAAATAAATAAAACAGAGAAAGTGAAAGGAAAAAGGAGAGGGGAAGAGCAACGTATAAAGAAGACACCATGACCCCTTGGACCCCCCATGATAATTTTGTTTGCTTATTTGTATTTCTGTCATCGAGTAAGTCCAGTCCCCTCTATAATGCCAGTTTTCCCTATGATATTTTTGCCCATACTATGCCTCTGATCTACTCCCACTTGATAAAGGATCAAATTGCTCCATGCCTTCTTTTTTAAAAGTTAAATCTCGGCAAATCATGCCAAAAGAGAAATAGAAGAACATTAGGAAGAATTAAGCTTTTTTTCTTCAATAAGAAGGCATATTTTTAATTTTCTGGCAGACTGCTGTAATTGCTGAGCAGCATTATCCAGAGTTGATCTACCGTCTCTTCATCATCCGAGCACCTAAGATCTTCCCGGTGACCTATTCACTAGTCAAGCCTTTCCTCCGTGAGGAGACCAGAAAGAAAATCCAGGTTTTGGGAAGTAAGAATCTCAGCTTTGAATTCTTAATCTTAAATGAATTTAATCTTAGTTTAGTTGATGTGAATTATCACCAAAATACGGTGTGGAATAAGATACAAATGTAAGTGTGTGTATGTCTCTTGAACTATGACAGACGCAGTTCGATTTGGGGAAGGTATAAAGTGTTACTCAACTTGTTAGAACCATGGACCTACTAGTAGGTCCATGTTAGAACCAAACGGACGAAGCTCCGAGAGTAGGAAAAAATAGGGGGTAACATGAATGTGGTTTTCTGCTTAATTTCTAGGTAATTGGAAGGAGGTTCTGTTGAAGCAGATAGACCCTGATCAGCTTCCGGTTTACTGGGGAGGAACCAAGACAGATCCTGATGGAAACGAGATGTGTACTTCACTGGTAATTCAAAATAATCTTATGTCCATTCATATAGCGCAGCTACTATACAAATTTACTCTACTGCGCTCATAAAAAGCATATTTTTTACAGTATCGAAGTCTACGACCTGTACACGTGTATTCATGTTTATAGCTCTCAATTAATGTTTCATGTGCGAATTGATACAGGAATCCATTTTGTCCAATGATTTATAATCAACTATGCATGAACACGATCTACCCTAAAAGACATGTTTAATAATAACAGAGGGTGTATTCATACAATTATTTGAATTGGATTGATTTGAATTATCGTGAATTCCATTTCGAACATGTTATGTTACTCTACCTATATACAGTCAATACGTTACTCATATTTCCTGCTTTAGAAGTTATACAATTATTCTCATGGTTTTGAAATGGAGCAACTGATAACTTTATTTTTGTCTCCATTTTCTTAATGAAATGTTATAAATAGTTTATATTGTCTGTAATTATGTGGCTTTCATGCTTGATATTCAACATCGAAGCTCATAATATTCTTGCGTGTAGATAAGAGTGGGTGGCAAAATTCCCAAGTCATTCAACCTAAAGGACCGTGAACCGCCGCATACACTGACAACGCATGAAGTGTCAAGAGGGGGCGTCGTCGAATTCAAGTATGAAGTCAAGAACGCCAACAGCGTCATGAGGTACAAACCTATGAGTTTGGATAGTTGATTACATTAATATACACTAGTCACAATCACGAGACCGATACAAGACCGGCAGCAGACCGAATTAGCAATTAATTACATTGCCACGAAGTACCAATAATCTGTCGGTGTATAGTCGATTTGTCTGCGTAACATAGATACAAGTATGCAACCCAGATAACTTTTAGAATACAATTATTCCTCTAAAATTAGGAAAATCTCCGATAAGCAAAATGCAAATGAGCTTATACTATTATAATATTTTGGGAGTGGGACATGAGCCGATTGTGCCCCATTTTACAAATCGGCCAGTGATACATAAAACTTCTTCTAATTTCAACGTATCATCAATGTTATAGGTATGAGTTTCAGACGGATTGTAATGACATCAAATTCGGGTTTGATCGCGTGGACGCGAGGGGTAAGAAGACGGCCATTTTGAAACTGGAAAAGTACAACAGTCACATGGTACCAGAGAACGGAGAAGCCTTGATCGCTGAACCTGGCACATGTAAGTAGGATTTACTGAAATTGTTGTCGAATACTCTAATATTAAGAATTTTAGTAGAAATATTTGGATAACTTATCAGATTATTTGTTGATAGTGGACGAACGATTCTGGAGGGGGGGGGGGAGGGGGAGGGGGGCACAATGAAAAAAAAATGAAAAGAAGAAAGACTAAAAACTCTCACTATCATATGTTAAAACTTAAGCCTGTTGCACACGAGGTGTAATTTGTTTGACGTACGACTCCGTCAGCGGCTGTAGAAGGTATTTTTACACATCATGTAAGATTGATATTGAACAAGGAATAAACACTGAATGAACAATATCAACGTCGCCTTGAATTACGAGTGTACATGCACTAATTGCTTTCATATGGTTTTAATTGTTAATAATTACTGGTTTAGTGCTTTTCCAGTTAAATAATTCACCAAAACAATTCACAGTGTATAATTACCCCGGTCTTTGGATTGAAGACAGTCAACAATAATGAAGCTCCATGTGCAACAGGCTCTAGTATGCTTTCCTCACGTCACGAGGTAAAATTCGTTGAAAATATCAGGTGACTGCCATCATGTGACTTTTCAGTATCCTATTCTCATTTCTAACAGACGTTGCACGATTTGACAACAGTCACAGCTGGACCAAATCAAAGAAGCTCTCCTATTGGCTGGAACTATTGGAGCCTAGTGACGTAGAACCAGAGTTTCAGGAGATGGTGGAAGGAGCAGATAGCATGAACCTCAACGATTAAATATTCTGAAGTAGGTGGTCTACAAAAATGCGACCTTGTGAACTAATGATAGTTGGATCTATAAAGCACTTTTCCTTATGATACAGTGTATATTAAGCAAATAACTACCGTTGGTGAAGGTGATGGGTCAAACTATCACTTCCGAGGCGATCTGGATGTAGCTATCTTTCCGAAGCGAAGCTGAGGAAAAATAGCGTATACATTCAGATCGCCGAGGAAGTGATAGTTTGCCATCGCCTGAAACCAAAAGGTGATTATTTGCTTTATATTCCACATCGGAAACATTTCACTTCTTCCGTCATTTTAGAGCAACAAGTCATCAATTAACAGCTAGCAAATGTACGATACCTAGAAACAGTGCATGTAGGTGTGACGTGACCATATAGTTCGCGCGTGGCCAAAGTTCGCGTACTAACACTAAAAGCGCTTAAAGAGGAGAGCAATACGTAGCGTATACAATTAAAGTGCGTTGCCCTGTGCATGTAGATAGGACTTCTATCTTCAGTGAAAGTGCGTTGCCCTGTGTAGATAGGACTTCTATCTCTAGTGAAAGTGCGTTGCCCTGTGTAGATAGGAGCCTATCTACACAGTGTAACGAAATTTTTGCTTCTCCCAGCAATGATGGGCGAACTATCTATCATCACGTGATTTACTTTTGACCAATCGTAGAGCAAGATTCTTAGTACGTGGAATATAATAACAGCTACATCGTTCTAAAAGATAGTAATGTGCTAATAAGCTCCATGGTTAAATTGAATGGAGTTGAATTGAATGTATTTACTCATTACCATTTAAACCATTGAAACAAAAGATATATAAATATACAAAGACATTTTCAATATAACCTAAATATAAACATGACATGAACTAAAATACAGCGATAGGAATATAACAAACAAATAGCTGTAAGTAAATGTTGTGTCAAGAGTAAAACAATAAATGACTATTGACAATGACTATGTAGAACTATTGCTATTATGGTCAATATGAATCAACATTCATTAAAAAAAATAATGAATATGAAATCAATAGCTTTAAGTTTACTAGTACTTATACTTATTTTCAGCAGCTTTGGGTGGGGAACCAGGAAAGTGGGGTTGGGGGATTTGTTCCCATTAAACCCCTTGCCCATAATTTTGAAATTAAGTCTGGTGTTTTACAAAGACTAAGATCGACTTGAGTTGGACTTGAACCATAGCAGGACGTTCATGCCACTGGTTGCTATCACCATTCCTGGCATTGGTCTCTCAAGGGACGGGCAATCGTGGTCACAGATCTACTGAATTTTTAATTTTTCGAAGGAAAACATCTTTTTGTAAAGATCATGATTTCTAAAAAAATTGATCTAATTTCACATCTGGTTCAAGACTTTGTGAGGGCATAAATCGCCTAACGTAGTATAATTCCAAGTCTTAAATATGACTTTAGTCTCCCAAGTTGAAGACTTTGTCCTTTGGTGTGACAACCATAACCTATCACTGAATACCAGTAAAACCAAGGAAATTATCGTTGACACCCGGAAAGGCAATACAATACGTGAGCCACTCCGTATTCATGGAGACGTCATTGAGCAGGTACATGAGTACAAATACCTGAGAACAATCATTGATGATAAGCTTTCTTGGAAGCAAAACGTCTGTCTGTACAAAAGAAAACGAACACAAGGATGTTTTTCTTACGGAAACTAAAGAGCTTTCATATCGATAGAACCATCCTGAAGTTCTTCTACCAATCGATCATCCAAAGCGTAATGACATTCAATCTGATTTGCACTTTTGGTAACATGTCAAACGAGCAAAAGGGAAGAGTAGATCGAACTAGAAGAGTCGCACAGAGGGTTATAGGATCAGATCTACTCCCCTGTTCCAGCACTTTATGAAAAACGCCTACTTGCAAAGGTTAATGTTATAATGACAGCCAATACTCATCTTCTCAATGATTGTTTCAGGTTCAACCGTTCTGGAATAAGACTGTGCCCTCCCCGTACTCGCCTTTCACGTTCTCGTAATTCATTCATCCCCAATTCCATACATGTGTATAATTCAACCGTGACGCGATAACTGTATACATAAGGCTATCTACCTATCTTTATAATCATATATTTCGTACTGGATTTGAAATTGTTATTGTTGTTTTCGATAGCTATCCGTTTAATTGCACTTCAATAGCTGCTATTGAAGTGCAATTAAACGGATAACTGGATACTGTGGATCGGGAGCTAGCGGATGGGGGGGGGGGGGGGGGGGAGCTGACGAGAAATATTATATTATGATCATTTTAATTTATGACGCATGTTAATTGTAGGCAATATGAAATTGAAGGGCACATGTACATTATAAATAATTATCCAAATTATGTACATCGTTTTCTATTTTTAAATGATATATTGTATTTTCTATCATTTGTATTTTCACTGTCATGAAAGCCATTGGAAGCAAAATTGTTATGTTATGTTTGCATGCATGGACCAATAAAATAATCTTAAATCTTGAATCTTTAATTAAGTTTACAATGCAGGTAACTTTTTTTCTCCGACAATAAACTATCAAAAAATGTAATTCTGTAGAGTTCTGACGTCCCTTGAGGGACCGATGGTGAGAGCAACCAGTGGTATAAATGGCCTGCCATAGTTCAAGTCCGACTTAAGTCAATATCAGTCTTTGTGAAATCTTCCCCTGGCATATTGATATCTAAAATCAGTATAAATGATCTGTAATTACGGGGAAAAATTAAAAAAATTGGTTTGGTAAAATCAGTAAAACGTGACATAAAATATATATAGTAGCAGTGGGTGGCTCAAAATCAGGTAAAATCAGTAAAACGTGACATAAAATATATATAGTAGCAGTGGGTGGCTCATACTCAGATTTTTAGTAAAAGTAAAATGTGTCGTGTGAACCAGTTAAATCATTTTATTTGTATTGTTTTGTGAGTCGTATGACGAACTAGAAAGTTTGATGTTCTTTTGTTTTGGGTTTGCAGTTATTTATAATACAATGGCGTGGTACAGAAGTTAGAACTATTATTTTGCAAAGCTAGCTTTTACTTGTACACAATCTTATACACTGCTGCGAATGTTGAATCACTGAAATAAAATTTAATCTGTTTATTGGATCTGTATTTTGTATTTTGACTCTTGAGTATCACAATATGACTGTCTTTTCTAATGAACTTCTATGTTGCTCCAAACTTATTTGCCCATCTTTATCACCCCGCTCCCATCCCCTTCTCCCCCTCTCTCTCTCTCTCTCTCTCTCCCTCTCTCTATCTATCAACATTTATTTAATGTGAGCCTGTTTCTAAGAACGCGGTCGCAAATATTTTCGAAAAATCAACTCAACTGTTATTTCAATACTCTAGTATATATACCATATAATAATAATAGCTCGTTCTTATATAGCGCTTTTCAGGACCGGAGGCCCTCACAAAGCGCTTTACAGATAAGTATATTATTACTCCGGTCATTGGATTCAGGCTTACCCGCACACAATGTATGCACATTCTCCACTCCCTGGGGTGCATTCCAGCCAGGCGTCATTTTTACATGCGCACACTTGCTAATCTAACCACATTAGCTTTCGCATCCTACCGGGTACCCATTTAACACCTGGGTGGAGAGTGGCAAATGTAGATCAATGTCTTGCCAAAGGACATTAGTGCTGCGGCGGGACTTGAACCACGGACCTTGTGATCCACAGTCCGGCGACCTATCCACTCGTCCACAACACCATATAGTAATTAATGTTCGAAATATTTCACTGTAATGTTCACATATTCAATAAAATGATGAACAAGGCTCTTGTAATTGCTTTATGTTGATTTTAGTTTGATTTGAAAAATAGTATTCAATTCGTTTGGCATTCGTTAGGACACCCTCCTCCACACACAAACAGAGGTAGCCATACAAAATGTATTCATTTTACTGCACACATTTACTAATTGGAAGGCATGGTCATTGGTAATGGTAAGAAACCCAAACTGATTTGATTAATATAGATTAATATTGTCCATAAAGACCTTCTCATATTTTATCATACTATACAGATACAAGCAAAATGGTCCCTTACCATCGCTGAACTTTGACCCCCTTTGCGATTACAAGATGGGTTTATTAACCTGGTTATCCGATAATTATTGACTCGTCAATGTCGTCATACTTTAAACGCGATAATAGGTTATCTTTTATCTTATACCGTGGCGCAAAATCGTAACAGTTCTCAAGACAGACGTTTGTTTGTTTGTTTGATTGATCGATTGTTTCAGACGGCAGAGAGCTCTGAATAATTCTGAGTTTTCAAATGATCGAGAGAACTGTTAAAAGCAACACGTATCCAAATTAAAGGTAGGATTGTTATGCCTGATATGTGAAGCGGATCAAAATCGTTGCTCCCTGGGAAACCACGGTCCCAGGATCAGTTCTATTTATAGAAATTATCAAAATAAGAATCAATCCATTAATGCTCTGAAGCAATAAGGCTGTGAGTCTGTGGAATCAAGAAAGACACACATCAGAAAGAGAATCAAGGGTCGGAGAGTCTACAGATTCAGTGAGATTATGAAGCTGAAACTGGAGCTTGATATCACATAAATTATTGGCTCGCTTAAGTGAGAATTTCCGTTTTAGAGATGAGCGGCTTCCTGGAAGACCTCACTGAAAGCAACAAGGAAAAATTGAAAAAGGTACAGTTGGTTTTCTTCTTTGAATCATAAATTTCTTGCATTTGTATTAGTATCATGAAGCCTATAATAAATATATGACTGAATGCATACACAACATAGTTTTTATTCTAATTCACTGATATGCTCTTGTTCCGCGGTCAATTGGTTCAATTGGGTTTACTCTATTTAAATATTTGCAGGTGAAACAGTATCCTTGCTTAAGTTGTTGTCACGTCGAGTAAAAAATTAAATAATGGTGAACATTGATAATGCGCCATGTCTGTGAAAATTGACACTCCTGGCGCAGTTGTGAGAAATTGTATAATTGCGGGAATCCGTCTATCAAGTAATTCAAGAAAGAAAGCAAAAGACACATAATTTAAACCCTTATTGAAGTGACATTTCGATATTACTGTTTTAATTTACGCCTATACTTTCTTTTGCAAATGATTGGGCTTAATTTGGCTTGCTCTATTGCCTCATTTGGTATCACGTCGAATAACAATCTCTACCGAAATGCCATTTTATGATTGTTATGCTGATTGAGACTAGTGGCAAGTGGAATAGCTAAATACTGCTTATGTTTGCTCTGAATAACTGAATGTTATTATTATTGGAAACCTGTGTTTATTAATAACATTTTTGATGTTGAACTCCAGTTAAGATAATCAACATTTCAGAAAATGATTTGGTTTTTTTTTTTATTGCGCTAAGGCGTTTTTGTTGTTGTTGTTGTTTTGACACTGTTATTTTTTACTGACCAGTTTACAGGTAATTTGCTCTCATGCTTTCTTTGCTGTGAATAACTGAATATTATTATTATTGGAAACCTGTGTTTATTACTAGCATTTTTTATGTTGAACTCCAGTTGTTTCACTGATATGCTCTTCAATTATAAGTTCGATTGGGTTCATTCTGTCTAAATTGTGCAGGTGAATCGTGTGATCGCTTGAGTTAGTGCCACGTCGAGTAACTATTTCTATTCGAGTGCCATTTGACGATTATGTCATATACTAAAGTGCCTTTCTTTTGCAAATCGTTGAGTTTTATTGGGCTTGCATTATTTAATTATTTGCAGGTGAATCATATGTTTGCCTTATTAAGCACTGCCCGTTGCAATCGCTAATTAATTGCCATTTTATTATTGTCATGGTAATTAATACAAGTGGCATGTTGAAGGGCTAACTACTGATTATATTTACAGGTGATTCATATGCTTGCTTGGTTTGGTGTCACGTCGAGTATCAATCTTTTTTTTGTCAGTGTCATTTTACAATTACTATTTATTAATTTATAAGCTTTTGTGCTTTTAGAGAAAATTACCTATTAACTGGTCAGTATAAAAAAAACGGGGTAAAAACAACAACAACAACAAAAACATTATAATTTTCTGAAATGTTGATTATCTTAGCATTCATACAGTATGGTATATGTACATTTTCTTTTTTTCTTTTGCATGCATTCATTTAAATTAGTTCAAGGAAAATGTTGCAGATATCTTGAAACCAGAGCATAATGATGTATTATTACTGCGGTTCTTACGGGGTAAGTCGAAACAATCATTTTTTTCCCTGAAATAAGTATTAACACGATCGCAAATATTTTCGAAAAATCAACCTAAGGTGATTTCAATAGGCTTGTTTGTTATCTTTTGAAATGTCCGAACATGGCACGAACATGATGACTACTATGCAAATGTTTGTTTAAATTTTAATTGTATACATTCATTAGCGTATGCGGGGAGGGGGCACTGCCACAATGCTTGGCAAATTCTGATCTGGGAATTTACTTTTTTTTAAATGTGCCCCTATTTTGTGTCGCGACAGCGTTTTGAGCCACAATGGGCAGCTAACATTTTTATTATCCCCCTCTTTGTGTATATATTGCGGACGTGCGTGTCCCCTCTCTCCTGATATTCTACAAGGTTTGCTCAACACTGTTTCATGAACTCGTGTAAAATATCTTTTCTGGTCTTTTTCTTCTCTTTACTTCTTCCAGCAAGGAAATTTGACCTTAATAAGACCGAGGTGATGTTCAGAAATGTAAGTTAATTAAAATTTTGATCTGACTTCATGCCAGATAGTCCAAAGATTTATGGACAGTAGGATATTAAAGATAAAAATCATGATAAATATTTTTCATTAAGAAAAAATTATAGTTAATTGACTCATCTTGTGTTAGGTTAAATTTCGTGTGAAGGTGCGTTTTGGTTTTAATTTTTAGCGCGTGATTTTTTTATTTATTTTTTTGTTTTGTTGTTGTAATGGATTAAACAAAATAAAGTTTGGTAAAACTTCGTTTTACCCAACATTCAAACAGTTTCATTTTAAATGAAATTAAAAGTTGAACGTTGAAATTTCTACATATCTTTAAATTCCCATTTTTCCCTTTTATTTTGATGAACCATATTTTGTTCGATTATTCCAATTATTTAGGATGTTACTTGGAGAAAAGAGAACAACATCGAGACCATTTTGGAAACGTTCGAGGTCCCTGAGGTAAATCTTTGCTGTCATATTCCTTCTGATATTCAACAATTAGACTACTATATGAAATAACATATATAACCCTACATGTTGCATTGGCAGGACATTTATATATAACCCTACATGGTGCATTAACCGGACTGCATACAAACTGGTACAACCCTAACCCTTAATTCAAAACAATATAACTAATTTAACTAATGACTAATGATGAATCATTTTGTTTCCTGGCAGGCCTTTAAGTTCCTCTGCCTGCAAACATACGTAGAGGGCAATACTTCTTTTGTTCAATCGTTAACAGGACACGGAAATGTCCGTCTAATGACGCCGTAAGGTGTAAATTACTTAAGGCATCATTAGACGGACATATGGAGTGAAAAAATGAGTCATTAAGTAGACAGGGTCATTAGCAGAACAAGTTCGTGTCCATTTTACGATTGCACAAAAGAAATATTGCTCTCTACGTACGTTTGCAGGCACAGATAACTGTAAGTCCTCCCAAGAAACAAAAGGTTTAATCATTAGTTTAATTATTTATATTGTTTTGAATTTAGGGTTAGGGTTAGGGTTTATATACCCATTTTTATGATATTTTATAATATACCATGTAGGGATATATTTAAAGATGTCCGGTAAATAGAACAAGTTAGTATATCTCTATCTATATAAGTATTTATATTTTTATTTTTATTCTCGCCTCATTTAAATCATTACAATCATCTAAAGAAAATGAAAGTGTCATCTTTGGTATTTGCTTTTATGTACCCTCTTTTTCTTAAGGCCTTGAAAACGTACTGGTGTGGAGGAGTATCCGGATTGGACAAAGAGGGTCATGGTGTTTATATATCACCAATGGGTAACTTCGATCCTAAAGGTATTCATTGTAAAATGAGAATGTGTGAAATATGTCAAACTACTACATAGGGGGTTAGATACACTCATGTTTTATCAAAAACTTATTCAGTCTTATTGCTACCAATGCCATCACGTGATCATGTATAAATCACACAAAAATCATGTCTGAATATTATGCTGACATTGTGCGATCAAAGATCGAGGGCACAGGGGGACATCCCCTGCAAATCAAACCTGCTATACTTTCAATACATAGCTGTACAAACGTGTAGGCCTACCTACTCATATGTATCCCTCCCCAAACAGGCAAACATATATATTTTATTTTTAATGAATGATGAATCCGCCACTGAATGACCCACTTATGATTTATTTTAGGAGTGCTATATTCAGCCAAGACCAGTGATATCCTCAAGACCTATGCTCATTCACTTGAGGACCTGATGCACAGCCATAAGCGTCTTTCAGAACAGGTATATATAGTGGCGTAGAAATGGGGGGGGGCGTCCCCCGTCGAATATAAAGGTAAAATATAGAAAATTAAGAAAAAAAATAAAGAAAAACATGCAGAAGGGAATGAGGAAATGCAACGTGGAAAGAAGACACTCTGGCACACCTGACCTTCACTCTATGACCATGTTTTCTATGACTATACTTTCTATTCTCTTCGGCTATATTTGTTCATCCGTATCAATCCTATTCTTTCAGAGGGCCCTTTATATAGATTTACATTTTACCGAAAAGAACGGACAGTACATAATGCATTGTTATTATATTTCTCTTAGAGAGGACTGAAGCATACTGAGGGATCGTTGATGATCTTTGACATGGAGAACCTTGGAGTACATCATCTATGGAAACCTGGTATTGATATCTTCCTCAAGGTGACTCCTCCTTTTTTCCAATTTTTCAAATTTTTCTGATGTGTTTTGATTGATGGTTTCGATTCATTTTATTTTTTGTCAGATGGTCGATGCTTAAAATCTTTATACAAATAGAAATTAAACTTGTATCGAGAGAAGGGAGTAAAGGAAACAATATGATTATGCCATGTTGGATACGCCTTCAATCGAATTTGATTCAAATCATTTATATGAGGGGTAGCATAAATAAACGAAAACGGGACCTTAAAATGTCATCGTTAGGTCAACAGCCCACTAAATGGCGACACCAACAGAGTGAAAAGATTAACAGTTATTTGTGATATTATCTGTGCATTAATATATAATGTAAAGAGGCTCGATTAACCATGTTCATTGACTGAGGGGCCTTGTCAACACAATAAGGGGGGCGGGGTGGTGGTGAAACCGGTCTTAGGATGTAGATGAAAATAATGTCAATTGACAGAGACACCAATTAAATGGACGGTTCGGAGGGGATCTTTCCCTTCCCACCCTGTATGCGTATGTGTGTGTGTGTGTGTGTATGTGTTTCCCACTCCCTCAGTTTTGTTTTGTCCGTGTCTGTGTCTGTATCTTTCTGTCTGTCTTTCTCTCTTCTCTTATTCATTTTTTGTTGCCGTTTTATCTTATCGAAAGATGGCTGTCCTAGCTGAGCAGCATTATCCTGAGCTCATCCATCGTATGTACATTATCCGTGCACCCATGGTGTTCCCGGTCGCTTACACCATCTTCAAACCATTCCTACAAGAGGAGACAAGGAAGAAACTACACGTTTTAGGAAGTGAGGTTAAAATCAATAAATGTTGACAGAAGTCAACAAAACTTTTATGATGATGATGATGATGATGGTGGTGGTGATGATGATGGTGGTAATGATGACGATGATGATGAAAACACGATGAATTGCTGATGGCCTGTGTCATCTTATTTTTACTTGACAGTTAAGATCAAAGTAGTTACGTTTATATAATCAACCAGTGCTACAGTTTCAAGTCCTAGCCGAGGGACCTGTCAAAGCTTCCCTTCTTATTTACAAGTTTTACGTGTAATAATTGTTTCTCCATTTATATAAGGGAACATAGTTAGTTTAAAATTGGATCTATTCTCAACAATATTTGGGAATTATCTAACATTTCCAGGTAACTGGAAGGAGGTTTTGTTGAAGCAGATAGACCCCGATCAGCTGCCAGTTTACTGGGGAGGAACCAAGACAGATCCTGATGGAAACGAGATGTGTACTTCACTGGTAAATCGAGATATCATTTATGAACTAGCCCGGAATCCTAATGGAAGGCGATCCAAAATCAATAAATTAGTAATTTGTCATAGTCATTTAATTCATGGGTATGTAGCATTATCTCCAATATTTCATCTCACATGAAATTATTGTATTATCTCACCTTGTTGTTGCATGCATAGGTGATAACTTTTTCTTTGAATTTCCCTTTTAATTAACATATATCAAATTCTAGTATTAGAGCAATGTATTCCAAACTAACTGCCATCTGGTATATTGTAGTACATTGATTGTTTTCTGTCTCTGTTGAAGTCCCCCCCCCCCCTACGTAAAATAAAACTGCAGGGGAAGGGGTGTACTAACGAGAAATGCAAGTGAGGAGGAATTTATTAACATCTATTTGTCAAATGCCTTGTTGATATATTATGTGAGCTAAAATATTTTACCTACTGTTCTTGGCTCATTTTTGTTATGTTCAATTGTTCCGATGAAACATGGCATAGATCAGGACAGGAGGCAAGATACCCACCTCTTTCTACCTGAAAGACCGGGAGCCGCCCCATACATGGGCTACTCACCAGGTATCTAGGGCAGGAGTCGTGGAATTCGAATACCAGGTTACAAAACCCAACAGTGTCTTGAGGTATCGAGTATAAGTTCCATCAATACAATCGACCAGTTTCTTAACATATTCAAATTTGAGGCATACTTTTCAAACAATGGTTGTACTTGAAAAAAACTGAAAGCATACTAGACGCTTGCCATACATAGCAACGAGTAAAGTAAGCAGACTGGGTTCCAAGTATTGTAGGCCATTCATTGACAACATGTTAGTGGAATAACTCGTCACTAGGTTCTCAGAAAATAAACATCAATGAATTAGATTATGTTTGTAAACCGGTCTATTGTTTCAAAAATGTTAATGCAGCTCTTTCTCTGGCATTCGTGTGAATTTGACACCGTTCGGATATCTAGCCTATAACGGACATCAGCCGTGTTCACACGATGGCAATTTGGGTCGGCGTTAAACTAAAGCTAGTCGGCGTTAGTATGGTAAGGTCGGCGTAAAGGTCGGAGTAGTGACCGTCTGAACGATAGTCGTGTTAGCTACGCCGACCTTTACGCCGACTGATTTACTCCTGGATTTTTCCAGGAGTAACGCGCTTACACAACTAGAGGATAGCGTAAGTTGACCGAGTGAATGCTCTCACTTGGCACTCGGAGTATATGCAACTAATGCAAGGGTTGTTTGTTTACAATCGAAAATGAAAATTAGATTTCGTGCGGTTTCGATGCAGAAGCTGGGTTGAGGTCGGCTAGTGCGGGCGCCACCACTTCCAGAAGTTATGTTGAGATATTACCCCTTCAAACTGAACAAATGATACATTTTATATATATACATTAACCTAGCGAAGAGCTATTACATTCACCTGTCATTTATGTTTTTTTTGCATCTCAATAGCCAGAATGCACATCGCATACAATAGTTGTTGCTAGGTAGGACAAACATTGTGGCTTGACCTACCTAATAGCACGTAGTGTATGCTGTTTGATTTCTGATTGTTTCAATACGATTATTCGCAACAGGTGAATAAAATACTACGCATCAAATTTGATCCATTATGACGATAACATATTTTATGCGACCATGTGGAGGCAAATGTTGACGCATTGCACACGTGAATAGCTAAATCGTTTTGACATGTTCTTTTCTCGCTTTTGTTCGGGTATTTTAGGTACGAGTTCCAGACAGATTGCAACGACATCAAATTCGGCTTTCATCTCGTGAACTCGAAGGGTAAGAAGACGGCCATTTTGAAACTGGAGAAGTACAACAGTCACATGGTACCTGAGAACGGAGAAGTCTTGATAACTGAACCCGGCAAATGTAAGTAGGCCACTTTTTCATCATTTTGATAGCATTTTGCATCTGTTCACATTTTCTTTCTTTGCATGAAGCCCATTTCATGATAGAAAATAGAAATCGGATAGTAGAAAGTCATATGTTGATATATAAATTTCACCTTCATATGGCTCGGATATAAAGGAACGGATTTCTTATTTACAATGAGTCTTTATCTTTCTCACATTTTTAGAGAGCAGGATGGGGTCAAAACGAAGTCGATATTCACTTTGAATTGAACCATACAATTTGTGAATGTATAAAAACACCTATATTACCTAAACATAAATTACGAAGCATATAATGTAGATCTATAGGCCTACTAAGCTTGATAGATCTTCTGCTTTTCTTGTTATTGCATCTTTTTCATACTTGGGGGCTTTGGGGCCTATTTAACAACATTTAATTTGTCCCGCTTTTTTCCCTTTTACTACCAGGTGTGGTCACATTTGACAACAGTCACAGCTGGATCCAATCAAAGAAGCTCTCCTATTGGCTGGAGCTCCTGGAACCCAGTGACGTCATAGACATAAAGCAAGAATAGCGGGATCGATAGACGTAGAGGAGACATCTGCATAATATGTAGGCATAAGACTTAACCCTCCCAGTGGAGTAAATTGAGTCGGCCTCGGTGCGGGCATGAAATAATAAAACAATAAACCTACTTTAAAAAATGCTGTAGCACACGAGCCTTGAATACCACGGGATCTTGGATGAAAACTATGATTTCAACTGATTTTATCAATAATTAAACACCACTATCATTTCCAGTTGATCATTCCTCTTTCGATTTTAAGTACAAATACACAGCGGTGGAGAAATGGCTGAAATATGAGTTAATAGTTCCTTAGAAAGAAGAAAGAAAAGATGAAGGATCTATAAATTTGATATAAGCCAACAATCTTAAACTACAAATTTTGAGTTGCCTTTGTATTTGTTTTCTTCTAGCAAATGGAAGAATGTTTATTTTGTAAAGACATGTAATTGATATCTTGCAAATGTTAATATATACCTTATATTGAACAAATATGTGGTTCAATCGAATTTTTGATTCACTGTGTATTGCTTTACTATTGTCTCCTTATTAATAATAGAAATATTGTGACGATTACTACGTAATATATGATTATGGTATTCTTCCTCACCACTTGCTAATCTTTTTGTTTATAAACTTCCTCTGACTCTGTCCTAAACTGTTTTGTTTTCTGGCACTTTGTTCATACACTGTATTTGATTATGTTTACTATTCGGAAAGCAGGATCATGATTTGGAAACCCAAACTGCTCTGATTCGATTGATTAAGTGCAAATAGGTGACACGACTGTACCTCTGATACACAAAATAGTGCACTTCCCTATATCAACTTTGACCCCCTTGAGTTTACAAGGTGGACCTGTATACCTAATTATCAAATAGTTATTGACTCGGTTTTCCCCATCTCTATTTACCTCTCTGCCCCTCTCTCATATTGCTCTCTCCCTTATGCTCTTTCTTTGTCCATCATTCTACCGCTTTCAGTCTTCTTATTTTTGCCTCATTGTTTCTCTCTTCTATGTTGGTGTGTGGAATATAAACATCTACTAATATTTAAATGAAGGATACAAAAAGGATTCATACTTGCCCTCAATACCCCCATCACAGATACATTACATGAACAGATAACATGTATGTAGTATAGCTGTGACAGAAATAAATATTACTCTTCAATTCCTTTATGCCAAGCAGAATATTAATTGCCTTGTGAACATAAGCTGCGAAATAAATGTGAAATATTATTTTAAAGAACCAGTGACTGAATACTTTATACAAGAAAAATTGTGTTCTAAACAAAATGAACAGAACAAATGGATTTATGTGTGTGCCAGTGTTTCGGTAAGAATGCGAACATTGTGAATGCATCGTGTGTATGCAATGTGAATAGTAGTATATATTGTGATTGTAAGCTCAGAAACACCTTTATGCTCTAACTATAACACACTTTTTTTAGGAAAAACAGCCAAAACATATCGCTGTTATTAATTTACTATAGTTAGCTTAGTCGTCGTATAATATCCTTCCTCGATAAGACGGTAGAATAAGCACAGTAAACCAGGTATAAAACATTTTCCCAGGAAAATTATTCTGATTTATAATTATGAAAAATTAAGACCTTTTCCTCTTATACATGGACTGATGCCCAATCAAGACACTCATTTGATGAGTGATCGTAGTCGAGTATTCAACGCACCTTTATTGTAGTCTCGGTCTGAGTACACTTTATTCAGGGCTCTCAGTGAGCCCCTCCTCTCTCCCTCCTCTCTCTCTCTCCCTCCTCCCCTCTCTCTCTCTCTCTCCCTCCCTCCCCTCTCTCTCTCTCTCTCTCCCTCCCTCCCTCTCTCTCTCTCTCCCTCCTCTCTCTCTCTCTCTCCCTCTCTCTCCCTCCCTCTCTCTCTCTCTCCTCCCTCCCCTCTCTCTCTCTCTCCCTCCCTCCCTCTCTCTCTCTCTCTCACCTCCTCCCTCTCTCTCTCTCTCTCTCTTTCTATCTCTCTCTCTCTCCCTCCCTCTCTCTCTCTCTCTCTCTCCTCCCCCTCTCTCTCTCTCTCCCTCCCTCTCTCTCTCTCTTTCTATCTCTCTCTCTCTGTCTCTCTCTCTCTCTTTCTATCTCTCTCTCTCTCCCTCCCCCCTCTCTCTCTCTCTCCCTCCCTCTCTCTCTCTCTCTCTCTCTTTCTCTCTCTCTCTCTCTCTCTGTCTCTCTCCCCCTCTCTCTCTCTATATCTCTCTCTCTCCCTCTATCTCTTAATGTCCACACAACACTTCTACTTTGCGTCGCTTTCATCTTTTTTCTTTCCCTCTGACTCTCCCAGTTGGTCTGCATTCACATTACTCTATATCTCTTCTTCTCCGTATGAAGTTTAATGCGTCGAGTGCACTGTGGTAGATTATTCCAATGGAATGTGAGGCATTTTTAACAGATTTTTGGGGCAAAACTTGTTTTTACTTTCCATAAGTGAAATTATTTACAAAATCTTGTTTTTTAAGCTTGAATTTCATAATTAAATGAAAACAATGCAGCTATCTTACATGTAAGCAATATGAGACAAAATTGAAGCCAAATAATGCTTTGTGATATATAAGCAAATCTAAAAGATTCAAGCACTTTAATCTTAAGAATAATAGACCAGAATGAGATGTATAAATACCTTCTGTAACTGTAAACTTTTCTGTAACTTATAAAGAGTGTTCATTTTTATTCGACTTGAGTTTCCCCAAATAACAATACAATATGTGAATAAATTATATAGTGTAATTAATATCGAGATAGTTACACAAGTCTTTAATTTATGCAGTATATCTATACAGTTTGACAATTTACTTAATATAACATTATTATGTGTGCATCCCAACAAAATGTCTACACTTTACCAAGAGAATTAACAAATTCTTTCTTAGATATATATATATATATATATACATAATTAATTCGAAGTGATATAGGCTTATTACTAAATACATTTGTATGTTGTAAAACAGTATGTTTCTTATTATGAAATATACAATAGTTGGTTTTGTTCAGATTAAGAATCAATCTATTAGCTTTAAGCCACTTTGCCACGTTATTCACTTCTTCATTAACATTACTTTCATCATTACTAATATCCGAATAAATTTTGAAGCCCAAACGAGGGGTTCATATTTACAAGTTTACAAGCGTCAGAAATAATCACTTGAGCATTATTGAATTTAAGAAGGTCTTTATTCAAATCAACGGCTATAACAACATTTCCATGCGATAAAGTACCAAGTGCATCATTATAGAACTGTAAAAAAAAATCAAAATAACATAGTTAGGTTTTCTTTAAAAAAAAAACTACCTATTCATAATTAAAGGTCAATCCAAACATAAGATCTATACATAAATATTCACATAATCATCTTACGAATCGAATAAATCAGTGCGAACAGTACAAATAATGCAACACCACCTCCTCTTCCTGAATGTATACAAATGTAACCATCTATTAAAACAAAAAGGAACAATTTGGGTATCAAAAATCGAAGTTTCTGATATAGCAATAACAGAGAATTTTGGTGAAAGTGTATTCCCCAAAATGTGAATATTTTCAAAGTTACTAGAGAGACTACGGACATTAAAATGTATAGAAATAACGTTGATATTATCATTTTGTATATTTTAATTAAGTTCAATGGGAGTGAGACAAGGAATCAATATATCGGGATCAACATCTGATTTAAGATTATTCGAATATCGAAATATCGCATCAAAGTACTTATGTATGTGCGTATGGGTATACATGTATATTTACAAATTTGTTTTGTGAGAGTGCATTCATGGGTTTTTATGACATATATTTGAAGAACAACATAAATTACTCTAACTGAACCAATAGCAAATAATTGATTTATTGTGAAAATTGTACATTAACAAACTATTTACAGGTTAAAAAGTAAAGACAAAACGGGGAAACGGGGGTAAACTTAATGAGAAAACAATGTTTCATAAATATTTCATAATTTCATAAGTCCGTGACTATAAAAAAATTCTCAAAAATAGAGTTCTTTACAGGAAAAGTTGTACTGTTAAACCAACACGGAATATTGACTGATCTATTCATTTATTCAAAAATATTTATACATGATGACAAAGCTGTTTTTCACATTGGTCCTGACATACAGAATAACAATAAAATAAGTCAAACAAAAAATATATATAATACATGGATATTAAATAATTTGACATTTTATAAAATAACCAGCGATTAGAGACATGGGTGAAAATTTATAGATTTACCCAGAATCCCAAAATGACATTATCCAATGATTGGAAACACGGTTATTAAAGAAAGAAAACAAAAATGTATAAAATTGTATACAACAAGATGCATATTAGTGCAATACGAGTACAGATTGTCGTGTTGAAATGTAAATTTCATGATTTAATTTCTTATTGTACAAAATGGAGATTGAAAGCTACATAATTGTTATGCAACCAAGTATTGTCATCAGGATCGAGACTGACGATCCTGAAACTTCATAAGGTGTGTACATTGCAATACATTTCATCTAACATTATTCTTTCTCATGTGAAGGCAATCGATTTGCCCCCTCCCATTACATAGCATGAAAGGGATAAGAGAGAGAAAGAGATAGAGAGGGGGTGGTCGATAGAGAGAGAAACAAAAGGGAAAGAAAGAGAGAGAGATAGAAAAATTGAATAACTTCGTCATTTGATGGCCTTTATTTCTCTTACTTCATACATCGACAATGAAGTGTGTGCTCTATTCAATACTTCCTAGTTGAACAATTGACAACTTACAAGTATGTTCAAAGTTATGACTGAAATTGTATGAGACGAACATAACTATAAATAACGTTGGATTCGCCAACATATTACATTGTATATACACTAATCTCAACGCAAGGATTTTTTTCTTAAACGCACGTCTAGTTATAACCACGCGTCACGACACGCTATCTTTTACAAAGTGTAATAAGCTACGTTTTTTAATATGTTACTAAACTGGAATTACATTATTCATTTCCCTGTTAGCCCTCATGCTCTTCTCAAACTTTGCCCAGAATAATTCTTGTCCATCTTCATCATCATCCACCCACAGCAAGTAAGGTTTGTTCCGACTCAGCAACAGCCGTACAAGATACGGTAGGTGGTCATCATCGATGTCCTCTAGAAATATGAGGATGATCTTCTCCAACTTGGTGTCATTCATATGCTCCACGGCCATACGGAGTTTGGTCATGACCAGGTATCCTCCACTGACTGGTTGCTAAGCAACAACATCGTCTTGTAGCTGTTCTCGATGACGTCATATATGGCGTTTAAGTAGAAAGACCCTGGATGAAGGCCATTATCCCCGAAAACGACGTGCTCCAGATGTGGCATCCTCCCCTGCAGGAATGGCTTCATGCAATCGTTAATCCACCACTCATCATCTTCACGGAACATGAGGTTAAGCTGATACTCGTAGTCCTCAGGACCTTGATTTTCAATGATTTCTTGATACCCTATGATGGCCAACTTTAAGAGAAATAAGTTGTGGTTTAGCCACCATCGCTTTTGGTACACGAGGATACTTAGCGACAGAACGGTCACGATTGCCAAAGATACACCTACAATAAGATAGATATTGACTCCGCAGTAATCTTTAGGATGGAACGACCAGATAGTCTGATTCTTTAGCGATATGAAGGAAGTACTAGAGCAACGAGTCTCATTTCTTTGATATATTTTTGTATCCACCTTGTCCAGCCATTCCCTGAACCACGCAAGTTGGCAGGTACATGTGAAGGGATTGTTTGCAATGATTAATACCTTTAGACTTGTTGGTATTAATGTGAAAGGATCTATCGTGGAAATTTGATTATCATGGAGGTATAGACACAGGAGACTGGGAGTTCTAGAAAATAATTGCTTCTCGATAACTGAAATAGAGTTGGAATTTAGTCGCAGGGTACGTAAATTATGTAAATCCTGAAAAGCTTTGTCGGGAATGAATTTAATCGAGTTAAAGCGCAACGAGAGAACTGTTAGTGACGTGAGATTCCAAAATATCCTCGAGTCAATTATCTGTATGCGACAGTCAGTCAGTTCTAGCTCACGAAGATTCCAAAGTGTGGTAAATGCGTTAGGAACCTTGTGGAAATCATTGAATGAGTTATGTTGCAGTTCAAGGGTGTACAACGAAACCAGTCCTGAAAACAGTGACCTATTGCTTTTAGAATGGACTAGATCTTCGGCTATGAGTTTAGTTTGGGATAAGATTAGAGTTCTCAGAGCCGACGTATGACTAAATTGGCCACAGGAAGTAATTTTTAAGCGAGAATGAAGATAGGACATATCGAGGAATACTAGTTGATGCATGTTTCTAAAAGAACCAGTCATAGTGAATTTGGCTAAATTTTTCATTATGATCTTTTTTAAAGAAACGGTTTCTACAAAGGCATCAACGGATATTTCGAGTCGAATATTCTTGGAGAAATCAAGAAATTTTAGATTTTTTAAACCAACGAACGTATTTTTGGTCACAAAATTAAGTTTGTTATCGATCAAGATGAGAGTTTGAAGATTTGTTACATTCCATGGTATAGTTTTGATTTCATGAATGTTGCTTTGATAGAATGTCAAAGTGCTGAGACAGTGGCTTCCATCGAACCATTGAGGATCTAATACAGAAATGTCGTTACGTGATAAATCAATGCTCTCAAGCTTTTCGGCGCAAGCAAAAGACCCTCGTGGAAGCGACTTAATTTCGTTGCTAGCCAGGCTCAAATTAACCAGCGACTTCAATCCACAAAATGACTCATTATGAAGACTAGATAAATGATTGAATCCAATGTCTAGTACCTGGAGTTTTTCGAAACCATCCAGGGCATACTTTGGAATAGTTATCAATTTGTTGTATTGTAGATAAAGTTTTATTATACCTGGAAAAAGATCTCTTGGTATTTCCGATGTATTCATGGGTGCAATATATCTTATGCCCGAAAAGGTTATAGTCACTTTTACTATTGCCTTGTTACCCAGAAAAGCTTCGGCGTGGAATTTATCCAGTGATATATAATTGATGAGTAAATGTACTGCTGGTAGATCAATGAAAACGGCACGAGGGAGACTCTTTATATCGTTATGATTCAAGTTGAATCCATCGAAGGAGCAATTCCGTAAAGCTACAAAATCTCCTTGCTCCAGTGATCCGACTTTATTAAAAGACAAATCAAAACGTGACAAATTCTTACAACCGCCTGCGTCCTTTCCATCTTCTTCAAACTGATTAGCTTGCATATTGTTTCCAAAGATGTGAGGAATTCCAATGAGTCTATTATTATGTAGGATTAGCGACGATAGATGACAATTCTTCTCCAGGAGGGATATTGGTAAGGCACTAATATTATTGTGATGGAGCCTCAATACCTTAAGTAGCAGGAGAGCATGAAATGTTTCATTCTCAATGAGGTAGATGAAGTTATAACTAGCGTCTAAAGTTTCTAGCTGCGTATAGTTCATGAAAGATTGGTCCAGGAGCATAGAGATGTTATTATTAGAAACGTTGAGGGAACGCAAGTCGTGTGGAAGATTCCGGGGAACCGATGTAAGACCGCGATATGAGCAATTGGCGCTATGGTCACTCGAGTTTTCCGAGCACGTATGATTAAGAGTTATGCCGGTGTGATCCATCACAACACCATATCGCAAAGTGAATCCACACAGTAATACGAAGCTTATTGCGTGAGCGTACACAGCCATCATGAGTTCGAACCAACAGGTCGCTGATACTGGATTGATGCGAGAAAACTGAAAGAAAATCGAAGTAGTGATCATTCCCTAAAGATGATAACGATGAATCCCAGGTCTATCGTAAAGAGAAATGTCAACGGTAAAACGATGAAGTCTTTGAGGCTGCTGCAGAAATCGTGTTTGATGCCTTCTCAAAATGCGTTTGTTTGTTTTAGTTGACTGCTAAAAAGTATATTTGCATCACATACCTAGAATATATCACAATTTGATGTATTATAGTTGGAGTAATGTACCATTTCTACCTGTGGACTACCCAGCTGCTACAAGGGTTGACTTGATGGTCTTCTTTGGCTTCCAAAAAGGTCGATAGGTCAGGTCCTGGACTACATCAGAGAGATATCCGCAGGTATGAAAAGTCATTAGTTCTCACAACTGTGCTCTTGACTGTCCCTGTGTTCTTTTCGTTCATTTGCAGACTTGCTTAAAATTAGATCCTTCATCAGCAGACTTGTTTCAAGATTGTTCTCATCAAACCGACCTTCAAGCTTCTTCAGTACGTCAAATATCGTTTAATTCCGCTTTTCTTGATGACCCTTATCAACGTTGCTCCTATTCCACCGTCTGGGTGTATATTATTTCAGGAATCAATCCTCACAAAGCAACGCGTGCTGAGCCAAAGATGCTTTAAGTTCGAATGAGTCAAGATTGTGAAACACCGTGAGATGCAACATGAAATGAAGCGTCGGTTAAGACATGTGATCAGTTTGTTGATTGTATCACGTGATCACTGAACAAAAATAAGATAAGAAAGTGACGATGCTTAATATAGAATAAACACAGAACTGTGGTATTCAGCTCTCAATCAAATTGATTTCATGCTTAAGTATTTTATTATTTCAAGAAACGATTACTTTACGGCCTGTGGCTATTATTCTTGGTTTTTATCTTGGCAATTTTCAAGTATCGATATGTTCAATTACCAATATCCTGTCTTAAGTGATGTTATTGTACTAATTTTCATCGAGTGTAATGCGATATGTTCTGTTTTACCTTTTGCCTTTGTTTTTTATTGAGCATTTCACAATTCTATTAAACCTACTCCAAATTTGTATTGCTTTGTTTGGTCTGTTGGTATGTTGGTTAAATTGAATTGAATTGGATTGAATTTATCTATTCTCTCTCTCTCTCTCTCTAAGTGCCATATCGATTGACTTTGGAAATCATGCTGTTCCACATCCCTCGGTTCCTAGCCCTCTCTATTAGCACCATTCCCAGTTCTTTTACTACTCCCTCTTCCAACAATTTCTGCAGACTGTCCATCAAAAGTGTCCCCTCCTTCCTCTACACCTAATTCTTCCCACAATTTTCCCTTTACGTGTAATGTGACCCGTGACTTTCAACATCTCACGTATCATTTTCCTTTGCACTCCAGCTCGTCTAAGAACTTCCTCATTACTAACTTTGTCAGTCCAAGGGATTTTCATCATTCTTCTTAAAAACCACATTTCGCAACTTTCCAAACACTTGTTAGTTATGCTATGGTCACATTACCCAAAAGTAGCCTGCTCGGCGGCCGAGCGGCGAGTTTTTAACCAATTCTGCCCGGCGGCTGCCCGGCCAGCGAGCAGCGGCCGCCCAGGCACCGCTCGATTTTAGGGCATCGCTCAGTCGCCGCTGAAGTTTTAGCGCTGAGTTAAAATTTGGGCGGCGCCTGCTCACTTTTCACTCGCCGCCCAAAATACGCTCGGTGCCTGGGCGGTCGCCGCCCGGGCACCGACCTAAACGCTGGGCGATGCCTAAATTCCAGCAGCGACCGAGCAGGCTACTGATCGGTCGGTCGCTGCTCTGATTTGTGACCATAGCTTAACAGAGGCTTAATCTATGTTTCACTACCATACATAAGTACTGGGTATATGTAACAATTCAGTACTCTTATTCTGTTCCTCATACGCAGAAAATGCAGATTTAGCGAGAGCTATCTTTCTCTTGATCTTGATCTATTCATACACGGTTAAAGTCCACAAACTGACAATACTGGATTTCGTTGGGGCCATGTCAAACATAACAAAATAGATCAATCGAAAACATTGAACAATACTGATATATAGTTTAAACATATTTGTGGCTTACACCCAGTAAATAAGATCGATTGATCGATCTGTCATTGAAAAACAAGTCAGAAAAAATCTTGGAACCAGCGGGATTTGAACCTGCCATCTACTGCTTGCCGGGCAGCGACTCTACCACCAGGCCATCACTGGTCCATGGCACAATCACGATGAACTAGAAACAAATACCTAAGCTCTCCCGATTCTGGGTGTAAGCCATAAATATGTTTAAACTATTGAAATTTCTCCCAGGAAGCATTACATTTATTTATACAAAATACTGATATACTAATACATGTACATGTAGTTCAAATAAAAGAACATTAAAAGTGATGGTATAAGAATTGATAAAATTATACAACCTTAGAGAACAAATAATACAAATCAAAACATTATTACTTTAAAGATCAAAAAAGTTAAAAATTTTGGGAAATTTCAAATAAGTTGTATAAATATAAGAACAAAGGTTAAGGGAGGGAAAATACACGAACCTGTAAAACTTTTATAGCAACGAAATATAATAAGAGATCGCACAATCAACATTAAAAAAACACAAATGAATAACGCTTTTCTATCTAAAATAACTACAGGAAGGATAAAATCATTCAAAATACCAAAACGGAAATATCAAACATTGTAAATGAAGAAGATTTATTAAAAAATAGTAACACAACAATGTAAGACTCAAACATCACAGAATGACATACCCCCATAATGTACACATTTTACGCTGTCTGTCCATGACAGATTTTCGTTTGATTTATAATAATCTTAATATGCCCGGGTTTTAAATCAAAACAATAATTCATATTTATTTTAGATTTGAGAGAGAGACACACACACACAGAGAGAGACAGTCAGAGAGAGACAGAGAGATGTCCGGGTTTGATTTCAACAAAATTAATTATATTTATTTTAGTTTGAGAGAGAGAGAGAGGGAGAGAGACAGACAGAGACATTCAGAGTAGGTGGAGATGGAGGGGGTAGGAGATTCATAGGAATACCATATATTATTTGGTAGGCCTGTAGTTTCACATAGCATTAGAATAACTTTAATCCAGTTTAGGGTAAGTAGCAGTCGCTTACCTACATTGGTAATAATTGTTGCATCGTGATCTTAGGTTCGTATTAATGGGGATATTCGTAATCTTTGACCAATCAAAATATGTGCTCCCTCTTTTTCAATTTTTTAAAAAACCCAAACCAAACTTGAGGAGTCAATCCATGAGGAGACTAATACTCTCTTTTTATATGCTTTTCTTGATAGATTTATCTGGAATGTATCCTCCTACCCCTTCTTTACAAAATCCTGGATACGCCCCTGTGTTTAAGTAAGTATACTAGTGACGTGTCCACGACTAATTAACGAATAAATATGATTATGATACTGAAAAGAAACATAAGTAATGGACAATTTGTTTAATGAATAGTGGAATAGCTTAATTGCACGTAAAGGGCACCACTGCACCAAAAGGCCATTGGTCATATAACTAGATAGACGAAATGCAAATGGACAAGGCCACAACAAAGGGGAGGGAGTGGTAGGGGTCCTCTCTCTCTCCTCTTCTTCCTTCTTCTCTACCTTTTCCCCTTTTCTCGTTTTTGTTTAATTCGCCATGCAATAGGGGAAGGGGGAAGGAGGCCACGTGCCCCCACTTGATTCATAATATATATATATATATATATATATTCAATTAGCTATCATTCAAATTGACTAGTGTACAGATTATAATATTTTATTGTAATACAAAGTATTTAAAGAGTATGTCCTAAATTTGGGCGGATGGAATGGAAAAGGTCCACTTTGTTATGTAGGGGTATGAAATGGTGAAAGTTAAGTCATTATCCCATTGACTACTTAATTCTCTCAATCCCGTAGGCTTTAAAGGGATAGTTGAGTTCTGTTTTCAGACCGCAAATGCCTTCAAAGTGCATGGTTATTGCTCTTATTCTAATATATGACATTTATAGTGCCCTTTTAGAACCTAAAATTGCTATGAAGGTAATTTTAGACCCCAAAATGTGTGAAATTTAGCCTATACGATCATACCAATTCAGCTCCACTTTCAAGAAAACATGGTGACCGTATTATCTAATTAAAAGTAACAATACATGAGCCGGCTGATTGTGGATAATATAAGCAACACGAAAATGCCAACCGAAAAGCCAACATCTGTATTGGCTGAAATACGACATAAAAGGCGTTATTTCGTTGTTTTCAACGGTTTTCAACGGTTTTTTCACATTTTTCAAAATATCTAATATTTGTGGTGGTACACAAGTATTAGAAATCGTTATATTTCAGCCGTTTCTGAACCGATTTTGATCAAACAAAGATGATTTTGTCATTTAAATATTATGTTCTTTCAAATTTGACACTCAGTTTTTCATTATCTCACAAAAAAATATTTTGTGTAGCGCCCTCTGCAACAGAACTCAAATATCCCTTTAAACAGGAGCCACCCGGTTCCTGTAGACAATGGAGCAACAATATTTGCTCGGTTTTGAACCTTTCCGTTCTCAAAGGTTTAGGAAGAATAAAGCTTAATTTATGATATAAAAAAAGATGGTGATCCAGTTTAAGTGGCCACTTTAATTGTTTCCTTTGTATGGCCTTCAACAGATTTGAATGTACATCCATTGTCCCAACATATATCGGGGACACGGTTCTAGGACAACTACCCCCTGGGCAATCACCCCCGGAAAATTACCCCCCGGAAAACTACCCCCAAAGGACAATTACCCCCTGGAATATTACCCCCCGGAGAATCAACCCCGAGGACAACTACCCCCCAAGGACAATTACCCCCCGGAAAATTACCCCCCGGAGAATTACCCGACGAGGACAATTACCCCCCGAGGACAACAACCCCCCGAGGACAATTACCACCTAGGGCAATTACCCCCGAGGACAATTACCCCCTAGGACAATTACCCCCCAAGGACAATTACCCCCTAGGATAATTACCCCCCGAGGACAATTACCCCCTAGGACAATTACCCCCCGAAGACAATTACCCCCCGATGACAACTACCCCCCCCCCCCCCGATGACAATTACCTTCAAGGACAATTACCCCCCGAGGACAACTACCCCCCGATGATAATTACCCCCCGATGACAACTACCCCCGTGGACAATCAGGATTCAATAGCAAAAGACGATCTGACACATTGAGAGATGGCTACGAGCCCATAAGATCCCCTGCATGACCCATATCCTTTCAAATACTATAGCACGTTGTCTTCCTCATTACTACACATTTCCCTTTTATTATAATTTATGCAACGCCAGCGCGGTTGATAATTCCCACGAAGGATGTAAGTTTAGGTAATTGTCCAGGGCTTTTCAAAATGCATAGAAATACATTTCTCTGGAGCAGCGTTATTTTAGCTTTTTGTTAGTCACGGTACCCTCTTAAGAAATGAAAAGTTTCTCCCAAATCTTTACAGACTATTAATTTTGCATGACTCTGGCTCTCGTCAAGTACTATGCAAACACGTATGGGCACATTTAAGAATAAAAAGACATTTTCAAACTGGTAAAAAAATAGTTTGTAATCCACACACTAGAAACTATTTAAAGTACTGAATGCGGGCACCTTGCCGCCGAATGTACAGAAATAAAAAGTGATATATTCGGTCATGACCTTGCTGTCAAAATATTGTCAGCGAGCGAGGAAGGAAGACATTTTAGTATCTTCCAAATTTTATTTTCTCTTGTAATTACATATTTTAACCGTTTTTGGTTTTTGAATTTTTTTACAAAATCAACGTTTTCCAAATCATTCTCTTGCGGCACCCCGGTTGAAAAACGCTGTGCTGGAGTTACAAAATCAAATGAGATGAATTACCAGAGGGCAGATATTTATTTTCTTTTGACATGGCAATTTCTATTTCAAAATAATTTAACGTACACGAAAACATATTATACTTCAACAGAAATAAATAAATAACGTGAAGAAAACCTTAATTATGGATCACGGCATGGATAAGGGCCCATTATACATACAAAGACAAATACACGATCAGCTGATGAAAAAGTTACAGAGGGTGCATAAAAGAAATCTTACATCCTAATTTCTTTGTTGTGCCATTGATGGTGAGAGAGGCTGTAACGCGTACTCATCTGCGCGCAATGTATTGTTTAATTTCTAAGAAATGTAATTTCTGTTCTTTACTCGGTAGCAAAACTACAGGGGAATTGGGCAACCTCCACAACCCCCCTAATCGAATTGAATAATTTGAAAAGACTAAAATGAACTTCATAAATCACAAAGAAAATGAAGGTTTATGCAATTTTCTGTAAATAGCAATTTGGAGAGAAGCTTGCGTTATACGTCACAGTCTTATAAATTCCTCGGGGATGATTGTCATTGGGGGTAGTTGTCCTTCGGGGGTTATTGTCCTCGGGGGGGGGGGGGGAGTTGTCGTCGAAGGGGGAGGGGTAGTTGTCCTCGGGGGTAGTTGTCCTCGAGGGTAATAATAATAATAATAATAACGTTTTATTTACCCAGGGTAGCCACTTCAGTTATGAAACTGCTCTTCCAGCGGGCCCTGCATAACATAACATAATTATTACTACCCTTCTCCAATCTAATATGCTGAGCGCCTAGCTAGAAGGCAGAAGGTCCCATTGTTATAAGTCTTTGGTATGACTAGGCCGGGGTTCGAACCCACGACCTTCCGTATATGAGACGGGCGCTCTAACCACTGAGCCACTAGACCCAGTAGTGTCCATGGGGGGTAATTGTCCGAGGGGGGTAGTTGTCCTCGGGGGGTAGTTGTCCTCGGGGGTAATTCTCCGGGGGTAATTTTCCGGGGGGTTATCATCCTATGGGGGTAGTTTTCCGGGGGGTAATTTTCCGGGGGGTGATTGCCCAGGGGGTAATTGTCCTGATACGCGGGGACACTGCTGTTAGCTATTTGGAATACCTCGGCACCCATTGTCATCTCACAATTTCCTTTCGAGCCACTGATATCATATCGAATTCAGCAATGTATTATGTATGTATTAGATAGCATAGACAGACACCGAGATGTGATTGGTCCAGACAGGCGCGTACGCAGGATTTTTTTCAAGGGGAAGGATTTAACATTTTTAAATCGGGCCGAAAAAAAACGCAACGACTCAGCCGGCCGCTGAATAAGCGGGGGGGGGGGGAGGGGGGGGGGGGGTAAGAGGACACTTTTTTTTTGGGGGGGGGGGGGGGAGGTCTCGAAATTTGAAAATTTGACATTTTTCTCTGTTGGGGGGGGGGGGGGGTAAGGTCACCTTTTTTAGGTCAGCAATGTGGGTCCAGAGCTCGTCACGCGATATCGATTGCGAGGATCGTAATTGTTAAATTTTCCTGGCCGTTCACTTTCGATGGTTATATTGACCAGCTGATGAAATGAATATAGTATTAATGACTGCTTTGAGAGAAATAGTTGTTTTTATACACTCAAGGGAAGGTTACAATTGTGCTATTGCCCGAGACGTGCCGAGGGCAATAGCACAATTGTAACCTTCCCGAGAGCGTATAAAAACAACTATTTCTCGAATATCAAAGCAGTCATTAATACTTTTATATACCGAAGAGTCAACTTACCAATCAACTGGTAGAACAGGTACTCAGGTAGAACTCAGAACTCCGTAGAAAATAACTCAACTGTAGAATCGTAGAAAATAACTCAACCGTAGAACCGTAGAAAATAAACCATAGAACCGTAGAAAATAACTCAACCGTAGAAAATATCTCAACCGTAGAAAATAACTCTATTTGTTCAAAATGTTTACCGTACAATTGTGAAAATTATACGTGGGGGCTTGCACCTGCTGACTAGTAGACACATGGGCATGGCTACTTGTGATGTTGCATGTGCGTGGGAAGTTCTCTGGGTTATTTGTGATCTCATTGAAAATGTCATTTAGTTCCCGCAGTTCCTGGCTTTCACTACGCTGACCACCAGTAGATGTTGATGACGATGGTACTGATTTCGGATCAACAGCTGCCGCGATACCATGACCTAGGTTTAATGAGGATGGTACTGATTTCGGATCAACGGCTGCCGCGATAGCATGACTCATGTTTTCTTTGGCTGTACTGCTGGTCATAGCATAGTGTTTCAGACTGGTCTCCGCCTTGTGTCCAGAGACACTCATTATTTCTCTGTCTCTGAACCCAGCATTTTGTAGGGTACTGATGCTGGTTGCCCTTAGGCAATGGTTGGTGTAAGCCTTGATACCTGCACGAGATGAAATTGTTTTCATCTTGTCTCCGATGCTGTTTTTCCCTAGGGGTGCATTACAGTACCACTGATCAAAAGAAGATGGATTGGATTTGAACTCACGCTTGGCCTGTGCACGTGCATTTGCCGGTCTCTGCCAAAAACTCTTACATCGTGGATTCAATTTATCTTTGTAGCGTAAGAAGGAGGCAACAGGACATCATGGACCATTAGTTGGAATCATGACACCACCTTGGCTTTTCTCTAGTTTATCTGCCCGGTTGTTTTTTGTGAGTGTATCTTTCAGAGTTATGGAGCATTTTCCCCCTTCATCACAAATGTCAAAGCTGTCAAGTGTCATTTCACGCAAATTCTCTCTACCCCGATTGCAAAAGTACAACATTACATCCATAAATACCTTGTCCTGAAGACCCACAGGATCATCCAAATCAAGCGAACCTTGGATTTTGTCCATGTCTTCTGCTGAGATAGCTGGTTTGTGAGTTACAACTCCCTTTCCTTCCTGTTTAAGCATTGCTGAAAAACACTTAAAAACTCTCGTCGAGTTGGAAAAATCTTCATGCTTGATGATATCTATCTTATTACAGTTGAGGAAATGACGCTGAAGTCCGAATCTAATAGCTAACATTGACTTCTTCATGTAATAACTTCCGTTCTTCCGTCTGGCACCAGCGTAAAACTTTTGCAGTACATTGTCCAGCTCCGAATTTGAAAGCTTGTTTACGCTATCGAGGTCTGTCTTGATAACTTGCAGGAAGTCTTCGAATATTTTCATGGAGCATTTAACGGAATTTTTCGTGTTCTTGCTGTCAGCAGAATCAATCAAGTCTCTCATTTGATCATCATCAAGAAGCTGAAATCTTGGGAGCGTTTCTATTAATTCCGCCATTTTGGCCTAGTACAGTCGGTCGTCTGCGCTGCACTCGATCACTGGCACAACAATGCTACAAATTCACAAGGGAGTCGGGCTAACTCGCCCCACGGGACATCTCGCCCCAGCGAGATATCCCGACATGATTTATCGATCGAGAGATACCAGTAGTCTGCTAATTAACGGCCAGGACGAAAGAATGTGAACAAATATCAGCCATATCGTCTAAAATGTACAATGAGCACAAACATATACACATTGGTATCTCTCGATCGATGAATCGTGTCGGGACATTTCGACCCAGTCTTTGATGCTGGGGCGAGATGTCCCGTGGGGCGAGTTAGCTGCTAGTTGTATTACAAAATTGGTAAAATGTAGCGACCATTTCTTCGCACACGTATGGTATCCTCCATCGCTCAAACCATTTTTTAACATGTAAACCAATGGGGTAACCATGGAGACTGACTTATTTTTTTAATAACCATGGTTATTAAAAATATTGAAATGTTTTAACCATGGTTACCGGGAATTTTACAGGAATAGTTGAAGTTTATGAATGCAATTTCGACCAATCAGATGGCTGGATTACTTAAGTGAGGTATATAATATATTTTAATCAATGCATGTCGCCCTCTTGAGGACTGTATGCGTTTTTTTTCTCGATTTATTTTTTTCCTTTGAATTTTGTTGTCCTCCATCTTTTTTTTATTCCTCAAAATGTGCTTTTTAAAGAATTTTGCTTTCCCGTAATCTTTTTTTTCACCAAATTTATTGTTATTGATTTCCTATAGGAACTCAGTGTTATATTGCTCTGCCTCCTAATGTTATGAACCAGAGCAATAAAACATTGAGTTCCTAAAGGAAATCTATTTATTCAGATGGTCATATCTCAGGCAATACTTAACATATTCAATTGGTTTTCGACATTTGGACATTATTTGTGATGCTCTTCGGAAAATGAAACTCTCCGGCTCGTAACAAAAGAAAACGGTCTGCCCGTATTGACTTTACACACCGGACTTTTGCTGAAAGGGGGGGGGGGGGTTCTGAAAAAGGCTCGTATAACAAAAGAAAAAGGTCGACCGGTATTAACTTTACACATCGGACTTTTGCTGAAAAGGGGGGGGGGGGTCGCTGGGAACACACATATGCGTACCCTAAATAAAACTGAGTGGGGGGCCGGGCGATTCATCAATAAAAACGGAATGACCGGATAAAATTTCTAATGGTATTCAAATAAAGATACAGATGTTCCAGTCGAGACCAATTTCTATGCGTTTGCCTCCTCATTAGAAGTTACAACATGAATGTTATATGTTCTTGTAATTCATCTGTCATGGGGCATTGAGTGCAAGTATGACTCATTTCTGTATTCTTCATTTGAATTTGAGGAGATAATTTTATGCCACAATAACACACCAACATGGCATGAGTATTTGGGAAAGGTATAAGGTTCAATGCTCTCCATGTAGGCCTAGTTACAATAACAAACCGCTGTACAATCACAAGCAGTGACGTAACTATTGGGGGTACGTGGCCTCCCCCATCGCATGGCGAATTTTTTTAAAAAGGAGAAAGATAGAGAAGGAAACTGACAAGACGACATTCAAGCCCCTTTCACACTCTTCCCTGTTCTGCGGCCTTGTTAATTTGTTTTACATCTATCTAGTAATAGGGGCTTTTCGTTTGTGCGGACGAGGACGGCGTTCACGTCCTCTAACGATGCGAATTGGCGTCAGACACCCGTCCTGTTCACTACCTTATAACCCTTTTCGTTTTAAGTCGACACCCGTTCTCTACACGATGACGTAATGGCCCCCGCACGCGCTTATTCAATTTCTCCTTCTTTCACTTCTTATTTTGTTCTTCGTTTATTATTCTATTATAATCTCTCTATTTTCCTTATGTTATTCTTTGTTTTTCCTTCTTTCATCTTCTCTTCTATCTTTCCATTGTCTATTCTCTATCATTTTTCTCTTTCTGTCTTTCCTAATGTTATTGTTGTTGTTATCATTCTATCATCTTCTCTTATGTTATTCTTTGATTTTATCATTCTATCACTTTCTCTTTTTGTATTTCCTTATGTTATTCTTTGTTTTTTCCTTCTTTCACCTTCTCTTTCTGTCTTTCCTTATGTTATTCTTTGTTTTTTCCTTCTTTCACCTTCTCTTTCTGTCTTTCCTTATGTTATTCTTTGTTTTTTCCCTTCTTTCACCTTCTCTTTCTGTCTTTCCTTATGTTATTCTTCGTTTCTTCCTTCTTTCATCTTCTCTTATGTTATTCTTTGTTTTTATCTTTCTATCACTTTCTCTTTTTGTATTTCCTTATGTTATTCTTCGTTTTTTCCTTCTTTCACCTTCTCTTTCTTTCTTTCTTTATGTTATTCTTTGTTTTGTCCTTCTTTTACCTTTTCTTTCTGTCTTTCCTTATGTTATTCTTCGTTTCTTCCTTCTTTCATCTTCTCTCATGTTATTCTTTGTTTTTATCTTTCTATCACTTTCTCTTTTTGTATTTCCTTATGTTATTTTTTGTTTTTTCCTTCCTTCACTTTCTCTTTCTGTCTTTCCTTATGTTATTATTTGTTTTTTTTCCTTCTTTCACCTTCTCTTCCTGTCTTTCCTTATGTTATTCTTTGTTTCTTCCTTCTTTCATCTTCTCTTATGTTATTCTTTGTTTTTTCCTTCCTTCACTTTCTCTTTCTGTCTTTCCTTATGTTATTCTTTGTTTTTTTTCCTTCTTTCACCTTCTCTTCCTGTCTTTCCTTATGTTATTCTTTGTTTCTTCCTTCTTTCATCTTCTCTTATGTTATTCTTTGTTTTTTCCTTCCTTCACTTTCTCTTTCTGTCTTTCCTTATGTTATTCTTTGTTTTTTTTTCCTTCTTTCACCTTCTCTTCCTGTCTTTCCTTATGTTATTCTTTGTTTCTTCCTTCTTTCATCTTCTCTTATGTTATTCTTTGTTTTTATCATTCTATCACTTTCTCTTTCTGTCTTTCCTTATGTTATTCTTTGTTTCTTCCTTCTTTCATCTTCTCTTTAATATGTTATTCTTTGTTTTTATCATTCTATCACTTTCTCTTTTTGTATTTCCTTATGTTATTCTTTGTTTTTTTTCCTTCTTTCACCTTCTCTCTCTGTATGTTATCTTTTGTTTTTTCCTTCTTTCACTTTCTCTTTCTGTCTTTCCTTATGTTATTCTTTGTTTCTTCATTCTATCACCTTTTTTATGTTATTCTTTGTTTTTTAAATCATTCTATCTCTTTCTGTTTTTACTTTCTGATTTACGCTGCGATGTAGCAAGATGACGTCATTCTGACGACGGGTCACTAGTTTTCTGACGAACCTCAAATCATCGATGAACGGGTTCGCAAATGTGGCCTGACGACGCCAGACGACCCGACGCATGCGCAGATCGCCGAAATGACGTCACATATTTGACGTCGACTATGTCGACGTGACAAACGAAAACCCCCTAATATAGTGACGTGCCCAGGATTGATTAACGGATGAATATTATTATGACATTGAATAAAAACAGAACTAGTTAATTGACATATAATTATGATTAATGAGTAGTGAAACAGCTTGGTTTCATGAGTGGGTCGCCAATATCATGAGGGCATCGATCTAATTACTAGATAGATGTAAAACAAATTAACAAGGCCTCAGAACAGGGAAGAGTGTGAACGGGGCTTGAATGTCGTCTTGTCACGTTTCCTTCTCTATCTTTCTCCTTTTTTAAAATTATTCATGCGATGGGGGAGGCCACGTACCCCCAATAGTTACGTCACTACATGTGATTGTACAGCGGTTTGTTATTGTAACTAGGCCTACATGGAGAGCATTGAACCTATGCCTTTCTCAAATACTCATTCCATGTTAGTGTGTGGTTGTGGCATATTATTATCTCCTCATATTCAAATGAAGAATACAGAAAGGAGTCATACTTGCACTCAATGCCCCATGACAGATGAATTAAAAGAACAGATAACATGCATGTTGTAACTACTAATGAGGAGGCAAACGCATATAAATTGGTCTCGACTGGAACATCTGTATCTTTATTTGAATACCACACAAATCCTCATTCCGGTCAATCCGTTGTTCCGTTAACAATTTAATTGATAAATCGTAAATGAGAGCACCATAGATACATGAAAATAAGTCAAACTTGTCTTAACGCTTATCCTGCATATATTATATCCGACTTATTACAGAATATCCATCATTATTTCCACAAATATTTGCTCTTTCAATGCAGTAATTCACCTTCATATAAATCATAATGCCATCCCTCTATATCCATTTCGCCTTATAGCATAAATCAATCGAATGGTCAATATTCCAGACCATATAGATACACTTTTTGTATAATATTATCAGGTAAACAAATAATTTCTAACCGAGTCATCTAAATTCCACTACACTGTAGCTTTGAACATCATGAACTTATATAGTTAGAGACCTTGACTATGTACGCAATCCAAATATGTCTTAAAATTAGGAGCTGTCTGCCTAGCCGACTTTTACTCAATCGAAGCACTTAAAAGTTATATTTTAACCAACTTATTTATATGAGTTTAACATTCTATTATTCTCCACTGACATACAATTTAACCTTAACTCTGACTTCACCTTAATCACACATTCATTTCACTTGTCTGCATAGCTAGACTATTAAGTGCATAGTAATGCATTTAATACACATAGCTGTTTCATCCATGGTACTGTGTCAAGACTAAATTAAACTAACTTATTTTGTATTTATCCTTTTGTCATTTTGTAAACATAATGAATTAATAAAACAACTAACCTCTTTGCCTCCTTATATATACTCAAAGGGAATCAGAAAAACCCAGGATGGAGGTACTTGAATTGGCGACTAGATGGCGCTATCAACTTCGGAAGAAAACAAAATTACTGGTACTTCCAGTCTTGACCAACTGAATGACAAAGGCAAATCTTTTAAGCGATTTGACACTTTGATTCAACATTCACAACATTGAGTTTCAATGCTTGTGACAAAAATATACAATACTCCTTATCTCCCTCATGGAAGTATGATATTAAGTGTCTTATGAAAATGAAGCTGGGAAAGAAATTGAAAGTATTAGTTAAAATTGAACATAAAACAAGGACTGAATACTTTAATGAGGTTAGTAGAAGCTCCTTGTAATTGGAGCATCAGAAAATGGTTGATGATATACATCACAGAAATGCGTGTCTGCCATACCATTACAGGTTTGGGTAACAATTTACAATCATTAAATAATACAATATTCGTAAATTAAATATGATATCCCGCATGTCAAACAGTGGCTCGAAAGGAAGATCTGAGATAACAATAATAAAAACAATACTACTACTACTACTACTACTAATAATAATAATAATAACAATTATAATAATAATAAAATAAATAATGATAATAACAGTGCTTATATAAAGCGCTCACCAACGAAATCTCCGAGCGCCATAACAAACAAAATACAATGATAAACTATTACATATTAAAGGTAAAGACCAGTTATGGTCATGCGATTGCATTGTGAAAGAAACGTTGTGGAATCGATCAAAAAAGGTTGATCATCTAGCATCTAGCATCTGCAAGGTTCAGGAATCATCAAAATGATAAGAAATTTGGCCCATTGGCGCCTGAATGGTGGGTTCTTGTATAGCGCTCATGTCAGTTAGATTTGACCCTCCTGGCGCTCCTGATTATTACCCTGGCTTCAGCACGGCTGCCATACGGCGCTCTAGCATTTCAAGGAATAAATTCCTACCAGTGTATTGATGTGTGTGTGCAGGCAATATTTTGGTATGAATGGGAACATTGTGAATGCATTGTGTGTTTGCAATGTGAATAGTATACAAATATACAATGTTTTGAGAGGTTCTGGTTAAAACTATGCGCAAGAAGTGACTCTAATAGTACTATTTGCTGAGGGGCGCAGCCCCGAAACAAATTATAATTTTATATAAGAGTCACCGAGGCCCATAGTTTTAACCAGTACCTCCAAAAGAAGGAATGGTGTATTTGTTTTATATCCTGCATCAAAAATTTATTTAAACAAAAAAATTATTGAAATTAGATTTGAAGATAAATCATATTAATTTTTTTTTTAAATGTCAACTCCCAAATAGTTCAATAGTTCGTTGAAAGATTAACGTTAATTATATTCAACTCGGCTGAAACCTCGTTGAATAGAATGTCAATCTTTCAACTCATGAAAATGTTCGCACTATTGAACTCATAACCATTTATTATTTGTATATTATAATTGTAGGCTCACAATCATTTTTATTCAATAATGATAACATTTTATTAGGAAAAACAGCCCAAACACATTGCTGTTATTAACTTTATATAGACAGTTCAATCGTCGTCTAATATCCTTTTTTGATAAGAGGGTAGAATAAGCACAGAAAACAATTTCACAATAAAATTATTCTGATTTGTAATTCTGAAAAAATATCACCCTTTTCTCTCGTAAATGTTGCTTTTCATACTTGCCCAAACAAGACACTCTTTCGTACGGAAGCGTTAAAGTGCCATTCTACTTGACGACATGACGAGATATTTCATCTTGTCAAGTCGACTTAATATCCATATCATGTCGACATGTAAAGATATTTAACCTACCATGTCGACTTATCAACTTTTATTAGTCGACATGGCGAAATAAATTATCTTGCCAAGTCGACTTCACAAAAAGTTCATGTCGTCATGGCGACATAAGTTATCTTACCAAGTCGACTTCTAAAAAAATACATGTCGTCATGGCGACTTATATTATCTTACCAAGTCGACTTCCCAAAAAGTAATGTCGACATGGCGAAATAAATTATCTTGCCAAGTCGACTTCACAAAAAGTTCATGTCGTCATGGCGACATGTATTATCTTGCCAAGTCGACTTCACAAAAAAAAAGTTCATCTCGTAATAGCGACATAAATTATCTCACCAAGTCGACTTCCAAAAAAGTATATGTCGTCATGGCGAGATATGTAGTGTGACGACTATTTCATGCAGCGCGCGTATATGGCAAGCCCTTTGTGTAAAAACCAGATAAACTCTGTTTTTCTCAGATAAACTCAGTTTATCAGAAAAACTGTGTTTATCAATGATAAACTCAGTTTATCAACAGATACACAGAGTTTATCAGAAAAACCCAGTTTATTTATTTATTTCTAATCTTTTGACAGGGTAGCCCATTCACCAACAAGTAGTGGTCTTCCATGGGGCCCTTAATGAACACATTTGCATCGTTTATAACATTTATACAGAACAGTTACAAAAATAATACTCGTTTGCAAAATAAACATATATCATTAACCTAGTATAAAACAGTAATGTCAATAGGAAAATATTAATTAAGTCGCAATTATGTGAATAAGTCATGTAAATATTATAGAACATGTACGTAGTGTTTGTACGGCTGAGCCATTCACAAATTACAACTTTGTTTAAATAATCTTTTAAATCAATTGATAAAGGAAGCCGTTCTCAACGAATTATCTAGCTTATTCCATTCAAATATGGAAGAAAGAACTGGGATACACTTATAACAATCAGTTTGAAATCTAGGCACACGTAAACATCCACTGTCTATTTGCCTTGTATGATGCTCATGTACATCATTAGGATTGATTAAGCCTACCTGAAGGTAAGAAGGTGCTAAGTTATGAACGCATTTATATATCATCACAACGCGACTTAACTCAAACCGCTTGTCTAGTGTCATCCATTTAAGACTTGTGAACAAGTCAGCCGACGGTGTGTCATATGTCTTGTTCAATATTATTCTTGCGGCCCTCTTTTGAATTTTTTGCAGCTTAGTTGTATGAGAATGAAATCGGTTCGACCATACAACAGAGCAGTAATCTAATCGTGGCAACACTAGACTGTTATAAAGTAACTTTAAGGATTTTTGAGGCAAAAAACTCTTTGCTCTCTTTATCATGCTAATGTTTTTCTTGGTAAGTTTACTTACGTTTTCGATTTGTTTAGACCATTTTAATTCTTCATCTATCAAAAGTCCTAAGCACTTGGTGAATTTAACTCTTTTGATCAAATTGCCGTTTAATGAAATGGTGAAAGATTCAATTTTCTTGAGATTAGCAGGAGAGCCTATTAACATGACACAATTTTTTTCAGTGTTAAGAACAAGACGATTTCCCTTAATCCATGCTATGAATCTGATTAACGCAACAGTTTTAATTTGTCTACCACAACAGTTGCATCATTTGCAATGACGGTAAGTGTCGTATCGTCAGCATACATATCTATGATACCTTCAGGAGTACATTCAGGTAGACTATTAACTTATATTGAAAATAAAAGGGGACCAAGAATTGAACCTTGTGGCACACCTAATTTGATGGTTGATTGATGCGACTTGGCTCCTTTGAATTGGGTCACTTGTTGTCGATCCCCTAAATATGATTTGAACCAATAAATAGTCCTATTACTACAACCTATACAAGCTAGTTTATGTAGAAGTAGCTCATGGTCAACAGTATCAAAAGCCTTACGAAGATCTATGAAGGCAACTCCAGAAATTTCTTTGTTATCAATATTCAACGACCATTGATTTACAAGTTTTGCAAGGGCAGTAGCTGTTGAATGTTTAGGTCTAAAACCAGACTGATTAGGGTGTAATAATTGATTTACGTCCAAGAATTCACTGAGTTGTTGGTGGACGGCCCTTTCTATAATTTTACTCACGATAGGTAATATTGAAATGGGGCGGTAATTATTCAAAGAAGAAATATCTCCAGATTTGAATATTGGTACTACCTGAGCCTTTTTCCATTCACGTGGAACAACTCCTGTATCAGTTGATAAACTGAGTTTTTCTAGATAAACTGAGTTTACCAACTGATAAACTGTGTTTATCTATTGATAAACTCAGTTTATCTGAGAAAAACAGAGTTTATCTGGTTTTTACACAAAGTGCTTGCCATATACGCGCGCTGCATGAAATAGTTGTCACACTACATATCTCGCCATGGCGACATATACTTTTTGGGAAGTCGACTTGGTGAGATAATTTATGTCGCTATTACGAGATGAACTTTTTTGTGAAGTCGACTTGGCAAGATAACTTATGTCGCCATGACGACATGAACTTTTTGCGAAGTCGACTTGGCAAGATAATTTATTTCGCCATGTCGACATTACTTTTTGGGAAGTCGACTTGGTAAGATAATATAAGTCGCCATGACGACATGTATTTTTTTAGAAGTCGACTTGGTAAGATAACTTATGTCGCCATGACGACATGAACTTTTTGTGAAGTCGACTTGGCAAGATAATTTATTTCGCCATGTCGACTAATAAAAGTTGATAAGTCGACATGGTAGGTTAAATATCTTTACATGTCGACATGATATGGATATTAAGTCGACTTGACAAGATGAAATATCTCGTCATGTCGTCAAGTAGAATGGCACTTTAACGCTTCCGTACTTTCGCCTAGTGATCGTAGTTGAATATTAACGCAACTTTATTATAGTCTCGGTCCAAGTACAGTATATTCAGGGGCTCTTAGTGATTCCCTCCTCTCACCGTTTTACCCCTCTCTCTCTCTCTCTCCCTCTCTGTCTCTCTCTCTCTGTCTGTCTCCATGTCTCTCTGTCTGTCTCTCTCTCTCTCTCTCTCTCTCTCTCATGTCCACACAACACTTCCTCTTTGCGTCGCTTTCTTTCCCTCCTAATCTTCCAGTTTGTCTACATTCACATTGCTATACAGTATATCTCTCTTTCTTTTTGTATAAAGTGTAATGCATTTATTAAAATTAAACTTTACCAAAAACATCATCTGTTAGCATTCGTAATGAAATTTTATTATGTTCCTGTGACCGGAAAAATAGTAATTACAATTAACAGATATATATTCAACATATTGTACTGTCAAACAAACACGAAATAAAAGTATATACAACAAGTCGAATATTAGTACAGACGACATTTAATGTTAAAATCTTAAGTTCATGATTTAATTTCTTATTGTACAAAATAGAGATTGAAAGCTACATAATTTTGTATTCAACAAAATCTAATCTAAAATTTCATTGGGTGTGTACATTGCAAGAAATTTCATTTGACAAGTATCTTTCTCATGTGAAGTCAATCAATTTGATCTAGTTTTAAATATCATATGATACCAATACATTGCTTAATTACAATGCAAGACACACTTGCTCACTCAGATCAAGTTCCCTGAAATGAACTATACTAATACTCTTGGTTCAGTGGAATAGCTGCAATTGGACCCCCTCGCCCCCTCCCATCACACAGCATAACGGGGTAAGAGAGAGAGGGAGAGAGAGAGAGAGAGGGGGGGGGGGCTTGGGGTGAGCGAGAGAGAGAGAGAGAGAGAGAGAATGAGAGAGAGAGCGAAAGAAAAATGAAAACTCCGTCATTTGATGACCTTGATCTCTCGCACTTCATCCATCGACTAGGAGTAAAACCTCCCCCCCCCCCACACACACACCCTTTATTACGCCAAGAAATTATATTCCTTGATGAACTCTTACTGGATGCATGCTATGCCACAAAGTGTGGGTTCATAAAGAGAAATGTATGTGAAACAAGTCGATGTGAATAGCTCCGAAACAATTTATGAGATGAACACCAATCAACATAGTCAGTGACAATAAAGTATGGTTTCAAAAAGTAAGAAAGTTTCATGAGAACTCATTTTGCAAGACTTTCGATTACAGTATTAAACGACTTTACTTATCATAAATCAAAAATTGTAATAATTCCAAAGATGACCTTGGTATCAGATGTTTACTTGAGTTGAAAGGTATCGAAAGCTTTCGATAGGTCATTAACGGATAATTTAATCACATAAATCAAGAACTGCACTATTCTCGTAGTTCATAATGTTGACTACGCCTTTACCTGACTGCTAAGGAGGCATGTATATGCTTGGTAGTAAGCAACCAGGGGACATACATTTACAGCTATAATCCTCTCAGTAGTAGTGAGGAGTAATGCCTTACCAAATATCACTAAAACATCGACTTGGTTTCGAAACCGGGGCCTCCCGGTTACGAAACCGCTGATCTACACTGTACCACAGAGCCAAAGAACGTTTTGTGAACAAATGTTTTTATGTCGAATTCCTTATCAGAATTAGACCCAAAATAATATCATTCTCTTTCTCTTTTAACTTCGTTAACAATAGAGATTTTTTTAATATCCCGATTACGAATCATTATACATTATCTTTTTAGAAATATGCATTGCTTATACCTGACCACAGAACTGAAAATGCGTATTTTTAGTTCTGTGCACCTGACCCACTGCGAATTTTAGGTCACGCACAAAGCATGTACAATTCAATATTGTAACTGTTGAAAGGGCACGAACTGGAAAGCTGGAAAGTGTGTTTCTAAATTCCACTCACCCAAATCCGGCCCACATACATGCGTTCATTGTACATCGTTGGTATCGTTATTGGTATTGGTATTAATTTTCCATATCACAATATTTAAAAAACAATACGAAAACATGCATGTACATAGTAAAATCAATGGTATAGTGAATGGCTGGCTAACCGATTCAGCTAACAAAACTGTTCTCCCCTGGGGTCCGGGAAATTAAGATGATAACAGTTATTGTACAACAGAGAGAATAATAATACAACATCAAATAATATAATTTAGATACATATAAAACCCAAAACCTATTAAAGAAGCATAAGCACCCCCAACATCCCAAGCATATTCCATTACAGATCAGAGCAAAATTGAATTCTTTAATTTAAATTTTTGCAAAAGGTATTTAAGCTGTTGGGTAGCTAAATAGTAAACGATAGGTCATTGTACTCATGTGAGCCTTTGTGCAAAAAAAAAATCGGCAGCATTCGCTCTTTGGTTTGGGGAGTTTAATATTTCCTTGTGATCGTAGAGAATATGGATAATTACAGTATTTGAAGGACTCCTCTAAATAAGAAGGAGCCAATTTATTCACTAATTTATAAACCATTATATTTGAATTCAATTTACGTCTTGATTGGACAGATTTCCACCCTAATTTTAATAGCATGAATATCATTATTTGAAACATGATGGTTAAAAGGTTTAATTTTCAAAATGATACGGCCGGCCCTGTTTTATAATTTTTGTAGGCGGTCAGTGTGTTTCAAATCATAAACAATATCTGCATAATCAAACAGCGGAAGAATAATTGAGTTATATACCATCTTCAGATTGAATTCCGATATAAAATGTCGAAGGCGAGCTAAAAAACTTACAACTCTACTTATTTTTCTACACATTTCGTCAAAATGAGTATCCCATTTTAACTTGGTATCTAGATGCATTCCAAGATATTTCACAGTATTACTTTGAATAATACGTTTACCAGATATATTTACATTCAAGATATTATATTTCGATAACTTTGCACCAGTTTCAAATAACATACCAATGGTTTTGTCGACGTTAAGACCGAGTTAACTACAGGATAGCCAGCTTTGTATTTTACGTAGATCGAAAGTAATATTTTTGTTCAACAATACCGACACGTTTATGAGAAAAAAAATATAACACACTATCATCTGCATATAAATTGACAATTTGTAAACTTTTTTTCACAAGATCATTTATATATATACACTGTTGCTCATAACGGTGGAATATTTTTTTTTATCCCAATTTATGGAATTATTTTAAAAATAATTTAAAAATACTAGATCTAGATAATAGTATACAGTCTCAGATTTTATTGAATAATAATTTGCCAATATGTGTTTTGCGTGACTGCTAAAGCATGTATATTATGCTACTATGTTTATCAACTAGGGGACCTATGCCTTTAACCCTAATAAGGCCGGGGGGCCATTATGCCCCCCCCCCTCCCTCCACGATTTTTCTGATTGTTCGAGAACGCATATGGATGGCGCCTCGCCGCTCGCTGACTTTTTTTTTTAGAGTCTTGCGCATCTTTAAAAAAAAAAAAAAAAAAATCGGACCTATAGTTATAAGGTCACGTGACCTTTTGTCTTTGCATGTCAGCCCGAAAATCGCTCATTTTTGTGATTTGTGTACAAAACATATGGAAATGTCATTTTTCCTCAAAATAGATCAAACATTGGTTATTGGGTCTTGTTTAAAGTTTAGGTGGTTGTTTTGGGAGTCAAAATAGTTGAATTGTAGGAAGAAATGAAAAAAAAAAAAAACAATAACATAAATAAGTTAAAAAAACAATGAAATACATAAGAAATTATCAAAACAAGAGATAACATAAGGAATAAGCTGGCTCTTCCAATTTTTTTTGTCGTATTATTGTTCCAAATGGTCTAATGAATATATGTAGTGAAAAAGAATGCTTAAATATGAATAATATAGGATTTATGGGTAAAAATGTGATTTTATGACGTTATTTGCATAAATTACCATAAATATGCAAATGAGGGATTTTTTTCAAAAAATTGAAATTATCATATTGTTCTATACACTTCACTTGACATGCGTGCAAATTTTCGCGGAGATCGGCCGTTTCACGGCCGAGATCTTAGGGGGGGGGGGGGCCATAATGGCCCCCCCCCCCCCCCGGCCGTAGTAAGACTTCAAATAGCCCGGCCTTATTAGGGTTAAGTCATAAATGACAGTAATGAGGATTAATGCCTCACAAAAGGGCTCTGATATAGCACATCGACACGGTGTTGATCCTGGGGCCTCACAGTTACGAGGCCATTGCTTTGTCACTGAACCATGACTGTACGCAGCGGGGGCTATGGTAGGGGGCAGTTTCCATGAATTAAACAAAAACCAGAAAATGCAATAAATATTCAATAATTTAATGCATTCTACCCCGGTCCCCAACATAAAAAAATTCTCTGGACGGCCATGCATTATGGCTCAAGGCATGGGCACACAGAAGATTTTTATTTGAACGTCCACAGTGTCAAACACCTTCTTCAGATCGATAAACACAGCACTATAGTATAAAGGCCTCCATCCAATGCTTTTAACCATTCATCGGTGACTTTCAATAAAGATGTTACAGTCGAATGCTTTTGCCAGAATTTTTTAGACGGATGGCAAAATGGAAATGGGCCTAAAATTAGAAGTTCATCTTAGTTTCCTTATTTAAATGATGATGTCATTTAAGCAGTTTGAGATTGGTTATGATAAACACAATTAAGCAGTGATTTATTAAACAAATATGTTAAAGATTAAAGATGGAAATATAAAAGGAGCCAACAACTTCAATAGCTGTGCAGAGATTCCGTCAATTCCACAGGAAGATTTATTTTTCATCTTCCTTCAAAACATCTTCCTTTGATATTACTCTAACAATAAATAAAAATACAGCTTGACACTCTTAATCAAAAACAGATTTATGTGTGATGGAATTGTAGAAGCTAAAAGTTTTCCAACGTTCACAAGGTACTCATTACAATTTTCCCTGTGTTCAAACCATTTTTCTTTATCGGTTTGAAATATATTTTTGTTACGCTTTGATACTGCAACAGCAGTTATCATAACTGGATCAGCACAGGGAAATACTTTATGCTCTAGGCCAGCGTGATATTGAGAGTGGTGCGACTCCTTCTTAAACATTATCGCCACTAATTACAATTTCTTATTGCTCATTAACTATTAACACTTTAAACTGTATTTGTCCATAACTAAAAGCTTCGTCATATTTCAAAGTAATGCTCTGTGTGGGTATTGGGTGCGTGCGTGTATGTGATGTGTGTGTGTGTGCGCGTGTGTGTATGTGTGTGAATACCGCATAGACGTTTAAATATAATACCGGCCCAGATTCTCACATCACCCCTAGCCACTTTCCCAATTATATTCTTGCCAAGTCATTCATTTCCACAAATAAAACATCATCTTTGGGGGGGGGGTGGAATTGTGAGCTCTTTGCAATACCTCCTCGTAGAAAATGTGACAAATTACAAATAGACTGAATTCGAGTGAGACAAACATAATTATAAAGAAGCATGGCACGTCGGTTTCGTCTACATGTATATACACTAATTTCGACGCAAGGAACACGTCATGACACGCGCTCTTCCATGAAAGTGTAAGAAGCCTGTTACTAAACTGGAATTATATTATTCATTTCCCTGTTAGCCCTCATGCTCTTCTCAAACTTTGCCCAGAAGAATTCTTGTCCATCTTCATCATCGTCCACCCACAGCAAGTAAGGTTTGTTCCGACTCAGCAACAGCCTTACAAGATACGGTAGGTGATCATCATCGATGTCCTCTAAGAATATGAGGATGACCTTCTCCAACTTGGTGTCATTCATATGCTCCACGGCCATACGGAGTTTGGTCATGAACCAGGTATCCTCCACTGACTGGTTGCTAAGCAACAAGACCGTCTTGTAGCTGTTCTCGATGACGTCATAGATGGCGTTTAAGTAGAAAGACGCTGGATGAAGACCGCTATCCCCGAAAACGATATGCTCCAGGTGTGGCATCCTCCCCTGCAGGAATGGCTTCATGCAATCGTTGATCCACCACTCATCATCTTCACGGAACATGAGGTTAAGCTGATACTCGTAGTCCTCGGGACCTTGATTTTCAATGATTTCTCGATATCCAAGGATGGCCAACTTTAAGAGAAATAGTTTGTGGTTCAGCCACCATCGCTTTTGGTACACGAGGACACTTAGCGACAGGACGGTCACAATTGCCAAAGATACACCAACGATAAGATAGATATTGACTCCGCAGTAATCATTAGGGTGGAACGACCAGATAGTCTGATTTTTTAGCGATTTGAAGGAAGTACTAGAGCAACGAGTCGCATTTCTATGATCGATTGTTGTATTTACCTTCTCAAGCCATTCCCTGAACCACGCAAGTTGGCAGGTACATGTGAAGGGATTGTTTGCAATGATTAACACGTTTAGACTTGTTGGTATTTGTGTGAAAGGATCTATCGTGGAGATTTGATTATTCTCGAGGGATAGAAAACGGAGACTGGTAGTTCTAGAAAACAATTGCTTCTCAATAACTGTAATATGATTAGAATTTAGTTTCAGGGTACGTAAATTCTGTAAACCCTGAAAGGCTTTCTCGGGAATGATTCTAATAAAGTTTGCGGTCAACGAGAGATATGTTAGTGTCGTGAGATTCCTAAATATCCCCGGGTTAATTTGCTGTATGCGACAGTTAAACAGATCTAGCTCATGAAGATTCCAAAGTGTGTCAAATGCGTTAGGAACCTGGTGTAAATTCTTGAATAAGTTATTCTGCAGGTTTAGTTTGTGCAACGAGACCAGTCCTGAAAAAAGTGATCTATTACTTTCAAATTGGACTAGATCTTCGGCATTGATGTACGTTTTGCACATGTCTAGAGTCCTCAGCGCCGACGTATGACTAAATTGGCCACGAGAAATAATTTTTAAGCGACTATGAAGATAGGACATATCGAGGAATACTAGATGATTCATGTTTCTGAAAGAACCAGTCATGGTGAATTCGACCAAATCTTTCATTGTGATCTTTTCTAACGAACTGGTTTCATCAAAGGCATCATCGGATATATCAAGAGGTTTATAATTCCTGCTGAAATCAAGAAATTTTAGATTTTTTAAACCAACGAACGTATTTCTGTTTACGGAGATAAGGTTGTTTTTGGCTAAGGTAAGAGTTTGAAGATTTGTTGCGTTCCATGGTATAGTTTTGATTTCATCAATGTTGCTTTGATAGAATCTCAAAGTGTTGAGATGGTGGCTCCCGTCAAACCATTGAGGATCTAATACAGCAATGTTGTTATGTGATAAATTAATACTTTCAAGCTTTTCGGCGCAAGCAAAAGATCCTCGTGGAAGCGACTTGATTTTGTTTACAGATAGATCCAAATTAACCAGAGATTTCAATCCACAAAATGACACGTTATGAAGACTAGATAAATGATTGGAACTAATGTCTAGTAACTGGAGTTTTTCGAAACCATCCAGGGCATACTCTGGAATAGTTATCAATTCGTTGCATTGTAGATAAAGTTCTATTATACCTGGAAAAAGATCTCTTGGTATTTCCGATGTATTCATGGGTACAATGGATGTTATGCCCGAGAAGGTTATGGTCGCTTTTACTATTGCCTTGTTACTCAGAAAGGACTCGGCATGGAATTTAGCCAATGATATATTATTGATGAGTAAATGTACTGCTGGTAGATCCGTGAAAACGGCACGAGGGAGACTCTTTATATCGTTATAATTCAGGTTGAATCTATCGAAGGAGCAACCCCGTAAAGCTGCGAAATCTCCTTCTTCTAGTGATCTGACTTTATTAAACGACAAATCAAAAAGTGACAAATTCTTACATCCGCAGGCATCCTCCCCATCTTCTGCAAACTGAGTAGTTTGCAGATTGTTTCCAAAGATGCGAGGAATTCCCTTGAGTCTATTGTGATATAGGATTAACGAGGATAGATGAACATTCTTCTTCAGGAGGGAAATTGGTAGGACACTGATACGGTTGCGATGGAGCCTTAATTCCTTAAGTAGTAAGAGATTACCAAACGTTTCATTCTCGATAACGTAGATGAAGTTATAACCAGCGTCTACAGTTTTTAGCTGTGTATAGTTCACGAAAGATTTGTCCAGGAGCATAGAAATGTTATTATTTGAAACGTTGAGGGAACGTAAGTCGTGTGGAAGGTTCTGGGGAACCGATGTAAGACCGCGATATGAGCAGTTGGCGCTATGGTCACTCGAGTTTTCCGAGCACGTATGATTAAGAGTTATGTTGTTGTGATCCATCACCACATCATATAGCAAGGTGAATCCACACAGTACTACGAAGCTTATTGCGTGAGCGAATACAGCCATCACGAATTCCAACCAACAGGTCGCTTATACTGAATTGATGCGAGAAAAACTGAAGGAAAATCGAAGTAGTACTCGGTCCCTAAAGATGATTACGATGAGTCAGCCTTTTCGTTCTTAAATCGAAACCCAGGTCTATCGTATAGAGGAATATTCACAGTAGAACGATGAAGTCTTTGAGGCTGCTGTAGAAATCGTGTATGATGCCTTCTCAAAATGTGTTTGTTTGTTTTAGTCGACTGCTAAGAAAGTATATTTGCATCACATACCTAGAATATATCACCACTTGATGTATTACAGTTCGAGTTATTTAAGCACCATTTCTACCTTTGGCCAACCAAGCTGGTCTAAGGATTGACTGGATGGTCTTGTTTTGTTTCCCAATAAGGTCGATAGGCCAAGTCCTGGACTACATCAGAGAGATATCCGCAAGTATGAACATTTAGTAGTTCATATAGGGTATGCGCTTTTCAGTCTCAGATTTCTGTAACGCCGTTACATTTACTTATTTTCAGCTTTGTCAATTTTCTTTGACTTTTGAAACAAGCAACTAACTTCTATTCGCCAAATGTGCAGTGGCTATGAACATGATACACCTATGTAAGATTGCAGTCCAGAGACTCGTTTCTCGGCAGAGAATGAAGACTTGTCTAAAATTAGACCCTTCATCTGCAGACTTGTTCCAAAATTGTTCTCATCAAACCGACCTTTCTCAAGCTTCTTCAGCGCGTCAAATATCGTTTAATTTCGCTTTTCTCGATGACCCTGATCAACGCTGTTCCTATTCCACCGTCTGGGTGTGTATTATTCCAGGAATTAATCCCCACAAAGCAACGTGCGCTGAGTCAAAGATGCTTTAAGTTCGAATGAGACCAGAGTCGAGATTGTGAAAGAACGTGAGATGCAACATGAAATGAAACGGTTTAGACACGTGATCAGTTTGTTAATTGTATCACGTGATCAGTGAACAAAAATGACAGTGAATTTTTATTCAATGGGGTGGTCGGTGATAGATTAGAAAGTGACTTAATATAGAGCAAACAAAGAACTGGTATTTAGCTCTCGAGGAGAATTATTTCAAGAAACGATTACTTTACTACCTGTGGCCATTATTCTTGTTTTTTATCTGGATATTATAGGCAATTTTCAAGTATCGATATGTTCAATTGCTCTCGTTGACCAATATTGTGTCTTATTAAAGTGATGTTATTATACTAATTTGTATCGAGTGCAATGCGATATGTTCCGTTTTCTTTTTAAATACTTTTTGCCTCAGCTGAGCAAATTAGCGGGCTAATTGCATCGTCTAAAAACTTTCGTATGCACTTTCCTATGCCATCTGATCAAAGGAAAATAAATGATTGATCAGCTGATCTTTGCACGATAAGAAATGTAAATGAAATGTTAAATCAGTATTGTTTTGCACAGTATAATATATGGCTATATCCATGATATTAAAAATGTTAGTATTTCAAACTCTATTTTAGTTTTAAAAACTATGTATGTAGGCCTACCTTACAGGGAGAGGAGAGTAGTGAGATATACAGAGAGAGAGATGGAGAGAGAGAGAGAGAGAGACCACTTCATATTAATGATTGTTCTTAATACCATCTTGAGTTACTGCTATGTAAGCTATTTTCATATAGGCACTTATCAATAATTATGTCGCCAGTGCAATTAGTAATAAGATAGCAGACAAGGAGAATGTTTATCTAGAGCTATCGTTTCCTTTATCTGTGATTCTTCCTGTCAGTATGATTTCTATTCAAATACTTTATTTTTTGAAAGGATCTAAAATGGAGAGAAGAAAACAAAGTCGACACAATGATGGACTGGTTCAATAACCAGAGGTGAGTGGTAAGGAAACATAATTTCTAATTGTTGTAATACGACGCGATCGCAAAGGCTTTCAGGAAATCAAGATCTTTTTCTTGTTATAAGCTGCACAGCCCTTTGAAGTATACTAGAAGAAAAAGAATCCCAGTGTAATTTCAATACTGCGTTGTGTGTCCCAAAGAAATCACATTCGGATTGCATAATACGTCATTCTAATGTTTGCAAATTTAAATAATTATATTTGATGGACATAGCTTGCAATATTGCTAAGAGGTAGATTTTTCGAAAGCCTTAAATTGCCATCGGATTATACAAGAAGGTCAATGTTTTCATAATGATTGATCCTAAATAAAAATTAAGATATAAAGCAGAAAGAAAGATGAACAAACGATATGGAAAACAAAATAAGACAGAAAAAGAAATCCACATTACTATACGGAAGTTCAAAACAATTCGGCATTTCAAGATGAAACGAACATTTTAAATATAACCACTAACATTTAAGCACTTAACACATACACTAATGGTTATTCCTGTAGTGATAGCTACATGTAGTTTAACAGAGTCTGCAAAAACAGACTAGCATGTGTAACTAAATATAGAATGACCTGCAACCCATGATGACTCATGCCAGGTCATGTTATGAAACAAGGAGTACTTGTACAGGAGATGACTACAAAGATGTCTGACTGACATAGAGCCTCAATAAAGCTATACAACTTATTAGTTCAATCAAAGCTCTCCAATTTGTCTTCTATAAGAACATAATATGGTGTCAGAACTTGGCAGCCAGTGTTTGTGCTGAGCAACCCAGCCTACAGTATATATATGGAGGAATCATTGAAATCAAGTAAGTTCAATCCAATTCTTTGTGATGTGAGAGATGATGAGAGGGCTTAGAGTCTAATACCCCATTCACAGTGGTTTTGAAATTTGTAGCGGCGTTGTAGCGGAGCGGCGATACCGCCATAACACCGCTACAAATGCATTCACAGTAGAAAAGTTATCCCGCTGCAGCAGCGGGATAAATATCATGTACCCATTCACGCTGCAGCGGGTGATTTTTATTACCTCCGTAACAAACACGTGTATGCATGGCTCATGACCCGCGAGTGACCCCGATATGACCGGAAATACTTCAGCGCGGGGTTTTCGAGTGCAAAAGGTAAACATGTCAAGTTGCTTTTTGTATCCTCGATCATATTACTTTTTAAAAAACTAGCATTTTTATTGCTTCCAGTCAGAATATTTTAATTTTTTGAAGTGTGAAATATTTTTATTTGGATAATTATAATATCTACATAATAATAAAATCAATTTGAATCCACTGGTTACTTTATTTCTATTTCACTTTATGTTCCCCATTGCTGGAGAAAAGAGGTCAGTGATAGGTAAGTAAACAAATCACACGTGTTTGTCGCGGTGTTATAGCGGAGAGCCTTCACACTGAGTAAACACCGCGACAGCAGCGGGACTGTCCCGCTGCTGTAGCTAGGCGAACCTAGCGATAGTTTGTCGCGGCGTTATCGCGAGGCGGTGTTATCCCGCGATAGTTTATAACGGGTCCGAGCCTTCACACTGAAGACAACACCGCGACAGCAGCGGGACAGTCCCGCTGCTGTCGCGGTGTTTGAGGCCACTGTAATACCCCATTCACAGTGGTTTTGAAATTTGTAGCGGCGTTGTAGCGGAGCGGCGACACCGCCATAACACCGCTACAAATGCATTCACAGTAGAAAAGTTATCCCGCTGCAGCAGCGGGATAAATATCATGTACCCATTCACGCTGCAGCGGGTGATTTTTATTACCTCCGTAACAAACACGTGTATGCATGGCTCATGACCCGCGAGTGACCCCGATATGACCGGAAATACTTCAGCGCGGGGTTTTCGATTGCTCGATCATATTACTTTTTAAAAAACTAGCATTTTTATTGCTTCCAGTCAGAATATTTAAATTGTTTGAAGTGTGAAATATTTTTATTTGGATAATTATAATATCTACATAATAATAAAATCAATTTGAATCCACTGGTTACTTTATTTCTATTTCACTTTATGTTCCCCATTGCTGGAGAAAAGAGGTCAGTGATAGGTAAGTAAACAAATCACACGTGTTTGTCGCGGTGTTATAGCGGAGAGCCTTCACACTGAGTAAACACCGCGACAGCAGCGGGACTGTCCCGCTGCTGTAGCTAGGCGAACCTAGCGATAGTTTGTCGCGGCGTTATCGCGAGGCGGTGTTATCCCGCGATAGTTTATAACGGGTCCGAGCCTTCACACTGAAGACAACACCGCGACAGCAGCGGGACAGTCCCGCTGCTGTCGCGGTGTTTGAGGCCACTGTGAATGGGGTATGAGTGTATGTCAAGAGAATGTAGTTATGTCCATAATAGTTAGCGCTGTCGTTGTATGGATTGGAGTGCATAGTTTTGTGCCGGGCCAGTTCCAATATAACGGGCAGTAAGCGTGACTTATATGGGACATGAACATACAGAATAACTCAGTGAAAGTTAATAGTTGAGCTTAACTCTAAAAAGGCCGGGCTATTTGAGGTCTTAGTATGGCCGGGGGCCGGGGCCATTATGGCCCTCCTTAAGATCCTTGCCGTGAAGCGGCCGATTGCCGCGAAAATGTGCACGCATGTCAAGTGAAGTGTATAGAATAATATGATAATTTCAATATTTTGAAAAATTCACTCATTTGCATATTTATGGTAATTTATGCAAATAAAGTCATAAAAATCACATTTTTACTCATAAATCCTATATTATGCATATTTAAGCATTCTTTTTCATTACATATATTCACTAGACCATTCTGAATAATAATACGTCAACAAAATTTGGAAGAGCCAGCTTATTCCTTATGTTATCCCTTGTTTTGATAATTTCTTATGTATTTCATTGTTTTTTTAACTTATGTATTCATTGTTTTTGTTGTTTTATTTCATTTCTTACTACAATTCAACTATTTTGACTCCCAAAACAACCAACTAACTTTAAACAAGACCCAATAACCCATGTTTGATCTGTTTTTAGGGAAAATGACTTTTCCATATGTTTTGTACACAAATCACGAAAATGAGCGATTTTCGGGCTGACATCCAAAGACAAAAGGTCACGTGACCTTGTAACCGTAGGTCCGATTTTCAAAATAATTCTTTTAAAAGTTGCGCAAGACTCGAAAGAAAAAAGTCAGCGAGCGGCGGGGCGCCATCCATATGTGTTCCCGAGCAATCAGAAAAATTGTGGAGGGGGGGGCATAATGCCCCTAGTCTGCAAGCACAAACCCTGGTCAGTCGTAAAAGTGAGTCTGCACTATAAGACTACTGTATACCATGTACTGTAGCTGCTCCTGATATTGACACAACCAGTAGGTAGCTGGGCTAGACTTCTCTCAAGGCACAATGATTTGTTTGATTAAGTGTCAAATTAGGGTCTGTGCCTGCAGACTATAATGCCCCCCGGCCTTATTAGGGTTAAAGTAATTGTTGCAAAGATACAAAAAGAAAAAGCTAATTGTTATGCTGTTCATGTGAGTGACTACACTAGGCTAAGAAACAAAAAGAAACAAAATGGAAAATCTCAGTCAACCTCCTCCACTCGACTTAAAGGGAAATATTTCCGAGAACTGGAGAAGATTTAAACAGAAATTCACTCTATACAATGTTGCCTCAGGAATGTCTGAAAAAGATGAAAAGTTCCAAACATCAATGCTTCCACACGTGATTGGCGATGCTGCCTTGGAATTGTATAATACGTTTGTATTTGCTGAGGGTGAGAGCATGAAGCTTGAGAAAGTGTTGAACAAATATGAGGAATATTGCATGCCGAAACGTAATCTAACGTATGAGAGACGTAGATTTTTCACAAGATCTCAGTTAGTGCATGAGAGTGTTGATCAGTACGCAACAGAATTGCGGAGTCGTGCTCAGTCATGTGAGTTTTCCATGTTGAAAGAGAGTCTTATCCAGGACAGAATTATCTGTGGTATTTTAGACGATGGTCTAAGAGAACGTTTGTTGAGGCAAGATGATCTTATATGGGATAAAACGTTGCAAGTATGTCGTGCGGCTGAACAAACTCGAACGCAGGCACAAGCGTCGAGTTCCGCAGGGGAAAACGCCTCGATTCCGGTAGATTCTTTCAGCAAGACTAAGAAGAAATTTCCTGGTTCAAAGTCAAAACGGTCAAAACCTCAAGGTCGTAATGAAAGTGATGCATGTAGCAGGTGCGGAAACCGACATAGCAAAAACACAAGGTCAAACATGCAAGAAGTGCAGTAAGCAAAATCATTTTGCTAAATGTTGTAAAACCCCAGTAGCCGAGGTCAATTAACTGCAGCACTTGGAGGTAGATTCAGAAGGTTTCATGATTTGCTCTGTTGAATCAAAAGAATCCAAGGATGAATGGATAGTTAATCTACTAGTCAATAACCAGCGGGTTGACTTCAAGGTTGATACTGGTGCTCAGGCGAATCTTCTTCCTGAGACAGTATTTCACAAATTGAAACCAAAACCAAAGCTACAAAAAGCCAAAGTGATGTTGACAGGTTAATAGGGACTTTTAGATTTGCGTGGACTGATACGTGGTACTTCCATTCACGGCAGTGCTTTAAAAGGACGTCGATCGTAGCATAGACCTATTGTCTTCGTGCGAATCTAAAAGTCCCTATTATGAGACAGATATCCCGGTCAAAGGTCGTTGTTGTGTACAAGTTGAGTACAAAGGGATCAAAGGCAATGTGCCGTGTCTAGTCATTCCTGGAAATCGTCAGCCTTTGTTAGGATTACAGACAAGTGAAGACTTGTATCTGGTGAAACGGGTGTATCATGTTGAGAAACAAACTGAACACGTAACGGGTAAAAGTGTAGTTCAAGACTATCAAGATGTGTTTGTAGGTCTAGGTTGTCTTCCTGGTAAACACCACATCACATTGAGAGAGGACGCACATCCTGTTCAGCATGCATGTCGCAAAGTTCCATTTCCACTTCAAGATAAACTCAAAGATGCGTTAGATAAGATGGAACGAATGGACGTAATCACACGAGTTGATGAGCCAACTGATTGGGTTTCTTCTCTCGTGGTGGTGATGAAAAAAAAATGGTCAGCTCAGGTTCTGTCTAGATCCAAGAGACCTGAACCGAGCAATCAAAAGAGAACACTATCAATTGCCATCAAGAGCTGAAATAACTGCACATTTTGCAGGAGCCAAATACTTCAGCAAGTTAGATGCATCTAATGGTTTTTGGCAGATCCAACTAGATGACGACAGCTCCAAACTTTGTACGTTTATCACGCCGTACGGAAGGTACAAGTTCTTGAGACTACCTTTTGGTATTTGTAGTGCTCCGGAAGTATATCACAAGATAGTGCACCAACTGTTTGCACACATTTCGGGAGTTAACACAATGATGGATGATGTGATTGTATGGGGAACTACCCAACAGGAGCATGATGACAGGTTGAGAGAGGTTCTCAGCATTGTGAGAAAAATGAATCTCAAGTTGAACAAAGACAAATGCGAGTTCAATGTCAAGAAGCTCACATTCATTGGTGACTTGATCAGTGATCAAGGATTTCAACCTGATCCAAAGAAAGTGTCTGCTATCTTGAACATTGAGAGACCGAAATGTCGGAAAGATGTCCAACGGTTCTTGGGTATGATCAATTACCAAGGGAAGTTCATTCCAGATCTGTCGACCAAGTCAGCAGCGCTGAGACATCTACTAGACAAAAAGAATGTATGGACATGGGATCATGCACAAGAGGATGCATGGAATCAGCTGAAGCAAGCTCTGATACAAGAGCCAGTCCTACATTTCTATGAATGCAAGAAACCAACCAAGCTGTCAGCAGACGCATCCAAGGATGGTATTGGTGCAGTGCTACTACAGCAATATGATCAAGATTGGGTTCCGATCGCATATGCATCTAGATCAATGACTGATGCAGAGACTAGATATGCACAAATCGAGAAAGAATTGCTGACACTGTGTAACGATAAATGTGAAATATGATATAAAAATAAACAGAAAACCCATCTCCCTGCCGAAGTCAAACTAATCTACTTTAGAGCGTGTCTCTCCTTCCATTGTTTTAACATGCTCATATGCTTCTCTTTTGTCGATGTTGTTTTCAGATGCAGCAAAGTTTGACAATGAAAGCTGGACCAAACCTAAGAAGCTCTCCTATTGGCTGGAGCTACTGGAACCCAGTGACGTAGATCCTGACTTTCAGGAGATGGGCGAGGAGTTTTCCAAAATCGATCTTAACGATTAGATCAATACATCATCGTTATTGTCTTTCAGATGGATCGGTATTCATGCCAAAACACTACCCAATTACATTTCTAAAATAGGAACTATAATTTTGTTGTGTGTGCAAGTTTTAGCAAAGGTGATGATCAGGTGTTAAGCTTTAAGGGTTATACCTACATTATCTAGACACATATTATAAACATACGTGTATCCGTATGGTACATTTTAAAAGAAAATGCATATAAAACAATATCCTAAAAGTTTTGAGTTTCCTTTTTTAAATGAAAAGTGTTTTGATTTGTGTGTGGCAGCTAATGTTTCGGTATGAATGTGAACATTGTGCGTACGCAATTTGAGTAGTAGTTTATATTGTAATTGTAAGCTCAGAAACACCTTTATGCTCTAATTATAACACATGGTCACATGTAATTAGGAAAAACAGCCAAAACACATCGCTGTTATCAACTTAGTATAGACAGTTCCTATCGCCGTCTCATATCCTTCTTTGAAAAGAGGGTAGAATAAGCACAGCAAATCAGGAATAGAACAGGTAAATAAAAAAAGATTTATGATTTAAAAAAAAAAATAAAAAAAAATTCTCTCATACATGTACATTTCTTCCAAACAAGACACACATTCGCTAATAATAATAATAATAATGTAACTTATATCGCGCCAAATCCACTCTGTGGAGTGCTCAAGGCGCGTGTAAACAGGAAAAAAAGATCAAGACTTGAAAAGAAATGTTTTGAGATGAGTTTTGAAAGAATCAGAGGATAAACATTTTTTGATGTCTTCAGGAAGGCCATTCCATAATTTAGGACTAGAGTATGCAAATGATCTTTCTCCCCACGTTTTGGTAATTTTGGGGGTCACAAGAAAATTGGAAGTGGATGAGCGTATAGGTCTTGCAGGAGTGTAGTTTTGGATTAGAGAGATAAGGTATTGAGGAGCAGAGCCGTGATCGTAGTCGAGTTTTTAACGCACCTTTATTGTAGTCTCGGTCCAAGGACAGTATATTCAAGGGCTCTCAGTGACCCCTTCCCTCCCCTAGTGGCGGATCCAGGGGACCGGGGCCCGCCCCCCCCCCCCCTGGGGAAAAACGTGTAAAATTTTACCTTTTTTTAGACGGGTCCCCTCTCCTAGTGCTCAAGGGGGGGGTGCGATTTTCAAATTTTCGGGCACAAAAAAAAAAAATGAGTGCCCCCCCCCCGCCCCCACTGAGCGAATTATCGGCCGGTTGTTTCGCCGCTAAATATTTCTTCACGAATTGGGCCCCCTCCCCTGCCGCCGGCTGGATCCGCCCCTGATCCCCCTCCCCCTCCCTCTCTCTCTCTCTCTCTTTCTCTAATGTCCACACGACCCCTACTCTTTGCGTCGCTTTTCATCTTTCTTCTTTCCCTCCGACTCTCCCAGTTTTGTCTGCATTCACATTGCTATATATCTCTCTTTCTCTTTGTTCAAAGTCTAATGCATATCTTCAAATTACACATTACTAAAGACATCATCTGTTTCGTACTGAAATTTTATTATGTTCCTTTGACCGAAAAATAGTAATTATAATTAACAGATAGATATTCAACATATTGTACCGTCAAACAAACACGGAATAGAAGTATATACAACAAGACGAATATTAGTGCAATACAAGTACAGGTGACATTTTATGTTAAAATGTTAAGTTCATGACTTAATTTCTTATTGCACAAAATAGAGATTGAAAACGACATAATTTTGTATACAACAATATTGTCATCTGAAATTTCATTGGGTGTCTACATTGCAAGAAATTTCATTTGAAAAGAATCTTTCTCATGTGAAGTCAATTAATTTGATCTGTTCCTTAATATCATATGATACAAATAAATTGTTTATGCAAGATGCAATTGCTTCACTCACATCAAGTTCCCTGAAATAAACTATACTAATAATTTTGATATGATTTCAGTGGAGTTGCTGCGATTGGACGCCACCACCCCTCCCATCACAAATCATAAAGGGGTAAGAGAGAGAGAGAGACAGAAAGGGGAAGGTGAGTGATAGAGGGAGAGGGGGAGAGGGGTGGTGGTGAGCAAGAGAGAGAGAGAGAAAGATAGATGGTAACATTAAAAACTCGGTCATTTGATGGCCATGAACTCTCGCACTTCATCCATCGACTACGAGTAAAACCTTTGCCCCCCCCTCCCCCACACACCCTATGACATCAAGGAGTTATAATCCTTGATGAACTCTCATTTAGTGCACGTTATATACCTCACTTCAGAAATCTAGCCATCAGATTGGCCTAATTTGGAGTCGTGATTTTAGCCATGCCCCGCCTACCAGTCAATAGTCTTTTGAAAAGCGCCCTTTTCAAAAGACCATTGACTGGTAGGCGGGTATGAGTACTGCGATCCCCTTTGGTTTACGTGTTAATTAACTTAGTTTGTGCGGAGTTTGTGCGCGACTACCATACATTTTTTGTGCGATTAATTTGGTTGCTACAAACACAGCGCAGATTTAAGCACACAAACTCGAGTGGCGCGATCAGACACCCTCTTAAGACTAGGTCTTGATAGCGTAAACAAACTTGATTACCATGATTGGTAAGTCGCACATGTATTCTATGACCCTTTTCGCTATATACAAGTTATAATGACTGCTTTAATATTCGAGGCACACCTCGGGACGATAGCACGATGTAACCCCCCCCCCCCCCCCCCTTAACCCTAATAAGGCCGGGCTATTTGAAGTCTTACTACGGCCGGGGGGGCCATTATGCCCCCCCCCCTAAGATCTCGGCCGTGAAACGGCCGATCTCCGCGAAAATTTGCACGCATGTCAGGTGAAGTGTATAGAACAATATGATAATTTCAATTTTTTGAAAAAAATCCCTCATTTGCATATTTATGGTAATTTATGCAAATAACGTCATAAAATCACATTTTTACCCATAAATCCTATATTATTCATATTTAAGCATTCTTTTTCACTACATATATTCATTAGACCATTTGGAACAATAATACGACAACAAAATTTGGAAGAGCCAGCTTATTCCTTATGTTATCTCTTGTTTTGATAATTTCTTATGTATTTCATTGTTTTTTAAACTTATGTATGTTATTGTTTTTTTTTTTTTTTCATTTCTTCCTACAATTCAACTATTTTGACTCCCAAAACAACCACCTAAACTTTAAACAAGACCCAATAACCAATGTTTGATCTATTTTTAGGAAAAATGACATTTCCATATGTTTTGTACACAAATCACAAAAATGAGCGATTTTCGGGCTGACATGCAAAGACAAAAGGTCACGTGACCTTGTAACTATAGGTCCGATTTTTTTTTTTTTTTTATTTAAAGATGCGCAAGACTCTAAAGAAAAAAGTCAGCGAGCGGCGAGGCGCCATCCATATGCGTTCTCGAACAATCAGAAAAATCGTGGAGGGGGGGGCCATAATGGCCCCCCCCGGCCTTATTAGGGTTAAGCGTATAAAAACAACTATGTCTCTCATAGCAGTCATTATTTACTATTCCACGGAGTATGGGTTCATAAAGAGAAATTTATGTTAATTATTTACAAGTTGATGTGAATAGCTCCTTAACAATTTATAAGATAAACATCCATTAACATAGTCAGTGACCATTGATCTATGGTTTCGAAAGATACAGAAAGTCCCATTAAAACGCATTTTGCATGACTTTTGAATACAGTATTAATTAAACGACTATAAATATCATAAATCAAAAATTATAATAATTCCAAAGACAACATTTGTATCAGATGTTTACTTGAGTTGAAAGGTATCGAAATCTTTTAATAGGTCATAAATTGTGTTTATAAACATCAACATAACGGATAATTTAATGACATAAATCAAGAACTGCACTGTTATCATAGTTCATAATGTTAAATACGCCTTTAGTATCATCCTTCAACACGAAAGTATACGAATAACGCATAAAGGTGGTTGGTTTGATGGTTTATTTTACCTGACTGCAAAGTAGACATGTGTATGTTTGGTAATAAGCAACCAGGGGACAGACAACTATAGTCCTGTCCGAGAGACTTGGTAGTGAGGATTAATGCCTTACCAAAGATCACTAACGCATCGATTTGGTTTCGAAACCGGGGCCTCCCGGTTACGAGTCCACTGCTCTACCACTGAGCCAAAGAACGTTTGATGAATAAATGTTAATAGGCTTTCATGTCGAATTTTATCTTGACAGCATGTTTCATTAATTCTGTTCAATAGTAGATCATACATATTATTACCATATCCATATTAGACCCAAAATAATATCCTTCTCTTCCTCTTGTAACTTTGTTAACAATAGAGAATTCTCTAATATCCCGATTACGAATCAATATACATTATCTTTTTAGAAACATGAAGTGATTATACCTGACCCACTGCGAATTTGAGGTCACACACAAACCATGAACAATTTAATATTTCAACAAAAAGTTGAAAAGGCACGAACCAGACACTGGAATATGTGTTTCGAAATTCCACTGCTCCCACAAACATGCGTTGACTGTACATCGATATGCTTTGATACTTTCAATTTACTTTACAAAATGGGAGGCCTTGGAAGGTTTTGTGTGATATTCAATATTCAACTAAATACACTTGAAAGAAGCAGCCACCCAGCCCTCTATCACGTCAGTCTTTCTTTGTTTCTTTTTTTTTTAATAATAATCTTTCTCTCTCTCTCTCTCTGGGGAGTTTTTTGTCTTCTCAGAAGTGGTAGCCTACTAGTTCCTTTTGTATTCTTGGCAAAGAACAAACTATTTCATCTCCACAAATAAAATATCATCTTGAGGGGGTGGGGGTTGAAGTGTGAGCTCTTTGCAATACCTCCTTGTAGAAAAACTTACATGCATTTTCACAGTTTTGAAATGAACTAAATTTAAATGAGACAAACACAATTGTCAAGACGCATGTCACATCGGATTAGCCTGCATGTTTATATACAACGCACGTCCAGTTACAGCCACACGCCATGACACGCGATCTTCCATACAAGTGTAAGAAGACACGTTTGTTTGATCTGTTACTAAACTGGAATGACATTATTCATTTCCCTGTTAGCTCTCATGCTCTTCTCAAACTTTGCCCAGAAAAGTTCTTGTCCATCTGCATCATCATCCACCCACAGGAAATAAGGTTTGTTCCGACTCAGCAACAGCCTTACAAGGTACGGTAGGTGGTCACTATCGATGTCTTCTAAGAATATGAGGATGACCTTCTCCAACTTGGTGTCATTCATATGCTCCACGGCCATACGGAGTTTGGTCATGAACCAGGTATCCTCCACTGACTCGTTGCTAAGCAACAAGACCGTCTTATAGCTGTTCTCGATGACGTCATAGATGGCGTTTAAGTAGAAAGACCCTGGATGAAGACCACTATCCCCAAACACGATGTGCTCGAGGTGTGGCATCCTCCCCTGCAGGAATGGCTTCATGCAATCGTTAATCCACCACTCATCATCTTCACGGAACATGAGGTTAAGCTGATACTCGTAGTCCTCAGGACCTTGATTTTCAATGATTTCTTGATACCCAATTATGGCCAACTTTAAGAGAAATAGTTTGTGGTTCAGCCACCATCGCTTTTGGTACGTGAGGACACTTAGCGACAGAACGGTCACGATTGCCAAAGATACACCTACAATAAGGAAGATATTGACTCCGCAGTAATCTTTAGGATGGAACGACCAGATAGTCTGATTTGTTAGCGATTTGAAGGAAGTACTAGAGCAACGAGTCGCATTTCTTTGATCAATGTTTGTATTCATCTTGTCTAGCCATTCTCTGAACCACGCAAGTTGGCAGGTACATGTGAAGGGATTTGTCGCAATGATTAACACATTTAGACTTGTTGGTATTAATGTGAAAGGTTCTATCGTGGAGATTTGATTATTCTGGAGGTATAGATTCTGGAGACTGGGAGTTCTAGAAAACAATTGCTTCTCGATAACTGTAATAGAGTTAGAATTTAGTTTTAGGGTAAGTAAATTCTGTAAATCCTGAAAAGCTTTCTCGGGAATGATTCTAATAAAGTTTGCGGCCAACGAGAGATATGTTAGTGACGTGAGATTCCTAAATACCCCCGGGTTAATTTGGTATATTTGACAGTCAAACAGATCTAGGTCAAGAAGATTCCAAAGTGTGGTAAATGCGTTAGAAACCTGGTGGAAATCAACGAAGAAGTTACTTTGCAGTTTTAGGGTGTGCAACGAGACTAGTCCTGAAAACAGTGACCTATTGCTTTTAGAATTGACTAGATCTTCGGCTTTGATGTAAGTTCTGGATAAGTTTAGAGTTCTCAGCGCCGACGTATGACTAAATTGGTCATGGAAAGTAACTTCTAAGCGTCTTTGAAGATATGACATATCGAGGAATGTTAGGTGATGCATGTTTCTGAAACAACCTGTCATGGTAAATTCGACCAAATTTAGCATTATAATATTTTCTAAAGAATTGGTTTCTTCAAAGGTATCAACGGTCATATGGAGAAACTTATTCCTTGAGAAATCGAGAAGTTTCAGATTTGTTAAACCAACGAACGTATTTCTGTTCACGGAGTTAAGGTTGTTATTGGCTAAGCTAAGGGTTTGAAGATTTGTTGCGTTCCATGGTATAGTTTTAATTTCATGAATGTTGCTTTGATAAAATGTCAAAGTGCTGAGACTATGGCTTCCGTCGAACCATTGAGGATCTAATACAGAAATGTCGTTACGTGATAAATTAATGCTTTCAAGCTTTTCGGCGCAAGCAAAAGATCCTCGTGGAAGCGCCTTAATATTGTTGACAGATAGATCCAAATTAACCAGCGACTTCAATCCACAAAATGACTCGTTATGAAGACTAGATAAACGATTGGAATTAATGTCTAGTACCTGGAGTTTTTCGAAACCATCCAGGGCATACTTTTGAATAGTTATCAATTCGTTGTATTGTAGATAAAGTTTTATTATACATGGAAAAATATATTTTGGTATTTCCGATGTATTCATGGGTACAATAGATTTTATGCCCGACCTGGTTAATGTCACCTTTACTATTGCCTTATTACCCAGAAAGGACTCGGCGTGGAATTTAGCCAATGATATATTATTGATGAGTAAATGTACTGCTGGTAGATCCGTGAAAACGGCACGAGGGAGACTGTTTATATCGTTATAATTCAGGTTGAATCTATCGAAGGAGCAACCCCGTAAAGCTGCGAAATCTCCTTCTTCTAGTGATCTGACTTTATTAAAAGACAAATCAAAAAGTGACAAATTCTTACATCTGCATGCGTCCTCCCCATCTTCTGCAAACTGAGTAGTTTTCAGATTGTTTCCAAAGATGCGAGGAATTCCTTTGAGTCTATTATGATGTAGGATTATCAAGGATAGATGACAATTCTTCTCCAGGAGGGAAATGGGTAGGACACTGATATTGTTGTGACGGAGCATCAATACCTTAAGTAGCAGGAGAGCATGAAATGTTTCATTCTCAATGAGGTAGATGAAGTTATAACTAGCGTCTACAGTTTTCAGCTGTGTATAGTTCACGAAAGATTTGTCCAGGAGCATAGAGATGTTATTATTGGAAACGTTGAGGGAACGTAAGTCGTGTGGAAGGTTCTGGGGAACCGATGTAAGACCGCGATATGAGCAGTTGGCGCTATGGTCACTCGAGTTTTCAGAGCACGTATGATTAAGAGTTATGTTGGTGTGATCCATCATTACACCATATCGCAGAGTGATTCCACACAGTACTACGAAGCTTATTGCGTGAGCGTACATAGCCATCACGAATTCCAACCAACAGGTCGCTTATACTAAATTGATGCGAGAAAAACTGAAGGAAAATCGAAGTAGTAATCGGTCCCTAAAGTAAAAGATGATTACGATGAGCCAGCCTTGTGGTTTTTAGAATGAAACCTAGGCCAATTTTAAAAGGAAATATCCACGGTAGAATGATTAAGTCTTTGCGGCTGCTGTAGAAATCGTGTTCAAGCCAATCAAACCAATCAAGCCTTCTCAAAATTAGTTTGTTCAATTGTGTCATATAGTTGACTGCTAAGAAAGTACTTTTGTGTCACATACCCAGAATATCACCACTTGTCTTGATGTATTTAGTTGGAGTGATTTAAGCACCATTTCTACCTCTGGCCTAGACCTACGAAGCTAATCCAAAAGTTGACTGGATGGTCCTTTTTTTGCTTCCCAAGAAGGTCGATAGGCCAAGTCCTGGACTGCATCAAAGAGATATCCGCAGGTATGAACATTCAGTAGTTCCTACAACTGTGCTCTTGACTGTCACTCGGTGGTCTTTTCGTTCATTTGTCCTACATAGTATGCGTTTTTTTTTTAGTCTCAGATCGCTGTAACTTCATTACAATAACTCAATTTCAGCTTTGTCATTTGTCTTCGACTTTTGAAACAAGCAACTAACTTCCTTTCGCACAAATATGCAGGATACATCAATAAGATTGCAGTCCAGAGACTCGGTTCTCGGCAGAGAGTTAAGGCTTATCTAATATCAGTTCCTTCATCAGCAGGCTTGTTTCAAGATTGTTCTCATCAAACCGACCTTTCTCTAGCTTCTTAAGCACGTAGATTATCCTTTTATTCCGCTTTTCTTGATGACCCTGATCAACATTGTTCCTCTTCCCTCATCTTGGTGTATATTATATTAGGAATTAATCCTCACAAAGCAACATGTGCTGAGTCAAAGATGCTTTAAGTTCGAATGAGACAATATTCAAGATTGTGAAACACCGCGAGATGCAAAATGAAATGAAGCGTCGGTTAAGCCAGGTAATCAGATTGTTAGTAATTGTACGTGGTCATTGAAAAAACAAACAATAAAATTACTTTGATGGGCAGTCTTTGATGGATAAGGAAATGACGGAGCTTAATATTGAGCAAACAAGGAACTGAGATACTTACTTTTCAAGAGGAAGGATGCTTTAAAGAAAAAGCTCTCGAGGATAAAAAATACCCCATTGATTTAATCAAATAGATCTCATTCAAATGTATCTCATTATTGAAAGAAACAATGTTTAACGGTTACTTTACAGCTCGTGGTTGATATTCTTGGCTTTTATCCAGTTTTTATTTCAAGTTTATATATATATATATATATATATATATATACAATGCCTGTCGACGACCAATATCCTGTCTTGAGTGATATTGCTGTACTAATTTTTGTCGAGTGTAATGTGATATGTTCTGTTTTCTTTTGAAATATGTTCTGCCTTTGTTTTCTTAAGGTTTTTAACGATTCTATTTTGCATACCCCAAATTCGCATTGCTTTGTTTTGTCTGTATGGTTGTTTGTTAAATTGAGTTGAATTGAATTCATCTATTTATTCAAGGTAAAAACCGAAACAGTGACAAGACTGGATTCAGTTGGGGCCGTATCAAACATAAAAAATATATAAATTGAAAAACATTGAAATATAAATACATTTATATTATAACATGCAGTTGAAATAAAAGAAATTAAAACAAATGATGGTATACAAAATTAATAAAATTATACAATTATCTTAAAACAAAAAATAAAACAAAAAACATTAAAACTGAACAGATCGAAAAAGTTCAAGGTTTAGAAAAACAGTATTTATACTGAGAGAGTTACCCTGTCTAAATAAAACGAAATAAATAAATAAATAAATAAATAAAAACAGTTCAAAATAAGTATAAAAATAATGTATAAAATATATAAATACAAATTTAAAGAGAGGGAAAATACACTCGCCTGTAAAACTTTTATAGCAACGAAATATAATAACATATTGCATAATCAAAATGAAAAAGCACATAGATGAACAATACTTTTCTATCTCAAATAACTACCAGAAAGATAAAATCATTCAAAATACCCAAACGGAAACATCAAACGTTGTTAATGAAGAAAATTTCTTTAAAAAAATAATATAACAATTTACAACTCAAACATCACAGAATGACACACCCCCATAATAGATAATGAGTATTCGAGTACTCATTAATATACATATACAAACAGTAGGTACCAATTTCCAAATTTCCAAACAAAACAGCGCCTCTATGTAAAAAGGGTATGTTTAGCCGAGTTATATTTTTGCTTGAGTATTACTTTAAAATGTTTTGAACATCATTCTAACGGTCTTTTTTCCCCTTTTCTTTTCAAGTGTATCCCATCCAAGGTTTTTAATGTTTTGAAGACACTTTTCACAATAAGGAATATCCCTTTATTATGTTACAATAAGTAAGGTGGAATGCAATTAGGGCATTATCTTTATCAATAATTGTCTTCCTTCCTTTTAGAAATCTTTATTTGACGACTCTTGTCGACCTTTAAAACTTTATTCAATGAATGATTTCACTCTGGATTCTGATGGAGATTACACTCTTCGGCTCGAGGAAGTTTTACCCTTCAGATTGAGTTGTGAGCGAATAGTTCACTGTTCGTGGTGCCACTGTTACACGCTGCGTTGTGAAGAGAGTTTCACTCTTCAGAATGGACAGAGTTTTCAATAGGAAATCGAAATAGATCTTTTCTGACTTTGAATTTGTCGCAATTTTCACTGTGACTGCATTTGAGCCAAAGAAAATAAACAATACACAAAGGTCCCTACAGGAGCATTGTTGAACATTAATTCTTGCACCAGTTGTTCCGTTCATTTCATGAAAACTCTTTGTTTCATTTATGTACTAAATTGAAATACCAGGTTTCCAGGATGTCCTGGAATTGGGGCATTTCTGTCCTCAAATTAGTCTCATGTTATCACTGTTTGACTGTAGGATGAGTCGGGCCCAAGGTGGCGGTATTTCAATATAGACTTTGAGGACCTTGAGTGATTTTTTTATGTACAATGCTGAGGAACATAATTATATACATAGAATCAATTTGTCACAAGTGTACAGACTTCGTGTGATATTTAGAGAAAACATCTTTTGAACTTTATGATGGAAATGGCAGGATAATATGTGATGAATCACCAACGAATAACAACATTAATTTCAAAGGACTAAAACTTACAATTGTCTATCCGTTTTCACTCCAGTTGTTCTTGCCCGACATGGCAATAAGAAGTTTATGCAGACTGGATGTTAAGTATTGTACTTCATTCATTAATCACACGTCGTTAATGGAACGAATCATCACTAGGTCCCCAGGAAAGAAAAGCCATAAATTTGAATATGTTAGTAAACCGGTCTATTGTTTTTAAAATGTTAAAGGTAATACAAAGTTTTGGTATGGGGTCGTGACTTTGGTTCAAATTTACATATTGGAAGCATATGCGATCCTACAATATTCAGTGATCGTTGTCGCGGTCGAAATCGACTCTAAAGTTATGAAATTGTAAATAATAAACACTTTATGTTGTATAGCTCCCTCTCAAGGTCAAGATATTAATTAAGATATAAAACAATGTTTCTTGACTAACATCGACCGATTAGCTATTCCCGTTCGAAAATTATATACCACAACTACATATTCTGAGATTTTCATGTTCGCAGCTACCATTGTATGGCCGTAGTAGCTATTTGAAATTTATCAAAATTTACCGGGAGCACCGGTAAATCTTTATATTAAATTTTTATCGAAAGCAGAAGTGTTTTAGGGTCTAAAGATTCTAGTGTTTTTAATACATCCACAGGGGCATCCAAATATATCAAACTTGTAAAGAATCACTATCCACCCATTTTTCAAAATTTCCCAAAACTTTGTATTACCTTTAAGGCAGCTCTTTCTTTGGCATTTGTGAGAATTTGACACCATTTGTTTACATTTAGCTTACCCATACGTTTACCTATAATGATGAGCTATTGCATTAAAAAAATTATATAATCCCGAATCTCAAAAGTCAGAATGCAAATTGCATATATTAATTGTTGCAAGGTTGGACAGACATTAAAGCTTGTCCTGGCCATATTAACACGTCATGTATGCTGTTTGCATTCTGACGATTGTAATCCAATTATTCGCAACAGGTGGATGAAATAACACGTAAGGAAGCGCCAGCTCACCAAAGACATCTACCTAGGGGGCAAAGTAGGTTTTTGAGATATGAAATGTTGTAAAAGGTCGTTGGTTATTAACGTGTTCAGGGCACCATTTGTTTTCTTCAGCAGCATAATTTCGAGGTAGTCCCAAATCGGGGGTTTTGCCCCCTTGGGAATATGTCCTTAGTTCGATTAGGCCAAATAAAAAAAAATGTTTTAGCGTCCTGCCTTTATGAAAAATAGGAAGGAGGAGGCCCTTTTTTCCCCCGTGTTACGGATGGACATTCGTCGTTTAGTGAACGAATTCATTGTGATTGTCTCCGTCAATGTCGTCTCAATGACATTCCGTATATTTTTCTTCACTTTGATATCATGAGATCCGCCGCCAATAAGCTGGAACAGAATTAATAAAGTGATTTTACACATGTTACTCTACATGCGCAGAAGATAATAAATCGCTTAAAACGTGGGAAATCGATGTGCAGTTCTGGTTTAAGATAGGATTGTTCCGTGTACTGTGTTTTATTTTGAAAAACAAGTTGATATTACCAGAGTATACTAGAGTTTATATTTGGGTTGTTTGTGATTTTAAATCCCGTTTCCCCCAATTTCCTCGTAATATTCCAAACTTACAACGCAAAGGGCTTTCAGAGATCATGGCCCTCTAATTGTTTTATCAGGTCATTGGTGCGTGCGAAGGTGTGCGAAAGTGAGCAAATCAGTAATAATAAATTTCACATCACCAAAATAGTCTGCTTTTCCACCTGCTGCTCCCCATTGGTTATGTTTTTATTTAAGACACACTCTTACAGAGCACACCATCCAAACAAATCCCAAGAGTGGGAAACTGCTCCTTTGTCAATGACCGAAAGAGCTTACGCAGTCGTTAATCAAGCGTTGGTCACAACCCACCGTGCGTGTTTTTAGTCCCTACGGTTTTTGGGTAGGCCACGGCCGCCCCGGCCCCCCCCCCCCCCCCACTCAGTGTTATTTAGGGTACGCATACGCTCGTACCCTCTTTTTGAAAGCACCCCCTATCTGAGGACTGCCAGCATTTCCGAACCCCCCTTTCGCGGGCTTTTCGCGGGCTTTTCCTGCCTTGGAGACCCCCCTAAATCAGGAAAAATGCTCAATGTACCCCCCTAAATTCGGAATAATTTCTCAGGAGTCCAACGAGATGAGAGAAAAAAAGAAAAACACCCTTTTTAAAGAAATCTCCGGGTGAAAAGTCAAATACACCCCCTTTTTTTACAATTCTCGGGCCGGACTTTGTCGCACGAAAAGTACCCCTTTACCGGACATTTTGGCAACACGCATGCGGTCATTCTGACCTCTGAGTGGGGGGGGGCCGGGACGGCCGCCAGGTTTTTCTGAAAACGTAGGGAGGTGTACGTGGCAAAGGCAGGGAGGGAGTACCGGCAACGCACGTCACACACACGGTGTAAGTACGTGGCCAGCACGCCACGCCTGGCCGTGAGCGGTTAAGTGCATCGTACGTTATGGAGCTCTCACACTCTGCCGTGTAGGCCTACCGTCCACCTGCCGGGCTATTAAAAAAAAAACAGAGTCCAGAACGTTGGGTTTTGAGCGAACTTGTCCCCGGCCTTAAAAAAAAATCATAAAATTAATCTTTTCACCGTTTCGTTGCCATCTTCTGACCGTTCTCACCGGGCACATACCGGGTGTTGAACGTGCTTCTACCGTCTTCACCGCCCAGATTGACTTTTGTTGAAAGTTTTGGCCGTTTCCATACCGGGCCCATACCGGGTCTCGAACGTGTGCACCGGGTTTGTAGCAGCCACCTACCAGTCACTTAGCGTCCCCTCACCGCTCGGAGCGTCCTGTGAGCGAGTCCCCGGACTGCTGGCGTCATGACACGACTGCCATAAATACCCCGATTTGAACGGCAACGGTCAGTCCGCTCTCCATTTTTCATCACCGTTCTGTAACGGGTTATGAGCGTGTTGTGAACGTGTTCATACAGTGTGACCGTTTTCATAACGTATTCATACCGTCCTCATACCGTTCAACACCGTCCTATTGCCGCTTACTTGCGGCCGGTGCCAGCCGGCCAAAGTTTTGAACATGCCCAAAACTTTCGCCGGGTCCTACCGGGTGTAAATAAGCGCCAACGCCCTATTAACGTGTTGCCCGCTTTGATAACGAACCACCGTGTGCCCTCGCCGTTCTCCACCGTCCGCAGACATTTTCGCGCACGGTGGCACACGGTAGGCCTACACGGCAGAGTGTGAGAGTCACTTTACGAACATGGTAAGTGCATTGTACGTGCTTACAAATGCTTACAACGTACGGTCTCCGTGCGGTAGCCATGTTATCGTACGGAGGCCGTACTTACACGTGCTGCTCACGTACGGTGTCATTACTCGATCGCACGTTGTAAGTGCGTGCACGTGCGATGAACTCAGTGAGTTTTTCCGCCCGATGTCGGGGTATATATAGGACGACATTCCGATGTTCTCCAGAAATCCCAGCTGCTGCTGCCTCAAGATGCCGCAAATTCCACCGCAGAGACTTTATACTGCATACATCTGTGCGCACAACGTGCGTTGTAAGTGCGGAGCACGTGCTTACTCGGTACGGTCCATGTGAGTTCTGCATGCTCATTGGACAGTTGAACTGGAAAAGAGGCGAGTAAGCATGGACCACGCACTTATCACGTGTGCAGCACGCACCTGCTAAGTGCGCCTTCCGTAGAGCAAGTGACCGTCGGAAACAAATTTAAAATGCGCACGGAGTAGGTGCGTTGTGCGCTCTTTGGCAGTACCGGGAATGCACGTCACACGCACTGGGGGTGAATTGGTATTACCCAACCGCAGCCCGAACGCAGCGAAAAGTCCTCGTGCACTAAAAGTGCTACGGTGTGTCTGTGTGCTCCGCATTAACGGCTAAACCCGAATAGTATCAACTTCCCATGAATGCCAAATAAAGTGCTGCTTTTACATTTTGGAAACAATAGACAGGTTAACTAACATGTTCAAATTTATTTTTAAAACATCTTGGGGACCTAGTGTTGATTTGTTCCATTAACCTGTTATTATTGAATGAAGTACAATAATTCGAATCAAGCCTGCATACACTATGTGTTGTTATGTCGGGAAATCCTCGGAAAGTTTCTTAGGTTGTCAAGAACAGCTGAAGTGAAAGTTGATTGGAAAATGTACTTTTTTCCCCTTGAAATTGATGATGTTATATTATTATATTGTTCTGTCTTTTCAATTATAAAGATTTTTTTACTCCAGATATCACACACATTTTGTACGTTTTTGACATATTGATTATATCTATATATTTATATATATATATATATATATAAGTTGCTCAACATCGTATATTCTATATCACTAAAAGTCCTTAAAGTCTATTTCAAAAATAGCGCCACCTTAGGCACAATTTCCATTTCTCCCCCATTTTTTCCTCTCATTTAAATTTTTTTCCCCAAATTCATAATTTCGTTATTGTTACACATTTTTTAACTCATTGATTTAATGCAAACTTTGTTTTCGAGACGTATTGTCAGAAATCCTCTGAGGAACTAATACTTGAACGAGCTCTGCTTCGAGTTGATTCCTCTTTTCTCGTGCCATCACTATTCTATTTGTCTTGCTTCCTTGTATATTTTGTGTGTAATATACTTATATTAAATCGCAAATAACATTGCAATTTCATTGTATTATGTTTTGCATGAGAAATAAAGTTATATGAATCTTGAATATGGATATGCTTAATACGATATCATCGGCATTCAGAGAGAGAAAGAGAGTGAGAGTTAAGGAGAGAGAGAGAGAGAGAGAGAGGAAGGGAGAAAAAGGGGAAGGGGAGGGTGGGGTTGATGGGGTAGAATCGATCTACCTGTAGGATAGGGGACGGACATGCATTTGTCATTGTTTAACGCTCCTTAAGGCACATGCACAGTTTATTCGATATTATTTTGTCTCCTAAATGTCGGGGGGCAGGGGCGGATAAAGGGGGCACGGGGGAACCGGGCCCCCATGCCTGGCCAACAAAAAGAACAAAAAAAGATGGTAACGACAATGTTACCTTTTAAACAAAAAGAAGATGGGCCCCACCCTGGCAAAAAGGGGGAGGGGGTTGTTGAGTAAACAAACAAAAGAGGTCATTACCCCCCCCCCCCCACCCTCTTCCCCCGCTTATTGCCGCTAAATATTTTCTCACGAATTGGGCCTCCTCCCAACTCTCAAAACTCTCAACTACAGGATCGAAAAACATGGAAGCAGAGAGAGGCAAGACCAGGTCCTTTTTGGAGGTGTGTCGCGATGCACTTCTCATCATAACAGAACATTTAAATACAATCTGGTGCTCTTGTACTCTCGGGCTTCATATATAATTATTTACCATATTACGTAAGATTACGCCAACTCGTATCTGTTAATTGAGCTGTAATTATAACCGATGGAAGAGTTTAAAGTCCACCACAGAGGACTGCTCTTCACACCTAACATATCGAAGGGAGGAACATAAGCAACAAAGTTCAATACAAGTGGGGTGAAAGATTTCAATCTTGGAGATATCGGAATGATTGGTGTCCTGCAGGGGCGTAGCCAGTCTATTTCGGAAAGGAAGGGGTTCCAGACCAATTGTGTTACATTTGTAACTTTTGTAAAATTTAAAAAAAGAAAGAAAGAAAATAGGGTTCTAGGACACATATCCCCCTGGACATCCACCCCCGGATAACCACACCCGGTCAACTAACCCCTAGAACAACTACTATCTAGGTCAACTACCTTCTACTTCTACTTCTATGACGATACTCAGCAGGATCCATAAGTCAGGATGTAGTGCTAAGGAATAAACTATCTAGTTCTTGGTCTAGATGCTTGGTGGAAGCGCTCCCTTGAAGCCCTCCAGTGAAGTAGCGTCAAGGGTGATCTTCGAAAGTGCATTCCACGCAGTTACTGTCCGAGGGGGAAATGAGTTCTGGTAGAGCTGAGTGCGGGATGGGATAGCCAGCAACTTCTTTGAGTGATACTGTCGTGTGTTGCTGGCAATCATGGGTGCTGTGTAATGGTGTGCATTGATGGCTACTGTGTCGTTTTGGATCTTGTACATGAGGTGGAGGCTTGCAGCATTTCTTCTCCTCTCCAGGCTCTCCCATTTCAGATGTTGAATCATGGCCGAGACACTGGCCATACGATGATATCTCTGGAGGGTGAATCTTGCTGCTCGCCTTTGTACTGCCTCGATTTTGGGTATATACTTGTTTGTGTGAGGGTTCCAGACCGAGCAACAGTATTCCAGATGAGGTCTAACAAGAGAGAAGTAGGCTTGTTGGCGGATCTTTTGTGAGGTTTTGCGGAGATTTCTGCTGACTAGTCCTATCATCCGATTGGCTCGGGATGTGATGTTGTTCATGTGGCCTTGCCAGGACAAGTTGGATGAGAAAGTCAGTCCTAGATACCGGAGATCTGTTACCAACGCAAGAGGAGTGTCTCCTAGCGTGTATGTCGTGGTGATGGCTTTCCGACGTAGGTAGAATGTGATGTGGTAGCATTTCTCGGTGTTGAATTTCATCTGCCATGTGTTAGCCCATGAATGCAGCCTGTTGAGATCTTGTTGTAGGTCTTGGCTATCAGTGACATCAGTGATCGGACGGTATAGAAGACAATCATCAGCAAAGAGTCGGATTTTGGAAGAGATCCCATCCCCCCTAGGGCAACCACCCTCTAGGACGACCACCCCCCCCCCGGTAAAACTACCCCCGGACAACTACCCCCCGGACAAATATCCTAGGGGGTAGTGGTCTCGGGGTAGTTGTCCGGGGTTAGTTGTCTGGGGGTAGTTATCCTAGGGGGTAGTTGTCCTAGGGGGGTAGTTGACTGGGGTGGTTATCCGGGGGTGGATGTCCAGGGGGTAGGTGTCCGGATACGGAAAAATAGTGGTTATGCAAATTGCTGACAAGGCTCTAAGGATTCTAGAAAAAGGGGGTGCACATCCCTGTCCTACCCCTTCACCCTTTATCCCTCCATAACAAAGACACCTCGTGGGTTCTGTGGTTGACTCTAGTGCCACGCACATTGTTCTTGATATCGTCCCCCTTATATAATTTAGTTTTGTTGATATCCTCATCACACTGAGGTTACTGACCAAGGGTATAGGTCTAATGCACTTCATTGAGTTACACATAGAAACAGCTGTACAATCACAAGTAGTAGCGTATAATATGGGGGGTACGTAGCCTCCTCCCCCCCCCCCCCCCCCACCCCCCCCCCCCCCCCCTCCCCCTCCCTTCCCATCGCATGGCGAATTTAACAAAAACGGTAAAGAGGAGAAAGATTGAGAAGAAGGAAAGAAACGTGAACAAGAAAACGATAGGACCCCTTCCACTCTCTCCCCTAAATTGTGGCCTTGTCCATTTGTCTTTCGTCCACTTAGTTATATGACCAATGCCTTTTGATGTCGGTACCCCTTACATGCAACTGAGCTATTCTAGTATTCATTAACTAAATTGTCCATTACTTAGGGTTTTTTTAATGTCATAATCATATTCATACGTTAATTAGCCCGGGACACGTCTCTAGTGTACTCACTTAAATACAGGGGCGTATCCAGGAATTTGTTTTTAAAAAGGGGGGTGGTACATTTCAGATAAATCTATCAAGAAAAGCATATAAAAAGAGAGTATCAATTTCCTCATGAATTGTCTCCTCAAGTTTGTTTTGAGTAAAAAAGAAATTGAAAAAAGGAGCACATATGTTGATAGGTTTAAAGATTACGAATATCCCCATTAATACAAACCATAGTACACGATACAAAAATTGTTAAATTTACCCAGTACTTATATATGATAGTGAAACATGGAATTGAGCCTCTGATACTAAAAAGCGTTTGGAAAGTTGCGAAATGCGGTTTTAAAGAAGAATGATGAAAATCCCTTGGATTGACAAAAATTTTAATGAGGAAGTTCTTAGACGGGTTGGAGTGCAAAGGAAAATGATACTTGAGATGTTGATTAGGCAGTTGAAGTTCATGGGTCACATTACACGTAAAGGGAAAATTGTGGGACGAATTAGATGTAGGGGAAGGGGCACACGGTGGGAAAGACAACATATATTTTTTTTTTTATTCGCAAGACTCAGCCAGCCGCTGAATAAGCGGGGAAGGGGGGGGGGGGGGGGGGGTAAGAGGACATTTTTTATTTGGGGGGGGGGTGGTCCAAAAAAGCCGCTGAATAAGCGGGGGGGGCACGCCCCTGTTTTTCAGTACATTTTGGGCGACTGGAGCAGGACACTTTGGATGGACAGTTTGCATAAATAGTTAGAAGAGAGAGGAGTAAAAGAACTGGGAGTTGTGCTAATAAAGAAGGCTAGGAAGGCCGAGGGTTGTGGAACAGCATGATCTCCAAAGTCAATCGATATTGCACTAATGCTATGGTCACATTACCCAAAAGTAGCCTGCTTGGCGGCCGAGCGGTGAGTTTTTAGCCAATTTTGCCCGGCCACCGAGCGGCGGCCGCCCAGGCACCGCTTGTTTTTTTAGGCATCGCTCGATCGTTGCTGAAGTTTTAGCGCGGAGTTAAAATTCGGGCGGCGCCTGCTCACTTTCACTCGCCGCCCAAACTACGCTCGGTGACCGTTCTATATTAAGCATCGTCACTTTCTTATCTATCACCGACCGCCCCATTAAAGTTGTTTTTACCGTGTTTTTTGTTCACAGGTCGCGTGATATAATTAACAAACTGATCACATGTCTTTACCGACGCTTCATTTCGTAAGAGCGCTATAGAAATGACTTTATTGTATTGTATTGTATTGTATTCATTTCATGTTGCATTTCACGATCTTAAAGCATCTTTGACTCAGCACACGTTGCTCTGTGAGGATTAATTCCTGAAAAAATACGCACCCAGATGGTGGAATAGGAACAACGTTGATCAGGGTCATCAAGAAAAGCGGAATTAAACGATATTTGATGTGCTGAAGAAGCGAGATTCGTTGTTCTAGTACTTCCTTCAAATCGCTAAGAAATCAGACTGGTCGTTCCATCCTAAAGATTACTGCAGAGTCAATATCTATCTTATTTTAGGTGTATCTTTTTGCAATCGTGACCGTTCTGTTGCTAAGTGTCCTCGTGTACCATAAGCGATGGTGGTTGAACAACAAACTATTTCTCTTAAAGTTGGTCATCCTTGGGTATCAAGAAATCACTGAAAATCAAGGTCCTGCGGATTACGAGTATCAGCTTAAAGATAAACTTTAGTACTGGTAATGCGATTGCATTGTTAAGAAAAGGTGTGGAAAGGATCAGAACAGTTGATCATGTAGCATGTAAGTATTGGTGTGCACTGCAAGGTTCCGGAGTCATCAAAATCATAATAAATTTGACCGAGTCTCGGTAAAGTAACACAGAAAGCTATATATGGGACAACACACATGGTGTCGGGGCTAGTACTACCTTGATTTCCTTGTCTTTCTATGCTCATTACTCGGCCAGTATACATTTTCTTCCAAAATTGTTTGGCACATGTCATTTATTTGTAGTCTTGAACATTCAGTGTAAGTTTCGTTTGATTCTGTGAGAATGAATTTTCTTTTCTTTACCACTACTGGAGTTTATCTTTAACCTCATGTTCCGTGAAGATGATGAGTGGTGGATTAACGATTGCATGAAGCCATTCCTGCAGGGGAGGATGCCACATCTGGAGCATATCGTTTTCGGGGATAATGGCCTTCATCCAGGGTCTTTCTACTTAAACGCCATCTACGACGTCATTGAGAACAGCTACAAGACGGTCTTGTTGCTTAGCAACGAGTCAGTGGAGGATACCTGGTTCATGACCAAACTCCGTATGGCCGTGGAGCATATGAATGACACCAAGTTGAGCTCACACTTCAACCCCCCCCCCCTTAAGATGATATTTTATTTGTGGAAATGAAATAGTTTGTTATGTCAAGAATACAAAAGGAACTAGTAGGCTACCAGAAGAGAAAAAACTCCCCAGAGAGAGAGAGAGAGAAAGATTTTTTTTTTTTTTTTAAAGAAACAAAGAAAGACTAATGGGATAGAGGGCTGGGTGGCTGCTTCTTTCAAGTGTATTTAGTTGAATATTGAATATCACACAAAACCTTCCAAGGCCTCCCATTTTGTAAAGTAAATTGAAAGTATCAAAGCATATCGATGTACAATCAACGCGTGTATGTGGGGGAATGGAATTTCGAAACACATATTCCAGTTTCTGGTGCGTGCCCTTTCAACTTTTTGTTGAAATATTAAATTGTACATGGTTTGTGTGTGACCTCAAATTCGCAGTGGGTCAGGTATAATCACTTCATGTTTCTAGAAAGATATTGTATATTGATTCGTAAACGGGATATTAATCGGGATGTTAACAAAGAAAGAGAAAGAGAAGGATATTATTTTGGTAATATGTATGATCTACCATTGAACAGAAATAATGAAACATGCTGTCAAGATAGAATTCGACATTAAAGCCTATTAACATTTATTCATCAAACATTCTTTGGCTCAGCGGTAGAGCAGTGGTCTCGTAGCTGAGAGGCCCCGGTTTCGAAACCAAATCGATGCGTTAGTGATCTTTGGTAAGGCATTAATCCTCACTACCAAGTCCCTCGGAGAGGACTGTTATCTGTCCCCTGGTTGCTTACTACCAAGCATACACATGTCTCCTTTAGCAGTCAGGTAAAACAAACCATCGAACCAACCACCTTTATGCGTTATTCTTATAATTTCGTGTTGAAAGATGATACTAAAGGCGTATTCAACATTATGAACTATGATAAAGGTGCAGTTCTTGATTTATGTGATTAAATTATCCGTTATGTTGATGTTAATAAACAAAATGTATGACCTATTGAAAGCTTTCGATACCTTTCAACTCAAGTAGACATCTGATACAAATGCTGTCTTTAGAATTATTACATTTTTTGATTTATGATAAGTAAAGTCGTTTGATACTGAAATCGAAAGTCTTGCAAAATGTTTCAATGGAACTTTCTTAATCCTTCGAAACCATACTTTATATTCACTGACTATGTTGATGGCTGTTTATCTATCTATAAATTGTTTCGGAGCTATTCACATCGACTTGTAAATAATTCACATCATTGTCTCTTTATGGACCCATACTCCTTGGCATAGCGTGCAGCCAGTGTGGGTTCATCAAGGATTATATCCCTTGGCGTCATAGGGTGTGGAGAGGTGGGGGGGGAGGGGGGGGGGCTTGGTTTTACTCCTAGTCGATGGATGAAGTGCGAGAGATCAAGGCCATCAAATGACGGAGTTTTCATTTTTCTTTCTCTCTCTCTCTCTCTCTCTCTCTCTCTCATTCTTTCTCTCCCCCCCTCTCTCTCTCTCTCTCTCTCTCTCTCTCTATCTCTCGCTCACCCCAGTCCCCCCCCCCTCCCTCTCTCTCTCTCTCTTACCCCGTTATGCTGTGTGATGAGAGGGGGCGAGGGCGTCCAATTGCAGTTATTTCACTGAACCAAGAGTATTAGTATAGTTCATTTCAGGGAACTTGATCTGAGTGAGCAAGTGTGTCTTGCATTTTATAAGCAATGTATTGGTATCATATGATATTTAGGACCAGATCAAATTGATTGACTTCACATGAGAAAGATACTTGTCAAATGAAATTTCTTGCAATGTACACACCCAATGAAATTTCAGATAGTTTATTTCGACGACAATGTTTTGTTGCATACAAAATTATGTAGCCTTCAATCTCTATTTTGTACAATAAGAAATTAAATCATGGACTTAAGATTTTAACATTAAATGTCATCTATACTTGTATTGCACTAATATTCGTCTTGTTGTATATACTTTTATTCCGTGTTTGTTTGACAGTACAATATGTTGAATATATATCTGTTAATTGTAATTACTATTTTTCCGATCAAAGGAACATAATAAACTTTCATTACGAATGCTAACAGAGGATGTTTTTGGTAAAGTGTAATTTTAATAAATGCATTACACTTTATACAATGAGAAAGAGAGATATACTGTATAGCAATGTGCATACAGACAAACTGGAAGATTCGGATGGAAGAAAGCGACGCAAAGAGGAAGTGTAGTGTGGACATGAGAGAGAGAGAAAGAGACGGACAGAGACAGAGACAGCAACAGAGACAGAGAGACAGAGGGAGAGAGAGAGAGAGAGAGAGAGAAAGGGGGTGAGAGGGGTAGGGGAGGGGATCACTAAGAGCCCCTGAATATACTGTACTTGGACCGAGACTAGAATAAAGGTGCGTTAAATATTCGACTACGATCACTAGGCGAATGAGTATTTATTAGGTGATACGTAACGAAGTCAACGTATCACCTATTGATTTCGTCAAGATTTTTTTTTTTTTTTCTTTTATTATTCTTCCTCGATTTTGTTCGCAGGATATCTCAAGATTGAATAAAGCCATTGTCATGAAACTTTTAATGATGATAGATCTTAGTCTAACTTAGAACTGCGTGACTTTTCAAAGACTCAAAATCATCGTGACGTCATCCAGGCGCCATTTTGTGAAAATCAACTTATGATCATATCTTCATAACGGAAAGTAATTTTTCATTCATAATTATCATGAATAAGATCAATATCCGTCAGGTCAATTTCAGGTCAATAAACATGCGAAGATACGTGCGTACGCGTTTGTCCGCGCATTTACGCGCGCGCAAAAATTAAAAATGCTCTAAATCATCCCAAATTTTTTTTGGATACGTTTCAGGCCATATAGAGCATTTTGACAAAAAATCGCGCTCACGCGCATGCGCGCGCGTTTTTTGTGCGTACTAGCATTTTGCAACATAGAATCGCCGAAATTTCTCTATCATCATAATTTGGCACATATTTCCAAGCATTTTGATAACTTGTTCATCTTTTAATAACGCAATGAGCGTCCGTCAATGTTGACAACGCGCGCGGACCTGCGTTATCTTTATCCACAATACATTAGCAAAAACATGCCTATACAAAGTTCTTTGTAACTCTTCAGAATAGATAAGAACCCCCAATATTTTTTCATATTTAGATAGATTATGAGTCGGAGATATCATTTCATGTCTCAATTGACCCTCAATTAACTCATGACTTCATCATAATGGCCTCCAAACTCAAAAATTTAAATTGCATATTATGACGTCAGCATATTTTTGGAAAATTGATTGTATCTCTGTAAATATTGATCAATTTTCTTTCGAATTTTGATATGTTCTAGCTGAGACAATTTTCTACAAATGCATTATCCACAATTTTTATTTTTGACAAAAGTATCATGGTGTATTTTTGCGATTAAAGGAGGCATGTCAATTTTTCACATTTTGCGTGTATTCTCTATGGGACATGACTTTTTCTCAAAACTGGATTCTACACTCCTGTCTTTCGCGAGCAAAATCTCCGTTGTTTTAGCTTCGTTTTTGCTGAGCTTCGGATATGTTGTAGCTGAGACAATGAGCTATCACGAGTGTGCCCTTTATTTTTCGATTAGATGCCGGGATCATGCTCATATTTCACTTGCAAAGTAGGATTTCAGAATTCCATTTCCCGTTTACGTGTAATCGCTATGGGAGATGTTTTGGTATATCGGTAACGCACTTGACTTCCAACCTCGAGATCCCTGGTTCGAGTCCGGGTGTCTCCAACAATTTTTTTCTTCACTTTTTTTTTCCTTTTGACCTTCCTTGTACCATCTCCTTTGATTATTTAAACACGTAGAATCGCAAATAATGTCATAAACAACCATTTTTTACTTTATTATTACCCTATTTTCACTTAATCCATTACTTTTTGCGTGTAATCCCTATGGGGGATGACTTTTTCTCAAATCTGGATTCTACATTCCTGTGTTTTGAGCAACATCGTCGATATTTCTGCTTGGATTTTGTTGATTATTAAGTATGTTGTAGCTGAGACAAGTTTCCACAAGATTTATGTAGACTATCTAACATTATCATGACTTTATCATAGTTAAAAATTCAATCATAGGTGACTTGTCAATTATCATATATAACAGTCCTCAATCGGATACCTGAAGGGGACGCTATACCACTTTCAATCATGGTCATCTGGAAGGCATTGTTCTCAATTGCATCTCTCTCTCTCTCTCTCTCCTCTCTCTTTTATTTCTCCTCTCATGTTCTGCCCCTCTCCTTTTTTGGTCTGTCTCTGCATCTATCTCTCTCTCGTCTCTTTCACCCTCTCCCTCTCTCTCTCTCTCTCTCTCTCTCTCTTGCCTTGCCTCCCTCTTATTCTCTTAGTCTGTCTCCCTCTGCCCTACAGTTGAAACTTGACTCATGGATAGATCATAATGGGAGTAGTAAACGAAATATGAAATCGTGAAAATGCGTTCTTAATTATGTTACACATGAGCATACGTATCACCTAATTCGTCAAAGTGACGAATTAAAGTCTAGTTTTTGCATTGTCTTTCTTATGTAAATGTACACGTTTCTTTGTAATGATATAATGTGTTCCCTAATACTTTAAAGCCCCTTGAGCATTTAATTAAAATGGATAATGACCAAATAATATATAGTATTTCTATGAATCTCCTACCCCCTCCATCTCCCCCCTCTCTCTCTCTCTCTCTCTCTCTGTCTTTCTCTCCCTGACTCTCTGTCTCACTCTGTCTCTCTCTCTGTCTCTCTCAAGTCAAAAAATAAATATGAATAATTGTTTTGATATCAAACCCGGACTTAATAGGATAATCATAAATCAAACGATAATCTGTCATGGGCAGACAGCGGAAAATGTGTACATTATGTGGGTTAATCATTCTGTGATGTTTGAGTTTTCATTGTTGTGTTATTATTTTAAAGAAATCTAAATCTGCATTTTCAAAGTTAGGCAAAATTCTGACAAATCGCACAATGGGTATGAGGACCAGAATAAGAGTACTGAATTGTAACATTTACCCTGTACTTATGTATGGTAGTAAAACACTAACTTTAGCCTCTGATACTAAAAAAAAGCGTTTGGAAAGTTGCGAAATGTGGTTTTAAAGAAGAGTGATAAAAATCTCTTGGACTGACAAAGTTAGGAATTAGGAAGTTCTTAGACGAGCTGGAGTGCAAAGGAAAATGATACGTAAGATGTTGATTAAGCAGTTGAAGTTCATTGTTCACATTACACGTAAAGAAGGCCTAGAGAATCTTGCTGTGACAGGGAAAATTGTGGATGGAAGGAGTAGGGGAAGAAGGGGGATAGAGAGAGAGAGAGAGAGAGAGAGAGAGAGAGATAATATATACATCCAATCCAATTCTATTCAATTTAACAAACATACCAACAAACAAAACAGAGCAATACAAATTTGGGTTGTGCAAAATAGAATTGTAAAAACCTCTAGAAAACAAAGGCAAAAAGTATTTTAAAAGAAAAACAGAACATATCGCATAACACTCGATAAAAATGAGTACAGTAACATCGCTTAAGACAGGTTATTGGTAGGCGAAAGTAATTGAACATATCGATACTTGAAAACTGCCTATAAAATCCAGATAACAACCAAGAATAACAGCCACCGGCCGTAAAGTAATCGTTTCTTGAAATAATAAGATACCTAATCATCAATTTGATTGAATCCATTGATTGAATCCATGGGGTGTTTTTCTCCTCGAGAGCTATTTATATCACAGTTCTTTGTTTGCTCAAAGCATCGCCACTTTCTTATCTATCACCGAAGTTGTTTTTACTGTTATTTTTGTTCACTAATCACGTGATATAATTAACAAACTGATCACATGTCTTAACCGACGCTTCATTTCATGTTGCATCTCACGGTGTTTCACAATCTCGACTCTTGTCTCATTCCAATTTAAAGCACCTTTGACTCAGCACACGTTGATTTGTAAGGATTAATCCCTAAATAATATACACCAAGATGAGGGGAGAGGAACAATGCTGGTTAGGGTCATCAAGAAAAGCGGAATAAACAAATAATTTACTTGCTCATAAAGCTTGAGAAAGGTCGTTTTGATGGGAACAATCTTGAAACAAGTCTGCTGATGAAGGATCTTATTTCGGGCAAGCCTTAATTCTCTGCCGAGAACCGAGACCCTGGACTGCAATTTTACATAGGTGAATCATGTTCATGGACACTGTACATTTGGCGAAAGGAAGTTAGATGCTTGTTTCGAAGGTCAAAGAAAAATGACCAAAATGGAAATGAGTCAATGAAATGGTGTTACAGAGAACTTAGACTTAAAAGCGCGTACCATATAGGACAAATGAACGAAAAGAACACCGAGGGACAGTCAAGAGCACAGTTTTAGGAACTACTGACTTTTCATTCCTGCGGATATCCCTTTGATGTAGTCCAGGACTTGGCCTATCGACCTTCTTGGGAAGCAAAAAATAAGACCATCCAGTCAACTCTTGGATCAGCTTGGTAGGCCAAAGGTTGAAATGGTGCTTTAATAACTGCACTATAATACATCAAGTGGTGATATTCTAGGTATGTGATTCAAATATACTTTCTTAGCAGTCAACTAAAATAAAAAAAGCACATTTTGAGAAGGCATCAAACACGATTTCTACAGCACCCTCAAAGACTTCATCGTTCTACCGCGGATATTTCTCTTTATGATAGACCTGGGCTTCATTTTAAGAACAAAAATGATGACTCATCGTCATCATCTTTAGGGACCGAGTGCTACTTCGATTTACTTTCAGTTTACTCGCTTCAATTAAGTATAAGCGACCTGTTGGTTGGAACTCATGATGGCTATGTACGCTCATGCAATAAGCTTCGTAGTACTGTGTGGATTCACTTTGCAATATGGTGTGATGATGGATCACACCAGCATAACTCTTAATCATACGTGCTCGGAAAACTCGAGTGACCGTAGCGTCAATTGCTCATATCGCGGTCTTACATCGGTTCCCCGGAATCTTTCACACGACTTATGTTCCCTCAACGTTTCGAATAATAACATCTCTATGCTCCTCGACAAATCGTTCGTGAACTATACACAGCTAGAAACTGTAGACGCTAGTTATAACTCCATCTACCTCATTGAGAATGAAACGTTTGGTAATCTCCAGGTACTTAAGGAATTAATGCTCCATCACAACAATATCAGTGTCCTACCCTTTTCCCTCCTGGAGAAGAATGTTCATCTATCATTGCTAATCCTTCATAATAATAGACTCATTGGAATTCCTCGCATCTTTGGAAACAATCTGCAAGCTAATCAGTTTGCAGAAGATGGGAAGGACGCATGTGGTTGTAAGAATTTGTCACGTTTTGATTTGTCTTTTAATAAAGTCGGATCACTGGAGCAAGGAGATTTTTTGTCTTTACGGAATTGCTCCTTCGATGGATTCAACTTGAATCATAACGATATAAAGAGTCTCCCTCGTGCCGTTTTCATGGATTTACCAGCAGTACATTTACTCATCAATTATATATCACTGGCTAAATTCCACGCCGAGTCCTTTCTGGGTAATAAAGCAATAGTAAAGGTGACATTAACCGGGTCGGGCATAAGATCTATTGTACCCATGAATACATCGGAAATACCAACATATCTTTTTCCAGGTATAACAAAACTTTATCTACAAAAGAACAAATTGATAAGTATTCCAAAGTATGCCCTGGATGGTTTCGAAAAACTCCAGGTACTAGACATTGGATTCAATCATTTAGCTAGTCTTCATAACGAGTCATTTTGTGGATTGAAGTCGCTGGTTAATTTGAGACTGCCTGTAAACAAAATTAAGTCGCTTCCACGAGGGTCTTTTGCTTGCGCCGAAAAGCTTGAGAGCATTGATTTATCACGTAACGACATTTCTGTATTAGATCCTCAATGGTTTGACGGAAGCCACCGACTCAGCACTTTGGCATTCTTTCAAAGCAAAATTGATGAAATCAAAACTATACCATGGAACGCAACAAATCTTCAAACTCTTATCTTAACCAATAACAACCTTAACTCCGTGAACAGAAATACGTTCGTTGGTTTAACAAATCTAAAATGTATTGATTTCACCAGGAATTATCCTCTCAAAATATCCGCTGATGCTTTTGAAGAAAACTGTTCTTTAGAAAAGATCATAATGAAAAATTTAGCCAAATTCACCATGACTGGTTCTTTCAGAAACATGCATCAACTAACATTCCTCGATATGTCATATCTTCATAGTCGCTTAGAAGTTACTTCCCATGACCAATTTAGTTATACGTCGGCGCTAAGGACTCTAAACATGTGCAGAACTTACATCAAAGCCGAAGATCTAGTCCATTCTAAAAACAATAGATCACTGTTTTCAGGACTGGTCTCGCTGCACACCCTAAAACTGCAACATAACTTCTTTGTTGATTTCCACCAGGTTCCTAACGCTTTTACCACACTTTGGAATCTTCTTGAACTAGATCTGTTTGACTGTCAGATACAAAAAATTGATTCTGGGATATTTAGGAATCTCACGTCACTTACATATCTCTCGTTGGCCGCAAACTTTATTAGAATCATTCCCGAGAAAGCTTTTCAAGATTTACAGAATTTACGTACCCTAAAACTAAATTCAAACTCTATTACAATTATCGAGAAGCAATTATTTTCTGGAACTTCCAGTCTCCAGAATCTATACCTCCAGAATAACCAAATCTCCACGATCGAACCTTTTACACTAATACCAACAAGTCTACAGGTGTTAACCATTGCGAAAAATCCCTTCACATGTACCTGCCAACTTGCGTGGTTCAGAAAATGGCTGGACAAGGTGAATACAGAAACCGATCAAAGAAATGAGACTCGTTGCTCTAGTACCTCCTTCAAATCGCTAAAAAATCAGACTATCTGGTCGTTCCATCCTAAAGATTACTGCGGAGTAAATATCTATCTTATCGTTGGTGTATCTTTGGCAATCGTGACCGTTCTGTCGCTAAGTGTTCTCGCGTACCAAAAGCGATGGTGGCTGAACCTCAAACTATTTCTCTTAAAGTTGGCCATTCTTGGGTATGAAGAAATCATTGAAAATCAAGATCCTGCGGACTACGAGTATCAGCTTAACCTCATGTTCCGTGAAGATGATGAGTGGTGGATCAACGATTGCATGAAGCCATTCCTGCAGGGGAGGATGCCACATCTGGAGCACATCGTTTTCGGGGATAATGGCCTTCATCCAGGGTCTTTCTACTTAAACGCCATCTATGACGTCCTTGAGAACAGCTACAAGACGGTCTTGTTGCTTAGCAACCAGTCAGTGGAGGATACCTGGTTCATGACCAAACTCCGTATGGCCGTGGAGCATATGAATGACACCAAGTTGGAGAAGGTCATCCTCATATTTTTAGAGGAAATCGATGATGACCACCTACCGTATCTTGTAAGGTTGTTGCTGAGTCGGAACAAACCTTACTTGTTGTGGGTAAATGATGATGAAGATGGACAAGAATTCTTCTGGGCAAAATTTGAGAAGAGCATGAGGGCTAACAGGGAAATGAATAATGTAATTCCAGTTTAGTGACAGATCAAACAAATGTGGCTTCTTACACTTGTATGGAAGATCGCGTGTCATGGCGTGTGGCTGTAACTGGACGTGCGTTGTATAAAAACAAGTAGGCTAATCCGATGTGACATGCGTCTTGACAATTATGTTTGTCTCATTTAAATTTAGTTAATTTCAAAACTGTGACAATGCATGTAAGGAGGTATTGCAAAGAGCTCACACTTCAACCGTAATCGGGATATTAAATAATTCTCTATTGTTAACAAAGTTAAAAAGAGAAAGAGAAGGATATTAGTTTTGGTCGAATTCTGGTAGGGATATGGTAATATGTATGATCTACTAATTGAACAGAATTAATGAAACATGCTGTCAAGATAAAACTCGACATGAAAGCCTATTAACATTTATTCATCAAACGTGTTTTGGCTCAGTGGTAGAGCAGTGGTCTCGTAACCGAGAGGCCCCGGTTTCGAAACCAAATCGATGCGTTAGTGATCTTTGGTAAGGCATTAATCCTCACTACCAAGTCCCTCGGAGAGGACTGTTATCTGTCCCCTGGTTGCTTTACCAAGCATACACATGTCTCCTTTATCAGTCAGGTAAAACAAACCATCAAACCAACCACCTTTATGCGTTATTCTTATACTTTCGTGTTGAAAGATGATACTAAAGGCGTATTCAACATTATGAACTATGATAAAAGTGCAGTTCTTGATTTATGTGATTAAATTATCCGTTATGTTGATGTTCATAAAACAAAATTGATGACCTATCGAAAGCTTTTGATACCCTTCAACTCAAGTAGACATCTGATACCAAGGTCATCTTTGGAATTATTACAATTTTTGATTTATGATATGTATAGTCGTTTAATAGTGTAATCGAAAGTCATCCAAAATGCGTTTTGATGGACCTTTCTTAATCTTTCGAAACCTTACTTTATTGTCACTGACTATGTTAATGGGATGTTTATCTTATAAATTGTTTCGGAGCTATCTCATTGTAAATAATTCACATAAATTTCTCTTTCTGAACCCATTCTCCGTGGTATAGCATGCAGCCAGTGAAGGTTCACCAAGGATTATAACTCCTTGGCTTCATAAAGTGTGAGGAGGGGGGGGGGGGCAGGTTTTACTCGTAGTCGATGGATGAGGTGCGAGAGATCAAGGCCATCAAATTACCGAGTTTTCAATTTTTCTCTCTCTCTCTCTCTGTCTCTATCTGTCTCTGTTTCTCTCTCTCTCTCTCTCTTCCCCCTTTATGCTGTGTGATGGGAGGGGGCGAGGGCGTACAATTTCAGCTACTTCACTGAACATACCAAAAGTATTAGTATAGTTCATTTCAAGGAACTTGATCTGAGTGAGCAAGTGTGTCTTGCATTTTATAAGCAATGAATTTGTATCATATGATATTTAGGAACAGATCAAATTGATTGACTTCACATGAGAAAGATTCTTGTCAAATGAAATTTCTTGCAATGTAGACACCCAATGAAATTTCATATTAATCCGATGACAATATTTTGTTGTATACAAAATTATGTAGTTGTCAATCTCTATTTTGTACAATAAGAAATTAAATCATGAACTTAACATTTTAACTTAAAATGTCACCTGTACTTGTATTGCACTTATATTCGTCTTGTTGTATATACTTTTATTCCGTGTTTGTTTGACGGTACAATATGTTGAATATCTATCTGTTAATTATAATTACTATTTTTCGGTCAAAGGAACATAATAAAATTTCAGTACGAAACAGATGATGTTTTTAGTAATGTGTAATTTGAAGATATGCATTAGACTTTGAACAAAGAGAAAGAGAGATATATATCAATGTGAATGCAGACAAAACTGGGAGAGTCGGAGGGAAAGAAGAAAGATGAAAAGCGACGCAAAAAGGAAGTGTTGTGAGGACATGAGAGAAAGAAAGAGAGAGAGAGAGGGGTTTACTAAGAGCCCCTGAATATACTGTACTTGGACCGAGACTACAATAAAGGTGCGTTAAAGTGGAAATTTAAAGAAAATCACAAATATGTTAACTAATGTATCACTAGAAACTGGTAAGCTAACAGATGGCCATCGTACAAGTTTTAGGTCAACTACATATCGGGTGATTTATAAAAATACACATACAACCACCTCCATAGCATCTGGGATATACAAGAGATTCGCCAGAAAAATAGCGATGTTTTAGTGACGTCACATAATGGACCAATACTGCCTAAGCAGACGACATCCCATAAATAATGAACATAATTGCTATTATTTCTCAAATTATAATTAATTTAGTGTATATAAATGTGATGGCATTTCAAACCATTCAAAAGGGGAAATGAAACAGATTCTGATAACTAAAAATCGTTTGTTTGTAAATACACAGGATAGGGGTTAATCAACAATCAAAGAAACCAGACTTTTAAATTGAACCCCCCCCCCCCCCCCCCCCCCCCTCGGAATGTTATTAAGGACGGCATTTGTTCCCTCTTGAAACGCCGGACATACCACGGTGTGTGCAGCTGAATATACAATGGCGTCTTATTTTGTGTGAGATGTCATGGGACATCGTCTGCTTGTGCAAATCATGTCCATCCTGTGATCTCGGGGTTTAGAGTGAGGCAATAGATTATACATTTAGCCTGACGGTAGTGAAGTAAGAGAAAGAACTCAACAGAAGATGGAAAAAACAGGCACTCAAAATGTGTGAGATGTCATGGGACATCGTCTGCTTGTGCAAATCATGTCCATCCTGTGATCTCGGGGTTTAGAGTGAGGCAATAGATTATACATTTAGCCTGACGGTAGTGAAGTAAGAGAAAGAACTCAACAGAAGATGGAAAAAACAGGCACTCAAAATGTGTGAGATGTCATGGGACATCGTCTGCTTGTGCAAATCATGTCCATCCTGTGATCTCGGGGTTTAGAGTGAGGCAATAGATTATACATTTAGCCTGACGGTAGTGAAGTAAGAGAAAGAACTCAACAGAAGATGGAAAAAACAGGCACTCAAAATGTGTGAGATGTCATGGGACATCGTCTGCTTGTGCAAACCATGTCCATCCTGTGATCTCGGGGTTTAGAGTGAATCAATAGATTATACATTTAGCCTGACGGTAGTGAAGTAAGAGAAAGAACTCAACAGAAGATGGAAAAAACAGGCACTCAAAATGTGTGAGATGTCATGGGACATCGTCTGCTTGTGCAAATCATGTCCATCCTGTGATCTCACACATCTCAGCAGCGTTCGGAGAGCTCTTCAGGTGCTATGCCGGGGCTGTATTTAAGCGTTTTGTAATTTATAATAATCATTACTTCGAATGTTTCCAAGCATTGCATTTTGATATCCTTGACGAATCAAAGTTTCAACTTTGCAATGATGAAAATAAAGTTAGTTTTTAAAATAAATGAATATCTACTTTAAGTACTCGACTACGATCACTTAGCGAATGAGTGTCTTGATTGGGCATCAGTATAAAAAGGAACATTTACGAGAGAACAGGGTGCTATTTTTCATAATTATAAATCAGAATAACTTTATTGTGAAATTGTTTTCTGTGCTTATTCTACCCTCTTATCAAAGACGGATATTAGACGACGACTGAACTGTCTATAGTAAGTTGATAACAGTGATGTATTTTGGCTGTTTTTCCTGATAGCGTGATATTATTATTGAAAAAATGCTTCTGAGCCTACAATTATACTATAAACTACTATTCACATTGCACACAATTCATTCACGATGTTCCCATTCATACCGAAACATTGCCTGCACACACACATCAAAACACGTATCATGTAGTAATAGCAACCTCAAAACTGTTAGGATATTATTTTATATGCATTTCCTTTTTAAATGTGCAATACGAATACAGTTTGTGTCTTGATGATGTAAGGATTACCCCCATACGTATAAAAATTGATTATCATAAAACACACAACAAAATTATAATTCCTATTTAAGAAATGCATGTGGGCAGTGTTTTGGCATGAACACAGATAGTATGTTAAAGACATTAACGATGTTGTATTGATATAATCGTTAAGATCAATTTTGGAAAACTCCTCGCCCATCTCCTAAAAGTCAGGATCTACGTCACTGGGTTCCAGTAGCTCCAGCCAATAGGAAAGCTTCTTAGGTTTGGTCCAGGTTTCATTGTTGAACTTTGCTGCATCTGAAAACAACATTGAAAAAAGAGAAGCATGTTAGCGTATTAAATATAATGGTAGGAGAGATCCGCTCTAAAATACATTAGTTTGGTTTCGGTTTATTTTTATATCATATTTCACAATATCGTTTTTTACACAATGTCAGTTTTGTTTATAAGAAATCTGAGGAGAAGATAAAAGAAGATAGTGCATTGAATTATATTGAAAAGAAACAAAAATGTTGACGTAAATGGATATTATCATTTTACTACTTTATCTGGTTATTTTTAAAAACACATTCATGTTATTTATAATTTATAGTCATGCTATTTGGTGAAGAGGATTTGCTATTAGCATCGTAGTACAAGGTTCGAACACTTTTCAGTAAGTATTGTTGTAGGAATTGTGAAGTCAATATAAATAAACATAGAATGAGGTTATTTTGTATGAACTTTACACATAAGAACGATGACCTTCTTTGTCATTTATATATATTTTATATAATCAATTATGTGAAGTCATGCATGGGTATGGCACAAAATACAAATTCATATTATTCAAGTAGCTATTATTCAAATTGACTAGTGTATAGATTACAATATGTTTTTTTGATAAAAGGTCCACCTTGTTTTTAATATGTTGGGGTATGAAATGATGAAAGTTATTATCCCATTGACTACTTAATTATCTCAATCCCGTAGGTTTTATACAGGAGCCACCCGGTTCCTGTAGACAATATGGCAACAATATTTGCTCGGCTTTGAACCTAAACCTTCCCGTTCTCTAAGGTTTAAGAAGAGTAAACATTAATTCATGATATAAAAAAAAGATGGTGATCCAGTTTAAGTGGCCACTTCCATTGTTTCCTTTATATGGCCTTCAGCAGACTTGACTGTACATCCAGTGTCCCAACATATATCGGGGAGACTGCTGTTAGCTATTTAAAATACCTCGGCACCCATTGTCATCTCACAATTTCCTTTCGAGCCACTGTTTGGCATGCCTGATATCATATTGAATTTAACAATGTATTGTATTATTTATTGATTGAAAATTGTGAAATAGTTGTGTTTCCAAAACCTATAATGGTATGGCAGACACACACTTCTGTGATGTACATCATCAACCGTTATGATGCTCCAATTACAAGGAGTTTACTACTAACCTCATTAAAGTATTTAGTCCCTGTTCAATGTTCAAGTTTAACAAATATTTCCAATTTTTTTCCCAGCTTTATTTTCACAAGACACTTAATATTATATTTCCATAAGGGAGATGAAGAGTATTGTACATTTATGCGACAAGCATTGAATCTACATTGCTGTTGATTCGAAGTGTCACATCGCTACGAAGATTTGCCCTTGTCATTTAGTTGGTCAAGACCGAAAGTACCAGTAATTGTTTTAATAGTTTTTCTTCCAAAGTTGATAGCGCCATCTAGTGGCCGATTCAAATACTTCATAGCGATCACTTAAACCAGGGAGGTGAAAGAACAGGAGGCGAAACTCTTGTCATTTATTCAAACGCATTCTTGAGTTCTAAAGCGTAACAATGGGATGTGTAACATTCCACTTGGCTTTGAAGTTCCATGCTCCGAACCGCGCTTCCACTGCGGGGAATTTCGGAAGCCAGGCACAAGTTTTACATTTATTACAAAATATTAAATTACCGGCAAAATTACAGTGTAAATTAAAAACTTTATATGGGAATTTTATTGGGAATAGTGCATCAAACAAATTTTCAAATTTAGAACTCCGTCCTGCCTTTAAATTGTGTGCCAGAGTTGGTAAAAGAAAAATTACATCCTGTCAAAAACTCAATATTTTAGGATGATGCGCTAATTTGTGCATGCTTTAATGTCCCGTTATTTGATCCATGATTTACAATCTTCAATAACATTAAGTTTGCTAATGCGTGTTTTCGCGTGTTTTTTGTATTTTTCAAGTTTAAAAAAGAATGAAATTACACAAGTTTGTGTTCGCTTGTTCTACTCTTAACACATTCAACAATGGATGAGAAATCATTGGAAGGGACAGCGAACAGTTGCTGTGATACCATTTTCTGATGTAGGAATTCTAAATCCTAAAATTTCATGCGCTCTTTTATCTCACCACCTGGTCAACAGCTGCAGATTAGCGCACAACTTTCCGGCGGCTTGGAGCATGGGGTCAAAGGAGAACGGCTTGATTCAAGTCCTTCTCTATCACGTCCCTGCTTAAACGCAGGGGCGTATCTTAGAGTTTGTAAACGAAAAACAAGGGGGGGGTACATTCCAGATAAATCAATCAATAAAAGCATATAAAGGAGAGTATTAGTCTCCTCAAGGTCGTATTGGTAAAAAGAAATAAAAAATAAGGCACATATTTTGATTGGTTTACGAACCTGTCCATTAAAACAAACCTAAGTACATGATCCAAAATAGTTGCCAATAATGGTTAACGACCCCTACTTACCCTAAATTGAAGTACAGTTATTCTAATGAGATGTTAAACTATTGGCCTACTAAATAATATATGGTATTTATATGAATCTCTTCCCCTCCTTCCTGCCCCCGCCCCCCTCTCTCTCTCTCTCTCTCTCTCTCCCCCTCTCTCTCTCTCTCTGTCACACACACACACAATAATTCAACAAAAATGCGCCTCTAATAATGAATAGGTTTAATGCTCCGCAATCACTATGAATATGACTGACAAAGAAAGCGGACAAAATATACAGTTCATCAGGTACATAAAGGAACATCCCTTCACTGCTATTATGTAAAAATGTGTAGAACAGGTGTCACATGCATATTCACCTTTTTACATAATAGCAGTGAAGGGATGTTCCTTTGCCTACCTGAGGAACTGTATATTTTGTCCGCTTTCATTGTCCGTCATATTCATAGTGAATGTACCCCTCCCTTCTTTACAAACTCTTAGATACGCCCCTGTGTTCACGTGATTACATTATAGTGACGTGCCCAGGATTAATTAACGGATGAATATGATTATGACATTGGAGAAAAACAAAACTAGTTAATTGACATATAATTATGATTAATGAATCGTGAAATAGCTTGGTTTCATGAGTGGGTCGCCAATATCATGGGGCATCGGTCTTATTACTAGATGAATGAAATACAAATTAACAAGGCCGCAGAATAGATGAGAATGTGGAAAGGGGCTTCATTGTCTTCTGTTCACATTTCCTTTTACACCTTTCTCTTATTTTTTCGGTTTTGTTATTTTCGCGATGCGATGGGGAAGGCAACGTGCCGCCGCCATAGTTACGTCACTGATTCTGATTGTACAGCTGTTAGTGAGTTTAACTGCATGAAGAGCATTGAACCTATACCTTTGGCCAGTAACCTCATTCACTTTTCTTCAGAGGATATTAAGTATATATTAACAAAACAAACTAATAAAAGAGGTACGATATCAAAGACGAGATGCGTGCCACCAGAGTCTATCATAGTTCCCTAGAGGTGCCTCAATTATTAATAATTAGAGGGAACTATGGTTGACTCTTGTGCCACGCATCTCTTGACTCGTTCTAGATATCGTCCCCATTTAATTATGATGTCGTTATGTTAATATCGTCTAAAGAAAAAGGTGTATGAGGTTACTGGCCAAAAGTATAGGTCAAATGCTCTTCATTCAGTTGCAATTACAAACAGCTGTACAATCACAAGCAGTGACATAACTGTGGTGGGGGGGGGGGCACGGAGCCTCCCCATTGCTAGGCGAATTTTTAAAAAATGAGGAGAAAGATAGAGAAGGAAACGTGTAAAGAAGACAATGAAGCCCCTTTTCACATTCTCCCCTATTCTGCGGCCTTGTCAATTTGTATTTCATTCATCTAGTAATAAGACCGATGCCCCCATGGTATTGGTGCTTCACACATGAAACCAAGCTATTTCACTATTCATTAATCATAATTATATGCCAATTAACTAGTTTTGTTTTTCTTCAATGTCATAACAATATTGATCCGTTAATTAGTCCTGGGCACGTCACTACAATGTGATCACTTGAACACAGGGGCGTTTTTAAGAGTTTTTATAAACACAAAGGGGGGGGGTACATTCCAGATAAATCAATCAATAAAAGCATATAAAAGGAGAGTATTAGTTTCCTCAAGTTCGTATTGGTTAAACACAATAAGAGATAGGGCACTTTTTTGATTGGTTAAACAAACCTAATTACAAGATACAAAAATAGTTGCCGAAATAACTACTTACCCTAAATTGGATTAAAGTTATATTATATGCATGTGAAACTATAGACCTACAAAATAATATATGGTACTTTTATAAATCTCCTTCCCCTCCCTGCCCCCTTCTCTCTCTCTCTCTCTCTCTCTCTCTCTCTCTCTCTTTCACAAATCAACTAGAATGTATTGAATCAAACCCGGACATAAAAGGATTATCACAATTCAAACGAAAATCTATCATGGACAGACAATATACATTTCGTACAGAAGAAATACAGAAGTGGATTGCATCATGTTAAAATCGGTGCGTAACACTATTGATAAAGATAATGCCCTGGATCCATCCTACCTTACTTATTGTAACATAATATGGGGAAATTGTTGAAAAGTGGCTACAAATCAATCTCCAGAAATACAAAATCAGGCAGCACGCATAATTAATGACACACCTTGGGATTCATCGGGAAGTTACAACCTTGAAGACCTTTGATGGGAAAAGGAATAAAAGGAAACAAAATACCGCTATAATGATGTTCAATATGCTTAATTAATACGCCCCTTCTTATCTAATCGACCCATTTTCATTCCGAGGAGGTCCATATAATATGCGAAGTGGCAAAGTTGTTGCTGAGACGATTCAACCAAAAAATGACTCGGCTAAACATATTATTTTTTATAATTATAGAGTCACTGTTTTGAGGAGTTCTTAACCGTACGATACGCTGCCTGCAAAAAACAAACACAGCTTTATTACACTTTTTCAAAACGATTTACAATTTGTAACTGCCGTTGTTTATCAATATATTATATAATTGAGACACCTCTTGGGAACTATGGTTGGCTCTGGTGCCACGCATCTCGGATAGAGAAGGAAACGTGAAAAAAGACAACGAAGCCCCTTTTCACACTCTCTCCTATTCTGCGGTCTTGTCAATTTGTATTTCATCCATCTAGTGGACCGATGCCCCATGATATTGGCGACCCACTCATGAAACCAAGCTATTTCGCTTTTCATTAATCATAATTATATGTCAATTAACTAGTTTTGTTTTTCTCCAATGTCATATTCATATTCATCGGTTAATTAATACTGGGGACGTCACTATAATATGATCACTTGAACACAGGGGTGATTCTAAGAGTTTGTAAAAATACAAAAGCGGGGGGGGGGGGGACATTCCAGATAAATCAATCAATAAAAGCAAATAAAAGGAGAGTAATAGGCTCCTGAGGTTCGTATTGGTAAATAAAATCACTAAAATAAGAATAGATAATTTATTGAAATCAAACCCGGAAATAATAGGATTATCATAAAACAACACAAATTTCTATCATGGACAGGCCACATACAATTCGTACAGAAGAAAAACAGTAGTGAAAAGAAAGAGAAACAGAATGCCACTATAACAACGTTCAATATGCTTCAATATTACGCCCCTTCTTATCTAATCGATACATTTTCATTTCGAGAAAGACCCACATTTTAATACCGTATGACACGCAAGCTGCACATAACAAATACAGCTTTATTACATTTTTCAAAACGATTGAAAATTTGTTACTGCTGCCCAGGCGCGGATCCAGGGGGGGGGCCGAGCGGGCCTTGGCCCCCCCCCCCCCGCAAAAAAAAAAAAAAAAAAAAAAAAAAAAAGAGAGAAGAAAGGAAAAGAAGGGAAAGGGAATGAGGAGAGAAGGGAAAGAAAGAAGAAGAAGAAAAAAAGAAAAGGGGGAAGAAGGAGATCGGGGGGCCGAAAGGGCCTTGCCTCCCAGGCTGTTGACCCCCCCCCCCCCCCCCCCCAAATCAAAAAAATAAGAGAGAAGGAAGGAAAGGGAAAGAAATGACATAATTTCCGAGATTTTTCCTCACTTTTTAGTAAATACGTTTGTATGTGTTTGTTGGAAAATGACAAATTACTAAATTTACAGCCAGGCAAGAAATATGATTCTTGAGATTCCTACATGTCAGGCCCGAGGTGGGACGGGGATTGGGAGCCTCGAGCTCCCTGCCCCTTACCCCCCCCCCCCCCTACTTTTTTGAAAAAGTATATTAAAGAGAAATAAAATAGAATGAGAGCAAGAAAGAAAGAATAGTTAACTGCCAGTGTTAAAAATTAATGAGGCATCTAAATATGCTCATTTGACCGTGATTAAATGCCTAAAACCCCTAAGCTCCCGGGGGCTCTGCCCCTGGATTCCACCTGGGACCCTACGGCGGGCCCTTAGATGCTCATCTGACGGTAATTTAATGCCTAAAACCCCTGATTTGTTGGGGCTCCGCCCCCTGGAATCTACGCCAAAAAGTGACCTGCCAGTGTCATAAAATAATAAGGTATAAAAAAAAATGCTTATCTGACCGCAATTTATTGCCTTTAACCCCTGAGCTTGCGGGGTCGGACAAGGTATCAAAATGTGTTTATCTGACCGCAGGCGCGTAGCCAGGGGGGGGGGGCGGTCCCCCCAAATCTGAAGAGGACGTAGGAAGAAAAAGGAGCAGACAAAGAACACCTTTGAAAAAAGGATTAAGAGTATAGAGAACGGTACAACGCATCGTCTTCTTTCTCTAATAATTTAATGAAACGTCAAAGCTTCGCTCAGGAGGGGCGGGGGGAGGGAACTGAATTCAGACAAGGATTAAGAATCGAGAACGGTACAGCGAATCGTCTCCTTTCTCTCATAATCTTGTGAAACGTCAAAGCTTCCGCGCGAAGCGCGGGAGTGGGGGACCTGAATTCAGACGAGAATTCAGAGGCGAGAACGGTAATACGAATCTTTAATGATTAAATGAAACGTAAAAGCTTCCGCGCTTCGCGCGGGATGGAGGGGAAACTAAATTTCGACGAGGATTATTTTTGAGGACGGTATAACGAATCGTCTTCTTTCTCTAATGATTTAATAAATCGTAAAAGCTTCCACGCTTCGCGCGGAAGGGG